>VZQC01004428.1:522839-654162 GCA_009823505.1 Rhizomys pruinosus
CCATGATTTTCCAAGCCTATCTGGTGCTCAGCTGAAATGTCTCTAGATGGTGCAATCCATTTGCATGCCCCTGCCCCCAGTACACCTCATTCCATAAGAGAAATTCAGAGTGTCCACTGGAAAATAACTGCCTGAGCCTGATGTGGGTTAATGTTTGTAACACAACGTGATTTTTGTTTTCTGTCTTTTGTATATTGTTGCTATGGCTTTAGGTCTTCCAGAAGCACACTAGCACAGCATTTGTCTGTTATTTTCTTTCTCTAAAATCTTGTGCTCAACAGACATCTTCTGTCAATTGTGTTCTGTCAACCTGCACTAATATACTATTCCTCTTTTCCCTTCTGTCATCAACTTTAGTTGCTTTAACACTTTATGTGCACAATTTAATTTTTTTATTAATTTTATTTATTTCTGTATGTGTATGAATGTACTGTCTGCATGCAAGTTTGTGCACCCATGTCGTGCAATGCCGCGGACGTCAGAAGAGGGTGCCGGATTCCCCTGGAACTGGAGTTCTCCTGGAATTGGAGTTTCAGACGGTTCTCGGCTGCCATGTGGGTGCTGGGGATCAAACCCAGGTCCTCTGCAAGAGCGGTCGGTGCTCTTAACTGCTAGGCCATCTCTCCAGCCCAAGGAGACAGCAATTTGTAGACAATGAGGCAGTTACTCAAATGAACTCATGTCAGTGATGATAGCATAAGTCCCATGTAGGCTCAAGCCAGACCAAATCCCAGCGCAGATGTAGGGAAGCAGGTAAGAAAGCCCAGCCCTCCCTAGGCAGGACTGGCTGCTGGGAGGGGAAAAGTCAGTCTAGTTCAGTGAGGAGACTTTTTTTTTTAAAGGCATGGGCCACCATGTCCAGCTTAAAGATGGTTCTTAGCCACCATGTGGGTGCTGGGAATTGAACCTGGGTCCTCCGCAAAGAGCAGTAGGCACTCTTAACCACTGAGCCATCTCTCTGGGCCCCCAGGAAGACTCTTGATAGGTTGACCAGGCTCCAGTGTATGAACCCACTGCACAAAGCATTTGAGAACATAACTTTGTCTCTATGGGCCTATATATCATATAGGAGTACATGAAATTATGGGGGGTTGTCATAAGGCTGGTGCAGATAGGGGAGGGGACAGAGATGGTCAAAATACATTGTAAGAAATTTGCAAAAATTCAATTTAAAAAGTAAAAAAATTATAATTCCAATTTCAAATTATTTTATCAATATAAAATGCAGAGTAGCTGAAGAAACTGAAGCCTTGATTTGAAGTCTAATTTGGATGTCAAGCCTGTTTATCAATGAAGCAGTGCAAAGCAGGCAGACCAGGGACTGCAGACAGTGCTCATGTTACCAAGTTTCTCTACAGTTAAAGATTTCTGCATTGTACCTCGTTTATAATTCTTATCCACACGAAAGGTGGATAATTTCAATATTCAGTCTGTGTTAAAAATAGGAGAAAAAGGAGATTGGCTGTTAAGAGCTCCGGCTGCCCTTAAAGAGGACCTGGGTTTGAGTCCTAGCACCCACATGGTGGCTAACAACTGCTGGTAACTCCAGTTCCAGAGGATCCGATGCCTTCTACTGATGACCTCCATGAGCACTGCATGACGTGGGTGCATTTACACACATGTAGGAAATACACTCATACATGTAAAACAAAAATAATAAATGAAATGTTTTTTTAAAATAGAAGGAAAAAGCCATGGGAAGATAGGGGCGAGAGATCTGTATACAAATTGTGAATTTACATATGAAAGCCTGAGTTCTAGATGAGTGAGAAGGGGAAGTTTCCAAATTGCAGAATGTGGTCCTATATTTTAAAAACTCCATCAAATGAATGTGTAACCATGTGTTTAAAATCATGCTTTTTATAATGTGTATGTTGGCAACTACATAAAAAAGCAATTCACTTAAATGATTGGAAAAACCTCTTGGCCCACAAAGATTCTCTTTGGTGTCTGTGCCATGCACTCAAGACCCGCCTTGGCCTTCCTGACACAGCTCACATCAGAGAATCTTTTTCATGAAGAAGTCTACATTTTTGTCTGTATCCAGCACAATCCACTCAAATAGCTCTTTCATCAAGCAAAACGACTCATTAAGAAGACACTCTGTCCCCTGAGAGACTGTCTGCCACTATCTCTTCCATCAGGGTACAAGATAGGTTTGAGTTTGTATGGAACACAGACCCCAAGGAATGAGGACTAGCAAGCAGAGCTCAGGTGGTAGGTAGCCATGCTTGTCAGTTTTCCGTCACTGTGACAAAAGAAAGAGAGAGAAAGAGAGAGGGAGAGAGAGAGAGAGAGAGAGAGAGAGAGAGAGAGAGAGAGAGAGATTAGAGCCTTAATGTCTCCTTCGAGAGCACACCCTCAGTGACCTACCTCACTTCCTTCTACTAGGCTCCACCTCCTGAAAGTTCTGGCACCTTCCAATAGCATCCCAGCTTGTGGCCAAGCCTGAGCAACTGACTATTGGGGAATATTTAATATCCAAACTATCATAATGATTCTCCTTGAATTCCTCCCACTGAGGTGGTTGGATGGGAGCAGGTCGACTGTGGAGGAACAGATGAAGGACTGTTCTCGCTGTCATTCCTGAAAGGCAAGACTCCAGCCATTTCCTTCCACTCACCTTAATGGGCCTGTGCTGCCTGAATCTTTGCCAGAGCCAGGATCCTTGAATAAGGATCCTCACTGAACTCCTCACCAGTTGCAGGGCTTGCAAGGGAGCCTGCCCAACTGAACTTGATAAGCGACAGCTTCGTCATGGTGCCAGAAATGCCCTTTTTAAAGGAGCCAGGCTGGGGTAAGCACTGCGTCTAAGACTTGGCACAAATCTGTTGGTCAGAGCAGACAGGTGAAGTGTTGGGGCCCTCATTTGGTATTCACACTTATGTGATGCCCGTTTCCTCCTACTTAAAGAAGGGTGATTACCTTCCCTCTTGAGGCTCTGCTAAGGATAAAATACATCAGCACTTATAAAGGGGAGCATGCAGTGATCCTGTTAAGTCCCTTATTATCCAGGAAATAGCTTCAAATGGGTCTCTACCATTCCGGATGTTCCATAATGAGCCTTGGCTAATTAAAAGCACCTGCAGCAAGAAGCCATGAATGTTTCTCTCGCTCCTCTTTTTCTACATTTCCTCCCATGCTCCTGGCTGGTTTTATGAACAAAATAAACCGGAAGCACATACAGCCAAAATGACAATAAATATACTTTTTAAGCCAATTTTTTATTGAAGTTTTGTGCATTTCATACAACATTTCTCAATCGAACTTAGACCCATCCCTGTTCCTGGACCCCACTTCACCATAGCTCACGCATCATGAATTCTGCCATACATGTCTTTCATCTTTTTCTCAGTCTTTTTTTTTCAATGCAGGTTACTGTTTTGGGCAGAAGTTTACTGTTCCAGTTATTTCTTTGACCCAGTCTTTTGTTGTTGTTGTTGTTCCTTCCAATTTGCATCACTCCAAAATATGCATACATGCATGCCACACATATATCAAGATTATGACATCAAAGGTTTTAGCAACCTCAGCTCATGATTTCTTTTTTTTTTTTTAATTAGGCTGAAAGGTGTCATGTTTTCCTTAAGGAAGTGTTTGAAGGCTCCTCCTTGGCAAGCCCAAACAACCATCAATCCTGCCCTTGTGCTCCACACTGGGGTCTTTCCCTCCCATGGTCACCCAAATGAGGTCCAGTAAGCACCACATCCTGTCTTGATCTTCCTGTACTGACCTCCATGATACAGCCTGGGTAGTCCAACAATGGCAATCTATACTCTGAAGAGGCTGAAGCCCCAGTCCACAAGCTGGATGGCTCAGCAGTCCCTATCTGGCACTGAAGGTTTGGAGGATTCTTGGAGAAACATGAGTCTTCAGTTCATACTGGAGGGTTAAAAAACTGTGTCTCAAATCTTTGAAGGATGGCAAAAGCAGTGGCAGCCACAGAGTAGTTGCACTTGCCAGTAAGAATTGAAGACAGGCAAAACAACAGTGCTGTCTTTTTTCTTTTTTCATTTTGTCTTTTTACTAAGATCTCAAGTTTTCTATCTGAAGTACAATTTCTCAGGCCTTACTGATTATTTATATCTGGTTTTACTTTCCTTTTGGATGCTTAAGGCCACACAGTTAGCCCAGATTAACCAAGGTATTTGTTTTCTCAGTTGAGGATCTGGTCCTCAGGGGTCACTCATTTTGGGGGGGGGTGACTCCTTTTGGCTTTTCATTTACCAGTTCCATCCACTTGAGGACAAAGTCAGGTCTTGCTAGACCAGGCTTCCCTTTTTGAAGCATGAGCAAATTTTCCTCTTTATAGACTGGACACTGGCTGAAGTCCCATTAGTGGATCTCCAAGATCTCCCTGCACAGAAATACTGGTGACTCACATTTGCAGGACATTTCAAGAGATGCCCCCATGCATAATCCCCTGGGACTTAGTTGACCTTTGAGGGGAAGGAACAAAGTAAGCACTTAGGTTCCTCGGCCAAATCAGTATGGGCATTAAGTATGGTCGTTAAGCACCCAGAAAGGCTAAGTTACACAAGCCTGATACATTATACCTATAGTAAAATTATGTCATCTGAAAACAAACTATATGTTATTTCCATATCATATTTCATGATTCACATTTTTCCATTTTGATTTTACATTACTCTAAAATATGCATACATACCCTCCACCCATATACCAAAATTCCAAAGTCTGAAAATAAACGGTAGGTTAATTTTAGAACTTGTCTAGAGATACATAATATAAGAGCACAGTTGTTTTCAGATCACAAGGAATATACCATTAATGTTGCTCAGTTTGCCTTACAACTAGGTACTTGGTGTTAGCATACACAGATGAGGGATACCATTCATTGTTTGTTTTTCTAGGACATGTTACTTCACTTAACATATCTTCTAGTTCCGTCCATTTACCTTTAGATTTCATTATGTCATCTTTCTTTACCACTGAATAGAAGTCCATTGTGTAGATGTACCACATTTTCTCTATCCACTCATTGGTTGAGGGGCACTTGGATTGGTTGCTGCTCTTCGCTATTGAGAAGAGAGCTGAAATAAACGTGGCTGTGCATGTATCTCTGTGGTAAGATGAGTCTTGTGGGTATATACCCAGGAGTGGTATGGCTGGGTCATGTGGTAGGCTCATTTTGAGTCTTTTAAGTGTTCTCCACACTGCTTTCCATAGTGATTGTATGAGTTTACAACCCCACCAGCAGTGGATGAGTGTTCCCCTTTCCCCACAACCTCTCCAGCACTTGGTATCATTTGTTTTCTTGATCCTAGCCAGTCTTATTGGAGTGAGATGATATATTCAAGTGGTTTTAGTTTGCGTTTCCTTAATTATTAGCGATTTTGAACACTTTTTAAGATGTTTCTCAGCCATTTCTAACTCCTCACATGTGAAGTATCTGTTCAGCTCTATACTCCATCTTTTGAGTGAGTCATTTGTTTTTTTTTCTTCTTTGTTTTTTGAGTAGTTTATATATTCTGGATGTTATGTTCTGTCAGATGTATCAGATGTGTAGGTTTCTTCCCACTCTGTGGGTTTTCTCTTCAATTCCCTGATTATTTCGTTTGCTGTACAGAAGCTTTTGAGTTTAATGAGGTCCCACTTGTCAATTGTCAACCTTATTTCCTGTGCAGCTGCTGTATGATTTTAAAAGTCTTTTCCTATGCCTATGTCTTGTAGGTTGCTGCCAACTTTTCCTTCTATCACCTTCAGAGTTTCTGGTTTCATGTTGAGGTCTTTGATCCATTTGGAGTTGACTTTTGTACAGGGTGAGAGGAAGGGGATTAATTTTACTCTTCTACAAGTGGTGATCTAGTTTTGCCAACACCATTTGCTGAAGACACTGTCTTTCCTCCATTGAGTCTTTTTGGCCCCCTTGTCAAATATGAAATGGCTGAAATTGTATGTGTTCAAGTTTGGATCTTTAGTTTTGTTCCATTGGTCTACAGGTCTGTTTTTGTGCCAGTACCAAGCTGTTTTTATGACTATAGCCCTGTAGTATAGTTTGAAGTCTGGTATAGAGATCACCCTGTATTGCTCTTTTCACTCAGGGTTGCTTTGGCTATTCAGGGTCTTTTGTTGTTCCATATGAATTTAAAGATTGTTTTTCCAAGCCTGTGAAGAAAGTCTTGGGGATTTTAATTGGGATTGCATTAAGTCTATATATTGATTTGGGTAGAATGGACATTTTTACTGTATTAATTTTTCCAACCCCTGAGCATGGGAGGTCTTTCTATCTTCTGATGTCTTCTTCAATTTCCTTCTTTAGGGGTTTAAAATTTTTGTTGTAGAGATCTTTGGTGTCTTTGGTTAGGTCTGTTCCTAGGTATTTTATTGTTTTTGAAGCTACTGTGATTGGGAAGGTCTCCTTGTATTCCTTCTTCAGTTGCTTCTTGTTGGTGTAAAGAAAGGCTACTGATTTTTCTAGGTTAATTTTGTATCCTGCCACTTTACTGAAACTCTTAATCATTTCTAGGAGTTTTCTGGTGGAGTTAACATCCCTTAGGTAAACTATCATATTGTCTGCAAAAAGGGATAGTTTGACTTCCTCTTTTCCAATTAGTACTCCTTTAATTTCCTTTTCTTGCCTTATTGCCCTCGCATGTGTTTCAAACACAATATTGAAGAGGAGTGGTGACAGGGCAGCCTTACTGAGTTCCTACTTTTAAGAGAAATGCTTCTAACTTTTCTCCATTTAGGATGATGTTGGCTGTGGGTTTCTTGTATATGGCTTTGATTTCATTGAGTAATGAATCCTCCAGTCCAATTCACTCTAGGACTTTTAGCATGAAGGGATGCTGGATTTTGTCAAAGGCTTTTTCTGCATCAATTGAGAATATCATGTGGTTTTTGTCTTTCATTCTGTTTATGTGTTTTATGATATTTATTGATTTATGTATGTTGAACCATCACTGCATTTCTGGTATGAATCCAACTTGGTCATGATGGATGATCTTTTTGGGTCTGTATACAATTAGCAAGTATTTTGTTGAGAATTTTTGCATCTGAGTACATTAATGAGAAGGGTCTATAGTTCGATTTTTTGGTTGCATCTTTGCCTTGTTTTGGTATTAGAGTGATGCTGGCTTCTGAGAAGGAATTTGGGAGCTTTCCCTCTGCTTTATCCTTCTAAGCAGTTTGAGCAATAATGGTTGTAAGTCCTCTTTAAATGTTTTATAGAGTTCTGCCATAAAACCATCTGGGTCTGGGCTTTTTATAGTTGGGAAGTTTCTTGCTACATTTTCAATTTCTTTATATATTATGGGTCTGTTTAAGCTGTCAATCTCTTATTGATTTAGCTTTGGTGATTCCCAGGATTTCGGATATTCATCCATTTCTCTTAGGTTTTCAAATTTAGTAGTGTACGGTTTTTGAAGTGTTCCTGTATTATTATCTGGATCTTTTTGTTGTCTCTTGTGATATTTCACCTTTCATCATGAATTCTATTGATTTGGAATTGCTCTTTCTTTCTTTTGATTAACTGGCTGGAGGTCTGTCTATCTTGTTTATTCTTTCAACAAACCAACTTTTGGATTAATTGTTATTTTTGTATTGTTTTCTTTGTTTCTGTTTCATTGATTTCTGCTCTGTTTTTTTTTTTTCTTCCTGTCTACTCCATTTAAGGTTCATTTGTTGTTGTCTTTCAAGTGTTTTTTTTTTTTTTTCATCTTTTTGAGACAGGGTCTCCCTGGAACTCGCTCTGTAGACCAGGCTGGCCTTGAACTCACAAAGATCTGCCTGCCTCTGCCTCCCAAGTGCTAGGATTAAAGGTGTGCGCCACCACGCCCGGCAGGACTACTTTTAAGTTATCCCATAGGTTTTGTTGTGTTGTATTGTCATTGTTGTTTAGTTCCAGGAATGTTTTTATTTCTTTATTTCTTCCTTGACCCATTCATTATTCAGGATTTTGTTGTTTTATCTCCATGTGTTCTTGTAGATAGTAGGGCTTATCCTAGTGTTGATATTGAGCTTTATTGCACTGTGGTCTGATAGAATGCATGGAATTATTTCAATCTTTTTATATTTGTTGAGGTTTTTTTATGTGTCCAAGTATGTGGTCAATTTCAGAGAATGTTCCATAGGGTGCTGAGTAGAAAGTGTATTCTCTGGTGCTTGGGTGGAATATTTGGTAGATGTCTGTGAGGTCCATTTGCTGTACCATATTGTTCAGTTCATATGTCTCTCTGTTTATTCTTTGTCCAGTTAATCTGTCCAAAGGGCTCAGTGGAGTTTTGAAGACCCCTACTATGAGTGTGCTGGGGTTAATCTGTGCCTTGAGGTCCTGGAGAATTGTGTTTATAAACCAGAGTTTGGTGCATATATATTCATGATTGTGAAGTCTTCATGGTTAATTTTCCCTTTGATAAAGATCTAATGGCCCTCTTTGTCTCTTCTGATTACTTTTACTTTGAAGTCTATTTTGTCTATTAAAATAGCAACTCCTGCTTATTTTTGGTACCATTTGCTTGGAATATTTTTTCCATCCTTTCACTCTAAGTTGGTGCCTGTCCTTGAGAGTGAGATGGGTTTCTTATAGAAAATGTATAGATGGGTTCTGTTTCCTAATCCATTCTCCCAGTCTATGTCTTTTGATTGGGGAGATTAGTCCATTAATATTTAACGTTATAATTGAGAGATGTGTGCTGCTTCCTTTCACCTTATTATCCATTTGCATGGTTGGTTTTTACTTCTGCAGTTATGCTTTTATTAATTTCTCTTTCTAGGTGCCTGGGGATAGTTGTTCCTCTCCTCTGTCCTTTGAATTGCTTCAAGTATTCTCTGAAGGATTGGTTTTCCAGACATATATTCTACCATCTTGTTTATGTCATGTAAGGTTTTTCTTTCTCCTTCGACTATAATTGACATTTTTGCTGGGTATAGTAACCTGGCTTGGCATTTATAGTCATTTAGCACCAGGAGTGCTTTGGTCCACATTCTTCTTGCTTTCATAGTTTGCACTGAAAAGTCAGCTGTAATTCTGACAGGTTTCCCCTTACAGTCTTATATGTAACTTGTTGTTTTTCTTTTTTTTAATAATAAGTAATAAGTAATGAATACAAACATCTTTCTTGTAAAACAAATTTGCAAGCAGTTATGCCCAAACTTATACAGCCCAAGTTCCCCATTGTCCAGCTGGAGGAGCTTATATGTAGAAGCATGTTGATCAAATAAGAGTACAGTCTATATTGCTGTAGTTTCACCATTCACCCCAATTACACCCCTTACATTCTACCATGCCCCCTCTTCTGCAGATTGTTCCCTAGGCCTTGTAACTTGTTTTTCTCTTGTGGCTTTCAGAATTTTGTCTTTGTTTTGGGTGTCTAGCATTTTAACTATGATATGGCATGGGGAGTTTCTTTTCTGATCTTGTCTATTTGGCATTCTATGTGCTTCTTATAATTTGTATGGGTTTGTCTGTTTTTAGTTTGGGGAAATTTTCATCTATTAATCTATTGAAAATCTGATCAATACCATTCTCTTGGGATTGTTTTCCTCCCTCTATCCCTATGATGTGAAGGTTTGATCGTTTTATAGTGTCCCACAATTCCTGGTTGTTCCACTCTGTATTTTTAAAATTTTCATATTCTTTACTTGAGCTTTTTAGTTGTTCTGTATTATCTTCAGGTCTGATATTCCTTTTTTCTGCTTCCTCCATTCTGCTTCTGAGGCTTTTCCCCATTCTTTCCTCTTGAATGGATGAATGTTCGAATTCCTTTTCATTCTGTAATTTCTTTAGTATTTCCACTTCCTTTTGGAGCTTCTCAATCTCTTCTTGTAGCTCCTTGCTTTGCTGGTTGGTTTCCTTTTTTATTTCAGCATGGGATCTTTTCAGTGTTCCCACTTACTTCCAGAGTTTGTCATTCTCTCTCTCTATATCCTTCCTGAGTTTTTCATTCTCTCTCCTTAGTTCTCTGATTTGTTCTTTATAGTCCTTGATTTCTTTGAATATGTCTACGATTGTTCTTCTAAGATCTGTGTCCCGGACTGCTTCTAGGGAGATCTCATTGTGGGAATCTTCTATAGGGTTGGTAGAGTTTAGTGTGGAATTATTCTGCACTTTTCCCATATTGTTCTTTTGTTGTGCTTTTGGCATGTGGGTTTATTTTTGTTTGTATTCTGATGCAAATCCCAAATGTTTCTTCACTGTGTTGAAGGCTTGCTTTCCTTGATTCCTACAGATGCCTTCATTGTTTTCTCCTTGTTTATGGAGTATTGACTTGTCTAGGTTTCAGGCTTTCAATTTTGGTTATATATCGGAAGGTATAGCTCACTCTTCCCTTTCTGTTCTGCAGGTTCTCCAAAAACTGGGTAGGTAACAACCCAGACGATATCCTCTGAGCACTGTACTCCCTCTACTTCCTGCCAGCCAGTTCCTCTATGTTAGTTGTGGGGCTTACTATACTGTAGTCCCACCTAGACACTCCCTCCACAATTCCAGTTGGCGAGGGGTGGAGGGCATGAGAGTTGCTTTTTTAGCCCTCATCGAAGTACTCTGCACCTCAGCTGGTCTGGCTGAAGCAACCACTGTCTATGCACAACAGGCCAATAATCCAATCCTCCAACAATCTGCCTGGCTGACATGCCCGGCACAGGGCCACACCTTGTGCTTTGGCTGATCCAGCCAAAGCAACAGATCTGTATGCACCCAAATCCCCTAGAGGCAACAGGCCCACCAATGTTCCAGCAGTCTGGGTATCTTTGCCCCCACAGCTGCACAATACTACAATCCAATACAATAAATATACTTTTATAACAACTATGCTTATACCCTGCTGACTCAGTAAGCCAGGCTGACTTGAGGGCAGGGGATCCATCCAAGTGCTTGTTGGTTTGCTTCTTTCCCACTCAGGATGAGACCTCGGGGGAATTTTTGCAGCTTTCCCAACCCATTTGGATAATGAAAAGCACCTGTCCAGAAGAGTGCCATGCAATGTGATGATCACACCCTGAAAACCACATGCTCTGCCATGGTTAGGCTTCTCCCATGCCCTACACAGTGGGCAAAGGGACATAGCCCCTTTCTCCATCCATCCTCCATCTCCCCCCACCCCCAGTCGCTAGTTGCTGAATATGGACATTGAATGTCTAGCACAGGAAGCAGGAGGAGGAGGTGGAGGAAAATACCTGAGAGAAGCTGCTAACAGCATTAGTGCCCCGCGCATAGTGAACATACACAGCTGGCACTTAGTCTTCTGTCTCTTTTTATTTATTTATTGACTTATTTATTTTATTTTATTTTTGGTCTTTTCGAGACAGGGTCTCCCTGTAGCCCCAGCTGTCCTGGAACTCACTCTGTAGACCAGGCTGGCCTTGAACTCACAAAGATCCGCCTGCCTCTGCCTCCCAAGTGCTAGGATTAAAGGCGTGCGCCACCACGCCCGGCGTCTTCTGTCTCTTTAAAGAGCCATCTGCTGGGCAACCCCAGGACCTGATCTTCTAGCACAGATGACTCCTGTCCTCCAGTTAGCTGAATAACTCTTCCCTCAGCCCTGAGTTCTACTCCCAGAACCTTTCCATCAAGGTAAGGGATCAACTGTCATTTGCAAACCTTCTCACAGTTTTTGCATTTCTAAGGGAGAATCCATAGTGTTTCATTTCCCCACTCACCTGCAGTTGGAGCATGGCCAGGAACAATGATTTTGCTGATAGATGTTCTGTGGGAAGCTTTTGTGTCAGTTATATGAGGAAACAGGTGTGTGGGCCTGGCTTCCACGAGGCAGGTGTTCCCTGACCACAGGTGCACCTTGGTTCTAGAGTCAGCGCAGGACCAGTGCTAGCTCCCTTCTCAGGCTAGCCTCTCTGGGGAAGTTCTGAGACCTGTTCCTGGGGTGTCAAACTGAAGTTTCCTCCAAAGATTCTGTAAGCTGGCTAATGCCCTTTGCTAAGAGTCTGTATATTTGGACTGAATGTTGGGGCTCTCTCATTTGTAGCTAGTAATTCTTATTAAGATAGGATCCATACTCCACTAGAAGGCTCTTGGGTCAATTCTTTTTAAAGATGACTTCAGGTTAGATTCTTCCCCAGGGCCACTCCAAAAGGCTCATCATTACCTACAATGCACCTTGGCTAGATGACCCATCTGGCTTCAGTGCTGTCAGAGAGAAGTCAATTGGCCTAGGCTTGGGCCTTCAGACTGTTCTTGTCAGAGTCACACAGCAGCCTTGTACCCCAAGCTCTAGAGGAGCTTTACCCGTCTCTGTAAGCAACTCTTTGTAACTTAACTTTCCCACTTCCATGCAGTGGGCACAGAAAGGCTTAGTGCTCCCATGATGCACTGCTCCCACGATGCACTGCTGGATGGTTATGCGAGTGCTCATGTGTTTGGTCCACATCTGGTGGTAGTATTGAAATGTCAAGGTGTGGAGCTTAACGGAAAGAATCAGATCATTGGAAACATGCCCTTGTGGATCATGGCTTCCTGGCCAGCATGTGGAGAGCAGTTTCCTCTGTCATGTGAGTCGACCATGGTTTGCTGCCTCCTCAGAGGTCCAAAGGCCACAAAGACAAGTGACCATGGGCTGAGCCCTCTGAAACCAAGAGCCCATATAAGGCAGTCTTCCTGTCTTCCTTCTTATTATATGTGTGCAGGGATGCGCATGTGCGTGCAGGCTCTGCAGAGGCCAGAGGCATCAGATTCCCCTAGAGCAGGAGTTATAGGCACCTGAGGTGAGAAGCAAACTCAGGTGCTCTGCAAGAGCAGGACTGTGCTGAGTTAGCGACAGAGCCCTCTTCACAGTGCCTACCCCTCCTCTGAAGCTGATTTCTCATCTCTCTTTCTCTTTTCTTCTGTAACCCAGGCGTTCATATCTGATGGGCTAAAGTTAGCAGAACCAGATATGTAACCCCACAGCCCAGGTGGTCTAGCCCTTCGTTCCCTGTGGGACTAGAAAGGCACTCATGTACTGCTCTGGGCTTTGGAGGCTTCTGGGAAAAGCTCTTGGTAGAAGCATTACCTTTTTCATTTTGTATTTATTATTTATTGTTTTATGTGTATGAATGTACTGTCTGCATGTAAGTAGGGGCACCCGTGTCAGGAAATACTGTGGAGGAATTCCCTGGAACTGGAGTTAAAGACAATTCTTAGCTGCCATGTGGGTGCTGGGAATTGAACCTGGGTCCTCTGCAAGAGCAGTCAGTGCCCTTAACCACTGAGCCATCTCTCCAGCCCCCATTTTTATTTTTTTAGAAAATCTTTATTCTTTGACAACTTGGTACATGTATAAAATGCATCTTGATCATACTGATTTCCAACTCTCCTTTCCCACTCTCCATGGACAACCCCCACCCCCGCTAAATACATCCCCTACTGCCTCAATCTCCTCTCCTTTTCTTCTTTTTATTTTATTTTTTACTCACTGACTTTGTTATTTATTTATTTGTTTATTTATTAATTTATTGATTATTTTTAACCCACTGATCTCGTCGGTTTGACCTTGTCCAGGTCCCGTGTAGGTAACCACAGCTGCAGCTAGCTCATGTATGCAGCGGCTGCATCCTGCACAGAGGACAGCGTTTCACAGCATACCTCTGGCTCTTACGTTCTTTGTACCTCCTCTTCTACAGTGTACCCTGAGACTTTGGGGGGTTGATACAGATGACCCATTTAGGGGGAGGTATTCAACAGTCACTAGTTCTCAACCTTTTGGCCAGTCATGAGCCTTTGCATTGCTGCCCACCACAGAAAGAGGGTCCCCTGGCCAAGGTTGGGGCCACGCTGGTCTATGGGTATGTCAATGAAAATTCAGAAGGCTGTTTGACAACATGTCCATTTGACAAAACAAGAAGTAGATTTCTAGCCTTGGGCCTATGATCTTCTGAGTCATGGGCTTTTGACTGGATTTACAGTTCCAGACATGAATTCCAGCCAGTGGAGCAGCTTCCAATCCAATGAGAAAGCAGTTGGATGTCCTGTGAGCTCCATGCCACTACTGCTCCATTGAGCACATCTTGCCTGGCAGGTCAGGATCACAGCATTCGGGGCATAGCACTGGATAAGACCACGACTTTCCACTCCAGCACCCTGAATCGCACCTTCTGGCACTGTGAAAGCAAGCCCACAGCGAAAAGGTTTTCAGATCAGTTCCAGCTTGATTTCTCTATGTCCTGCAACCAAAATACATTGTGTCTTCAGGAATAGGTTCTTCTCATTGCTTATGGTGGCCAACCACAAGTAACAGCAATGGCTGCTGCTATGTGGGGAGGCATTCCCTTTTAGCATCCTGTCTAACTAAAATAAATCAGCATCATGAATTGAATTTTTCAAAATAAAACCATACAAAACTCAGCATATCATTCAAGATTCTGATTTTTCATCAAGTTCTCATTCAACAGAATGAATTAGTCTAAGATTTCCCATTTGTGCTGTCCACACCAAAAAGACACACACATGCTGACAGCTCCACACACTGACTCATATGGGACACTGACCATCTGCACCGAACAGATTGTCCCAGCAGTGGCCAAGCAGGGACCTTTCTGTCACTGCTGCCTGCAGCTGGTTCTCATCACGTGGGTGGCAAGGTTTCTGTGAGAAACCAACAAGAGAAAACATTGCTTGACCGTCTTTTGTAAGATTACTGTCCTGAGGAGGGGAGGGCCATGTGTTCCTCTGTCATTGGATCCCAGACTACTGTTGAGCAGCCTGTGGAGCAGTCCACCTGCCTGGTGTGTCCTAACATTGTTCTTTTCACTACTCTGAGTACAACGTCACTGACTTCCTCTATAGCCCTATAATCCTAGAAAGAAATGCAGGAGAAACTCCTTGAGCCCATGAAAGTGCACAGAGCAGATGGCAGAGTCATGGTCAACCCACCCAGGTTCCACAAAGCCACAGATGACTGATTCTGCTCGTCATGGAACCTCTGTTTCCTGCACAGAGTTGATGCATTGACAGCACAAGCTGCCAAGCTTGCTCAGAGAAGCCCACCATCTCCACCTCTGGAGAGAGTCCCCTGTCCCTCCTGCAGTGGCACTCCCCAGGCTAATGTGATATGAGCCTCCTGCTCCACATAGATTCTAGAGAAATCAGTGGTTCAGACACACAAGCATGCCTGTGTCTAAACAGACAGAAATCAGATAGCAAGGCCTGGAAAACAGGCTGTTGGACTGTCCTAAGACCCGTGCGGGCTGCCCCACCTGTGGGCCAGAAGTTCTTCTCTAATGGTGGGTTGCCCCAGCAGAGTGCACCACAAAGCCACATTTGCATGAGCCCAGGAAAGGTGAATCTTCTAGTGAAAATAGCTTCGGACTAAAAATGCTGACCTCGGGCTGGAGAGATGGCCTAGCGGTTAAGAGCGCCGACCGCTCTTACAGAGGACCCGGGTTCGATCCCCAGCACCCACATGGTGGCCGAGAACCGTCTGAAACTCCAGTTCCAGGAGAACTCCAGTTCCAGGGGAATCCGACACCCTCTTCTGACCTCCGCGGCATTGCACGACACGGGTGCACAAACTTGCATGCAGACAGTACATTCATACACATACAGAAATAAATAAAATTAAAAAAATAAAATAAAATAAAATAAAAATCCTGACCTCCCACAGATGAGAGCCACCACTACGGTGGGAAGTCACATAGATGCTCATAAAACTGGCCACGGAATCGAACTTTGTTTTTTTTTTTTCTCCAGCTCCAGGGGAATCCGAGACCCTCTTCTGACCTCCGAGGCATTGCATGACACGGGTGCACAGACTTGCATGCAGACAGTACATTCATACACATACAGAAATAAATAAAATTAATAAAATAAAAACTGGCCACAGAATTTGCAATGCCCACCAGTCAATTGAGGCAGTCAAATTCATTTCTTTGCATAAAGGACTTTCCATATTACTCTACAGAATTCAGTGTTCTTTCAAAATGGGCACAGCCATCAAGGACACTGTGTTGTCATACTAATGCTCTATGTGGTAACACATACCCCCAGAACAGTCTTCCTTGACCATAAACCAGAGTACACACAAATCCTTGGTGGCCAACCATCCCTCCCTGATCTTTCAGGCCCCAGATATCTTCCTGGAACCCCAAATTCTAACAACCCCTTCCACTTCATGTGACCAGCACCCTCCAAAATACACATTATATAATACAAAGTTTATTACACATTAGAATTATGAGAGACAGGGCTGGCGAGATGACTCAGCAGATAAAACACTTGCCTCAAAAGCCTAGTGCCCTGCCGGGTGTGGTGGTGCACACCTTTAATCCCAACACTTGGGAGGTAGAGGTAGGCAGATCTCTGTGAGTTCAAGGCCAGCCTGGTTTACATAGTAAGTTCCAGGACAGCCAGAGCTACAGGGATACCCTGTTTCAAAAAATCCAGGTGTGGTGGCACACACCTTTAATCCCAGCACTCGGGAGGCAGAGGCAGGCAGATCTCTGAAAGTTCAAGGCCAGCCTGGTCTACAGAGCGAGCTCCAGGCTAGCTGGGACTAAAGGGAGACCCTGTCTCAAAAATACCAAAAAAAAAAAACCAACCCAAAACCAAAAAACAAAACAAAACCTAGTGACCTGAGCTCAATCTCTAGAACCCATGGTGGATTCTGCACAGTGTTCTCTTCACCGTGTCACATGTGTGACTGTACTCTTCCGCACACGTCACACAGACACACACATCACACAGACAGATACACACAAATCAACCTTGGGCTACTGGGATGGCTCAAAGGGTAAAGTTCTTTCTACTCCAACCCTGGTGACCTGAGTTTGATCCTTGGAACAAATACCACAAAGTGGTTCTCTGACCCTCACATGTTCGTCCACCCCTGCCTGTCCCACGTCACACACATACACAGTAACAGCACACTTCTAAAACTTGTAATGTTTAGACTATAAGATGAATCAAGGGCTGGAGAGATAGCCTAGCGGTTAAGAGCACTGACTGCACTTGCAGAGGACCCGGGTTCAATTCCCCAGCACCCACACGGCGGCTGAGAACCGTCTGTAACTCCAATTCCAGGAGAACTCCAGTTCCAGGGGAATCCGAGACCCTCTTCTGACCTCTGCAGCATTGCACGACACGGGTGCACAAACCTACATGCAGACAGTACATTCATACACATACAAAAATAAATAAAAATTTAAAAAAAGATGAATCAAACCCATTTATGAAGCTTCCATGTATTAGGGAAAGGTAATGTGACACTGACTTAGGGTTCAGACTGGGAAACAGCTAGCTGCCCCAGTCATCTTCTCCTGTGCGCATGAGCCAACAACACTATGCCGGCTCATCCTTAGCACGGACTCAGGAGACATGGTGTCATAAAGAAGCGTGTATAAAAGTGCCTAGTGCTTTTTAGTATTTAGTAGACCAGGCTGGCCTTAAACTCACAGAGATCTTCCTGCCTCTGCCTCCCAAGTGCTGGGATTAAAGGTGTGTGCCACCACACCCAGCTATAATAATTATTAATGGAGACATATATAGGCCTCTGATCAGATAATAAAATAAATTAGAAATGCATTAAAGTACAAATAACGACTATGTATAAATATATCCTTTTTTGATCCAAGGCTCTATCCACTATTGAGATTCCAATACACATTTATCCACATTTATTGATCGATTGATTCACCAGTACTGTGTCGGTTGGATCTGAAGGCAGTGTGGCCAGCAAGGCTCATAAAGACTCAGCCCTGAACCAGGCATGGTGGCTCCTGGCTTTAATCTCAGCACTCAGGAGGTAGAGGAAGGATAATGGGCTTGAATATGAGGCCAGCCTGGGCTACAAGTGAGTTCTGGGCCAACATGAACTATGATGTTTTCTCTCTCTCTCTCTCTCTCTCTCTCTCTCTCTCTCTCTCTCTCTCTCTCTCTCTCTCTCTCTCTCTTCTCTCATCCCAAAAGGGCAAAAATAGCCTAGACCTTGAAACTCTGAAACTCTGACAGGTTTGTCAGAAATTGTGTGCAGGATGAGTCAGGAGTCTACCAGATACATTCAGTGTGTGGACTAAGGCATCTCTTAATTCCTTGTTTTGGTATTAATCATTTGCCAGGTGGGTACAGGTTCCTGGTCAGCCTGTGCTTTGTACTCCTTAGGCGGCTGTGGTCCAGTGGGTGGGATCACATGGTGGGAAATAGGGCTGCCACCTCCTCTGCAGCCTGCCTCTCACACAGCGGATAGACTGGGGCTATGTGTTGATAGTGTCTGATTTGAGTGGGTGGATGTGGAAGATTCATCAGGGTCAAAGGACAGTATGCAGAGACACAGGAAACAGAATAGCCATTCCCGCCAGACCAAACATGAGGCACCGGATGGAGCCATTGGCTGGAGCGCTCTGCTGGCCCGGCCTCTTCTGCCCTCTCCACAACCTTGAGTTTCCACAACTGCTTCGGTTCCTTCGTGCATCCTGCCTTGAGAAGAGGCCAAAACAAACTCATGACCTCCCTCATCTTTCCACATTTCCTCCCCAGCTCCCAAGTGAGAAGGATTCCTTTATTGACTTCTCCATTCTGTCCTTGCCACTCTCTGTAACCCACTCTTCAAAACCAGAGGCTCTCCTTGACACCACGTTCTTTTCCCTGCCCTTTCATGAAGTCAGTCGCCATTGCGATCAAGACCAGAACAGTCCATCAAGCATGACTTTGGAGCTCTCTAGACGCAGGTGCTAAATCTGGCTCTGTCAATCAATAAACACATAACAGGTCATTCAATTCTCAGCTTCCCAGTCTGGGAAACGAGACTGGCATCTGCCTCCCACTCTCGCTGTGAATTAAGTGGGACACTGTAAGGAAACTGGCACAGACTGACTGCAGAGTGACGCTCACAACACTGGTTATTTCTTATCACTAGCAGGTATTTCACACCACTGTTTCGTCTTGTTTGACACACACCAGAGTGACAATAATAACCTCCTTGTCTTTTGCTGTCTCCTTCCCCAGCCCATTCCGAATCCGGCTGGCACGGGTGCTTCCTAAGGACACTAGCAGGCCCCTCGAAGCCCAGGCAGGAAAGTTTGGCCGGCTCCTCCAGCGACAGTCCGATAAAATTCCAGACTCTAGCTGGTGCTTTTCAGCTTCGGATCTTTCTTCCCCCTCCCTACCAGTGTCTCCGACCTTCCCAAACCAGACGAGTCACCAATTCCCCCAGCTTCCCCATGCCTGTCCCTCTCCCTGCTCAGAATGCATCCCCATCCTCCTCTTCTGTCAGTGTTCTGTCCATCCATCCATCCTTCGGAGTTCATGACACCTTTCTGAATCACCAGAGGCAGGGAACTTTCTCTCTTAAGTTTCCATGGATCATAACTCCTCTCATGTGGACTGTGGTGGATGTGGTGGCAGATGTGTGTGTGTGGGGGGGGGGGATCCTCTCGCCATTCTTGTCTTCTTGAAGGGAAAGATAGTTTAAGTAGAACTTTATTTAACAGAGCAGCAGTTCAGTTAGTAAAGCCCAGCTGAGCACTCCATAGGGGGTCAGAGTGGGCTTCCGTAAGACAGGGACTGGGCCGGTAGGTTCCATATTGCAGATTTTAAAGAAGTTATTTATGAAGCAGGTGCTAGGGTATCCAAACCCTGTAGGCCCTTAGCAGAGCATGCTTGGGGAGCCCTGTCCTCAGCTGTGCCACCACTGGCTCCCTACTATCCAGGGTTCCAGGCAACTTGAGTTGGCGTCATGCATCAATCAACATTGTTCTTCCTACCTGTCAGCTTGGCTGTCTCATACCCAGCTGCAAACCCCTTTATTTACCTTCCTCAGCATCTCTAACCTGGCTGTTTTAGCCCTAACATTTAGGACTGCCAAGATGGTTCACTGGGTTAGGGCACCTACTGCCAAGCTTGACGACCTGAGTCCCCACAGACTACAAAGTGAAGGAGAGAACTGACTCCTGCAGGTTGACCTTTGACCACACATGTACTGAGGGCTCTCTCTCTCTCTCTCTCTCTCTCTCTCTCTCTCTCTCTCTCTCTCAAAAATGTAATTACTCCAACAGTCTACATCTATTTTAACTTACACATTTGTTTTTACCATAGCAGTACAAATCGCCTCTATGTTACAGAGGCTTCTCTGTGGACCAGCTGCAAATCCTTTCTTAAACACAATGTTAGAAAATATATTCAACTACGAGATAGAGCATAAGTTCTTAAAGTGCCTGGGAGTTTCCCCGTCCCCTTCCTTTACAGCTTACAGATAACATTGCCATGGCTACAGATGGTTGAGTAGGGCTCTGTGCCTGAGATGAAGTCCTGGTTCACAGGCAGTCTTTTCAAGAAGGTTCACATTTGATACACAAAGAGTAGTTGGCCTTGTGTGGTTGTGTAGGCCTCTAATTCCAGCACTTTGGAGTCTGGGGCAAGAGTACGGCTAGTTCCAGACCCTGTCTCAAAAAAGAAAAGAGGGTGACTCGGTTTTCCTTACTGGTGTGACACCTGCCAGGTTGACCAGACTCCAGGGCATGGAACCACACCCAGGAACATGTGAGAACCACGGAATGGAATCAATAGACCTGTAAAAACCAAAAATAAAATAAATGAATAATTTTAAAGGAAAACGACAGATAATAATGTAAGGCAATGGAAAAGGGTAGACCAGAAGGTCTGAATGTGATCAAAATATACTGTACGAAATTCTGAAATCAATAAAAATATCCCTCCAAAAATAAAAAGTAGTTTGAAAAAGTAGCATTTATGGGAAGCTGAGAACCAAGGAGAGGTTTAGGGAACAGGTGCCACGAGGCAGCTCTCTTGACCTCACAGAGGAGACCTGGCAGATGGGGTTGGTAGGCTATGATTCACAAGCAAGCCTTGTCATTTAGAACTCCTGAGATGACCCAGCTTTTCTTCTCGAGTTCCCTTTCTTTTTAGATTGAGAAGAATAAACATAATTCTCAAAAAAGAAAGAAAAGGAAGGGCTCACATGCGGCATTTAAAGGCGTGAGGCGGCAACCGAGCAGAGTCTAACAAGGCGCTAGGCTGCCTCCTGGGCAACCTCTCCAAGTCTGCAGACAGTGATGGGTTTCAAGCACTTACAGCCCAGGAAAGACATCGTCGGATAGTGTCGTGGACCAGCAGCCAGCTGGCTGCCCTGCCTTTTCACCTCTCAGCTGTGTTTCCTCAACATCCCTTGCAAATGTCCCAGTGTTGGCTGTCAGTAACTTGACAGCCAAATAGACAGAGACAAGTTCACACCAAAATCACTGGAAACCCAGAATGGAATCATCTGCGGAGAGAGTGAATCCTCGAAAGAATCTGAAGAGGCCAACCTCATTGTCCTCATCTTGCTGTCTTCCTTGTGATGTCATTTCTACGTAGCTCTGTCTGACCTTGAACTTGCAGCCCTCAGTGCTAAGATTACAGGTGTGCTCCACAAGCCTCGTGCTCACTTTACAAAGGGTGGATGGAATCTCAAAACCACAAAGTAGTTGTTCAAGACCCCCAAGGCCTAGGGATGACAGCCAGCCCTCACACAGCGCTTAACCTCCTTAGGTTACACTTTGAAACAGCACAGTGCTATCTTATTACACTCTGCCTTTGGGACGAAGCTGATTGTTGGCTATATTCCAGTTTTCAAACAGACATTTAAACTCAGGAACCCACAGTCTTGACTAAAATGAAAAAAAAAAAAAAAACACATATGCAACGTTCACCTGGGCACTGTAATGTGCTGAGCTCAGTATAATTGTGGCAATAATTGATATCACCCAAATCAGGAAATGGGGTTCACGTCAGCCTTCAAGCTTCTCATATCCAGAAGCAATTAAAACTATGGTGAGAACCCAAGTAGCCTAGAGTAGACATCCATTGTTTTAGTGTGTGTATGTGTGTATGTGTGTTCATATGTGTTCATGTGTGTGCGTGTTCATGTGTGTGCATGGGATGTGGGGATGTGTGTATGGAGGACAGAGGACAACCTCTGGGTAGGTGTCCTTCCTGATCTTTTCACCCGTGTGAATCGGGGCCTCTTGCCTGTGTAAGCTGGGCTTGCTACCCCATGCATCTGGAGAGTCTCCTGACTCAGCCTCTGGTCCTTTGCTGTCCCCCAGCAGGCGGCCAGCTGTCATTGCAGACACTTATGCTACTGGCTTTCAGGTGGGTTCTGCAGATCTGTAAACAGGTCCTCAGACTATGAGACTCCTCTTCTGGCCAATCAAATTAGTCCTTTCTCCTAGACAGTGATTGGTTAGTTCAGGTATGAACTTTGTCCAATCAGAATCATCTTTGAATTCTGATCCCTAGAAATATTTATGGATTGAAAAACAGTCATAGACAATTCAAAAAACTTAATGGGAACAGTTGTGTTCAATAAAACTTTATTTATGATTTGCTGATCCTTAAGTTACAGGATCAGTTGCCCTGAAAGCAATTAAAACTAATAATGAGCAGCTAAGGATGTAGTTCAACTGACAGAATGCTTGCCTCGAATGTTCAAAGACTCAGGTTCAATTCCCAGCATCAAATAAACCAGCCATGGTATATGCCCGCAACCCCAGCATGTGGGAGGCAGAGGTGGAAAGATCAGGTTCAAGGTTATCCCCTGCTGCATAGTGAATTCAAAACCTTCATGCCAGGTCACTGGGCACGGAGGACCCCACCCATCTAAGACAGGCAGGGTAACAGGAGTGCCAAGTTGCTGTCCATGGACAACTTACCCTCTGGGTGGGTATATTAGTCATTTTTCTGTTGCTGTGATAAAACCACCATGACCAAGGGAACTTAAAAGGAAGAATTTTTTTGAGCTTATGATTGATGGTTCCAGGGAAGTAAGAGTCCATTGTGGTGGGGAAGCATGGTGGCAGGAGCTGGAGCAGAAAGCCAAGGTTCACATCTTCCAATGAGCACAGGAAGTCTAGAGAGAGCAAATAGAGACTGCAAGGCTTGTTGAACTTACTAAGCCTGCCCGCAATGACATACTTCCTCCAGCATGGCCACATCTTCTAAGACCTCCAAGAACAGTGCCACCAACTGGAGACAAAATGTCCGAATACTTGAAGCCTATGGGGGACATTTTATTCAAACACCACAGTGGGTCTATCACACATGGTGTGCAATGCACAGACAGATCCCTGTCTTCATGCCAGCCTCACTTCTAGACTTTAAAGAGCTTAAGTATTTTCAATTCATTTCTGAGTTCCGGAAGGAGAAAGCACCAGCCTTTCCAGATGTGCTTGATTCCTTGAGCAGAGTTGGATTTTTTTTTTTTTGTCTTTTTGAGACAGGGTCTCCCTGGAGTCCCAGCTGTCCTGGAACTCACTCTGTAGACCAGGCTGGCCTTGAACTCACAAAGATCCGCCTGCCTCTGCCTCCCAAGTGCTAGGATTAAAGGCGTGCGCCACCACGCCTGGCGTAACCCACCACTTCTTAAGAAACCTCTATGAAGCCTCTGGCAGGGCCAGGCACTGGGTGTTTGGAATACAGAATACAAAGGAAACACACTGCAGCACATATCTGTTGTGTTTTTGCCTCAAGGCCCTGAACTTAGAACATTCTCCCGGATGGAATATACTGCAGAGTGCACATTTGGGGTGAGCAGTCATCCCCTCACCACAGAAGTCAAAGGATCCGCACACCCCTCCCCTTTCTCTTCCATCCCTCGCAGCCATAGGCCACATGACCAGGCTCAGCCAATTAGATGATCTCTAGGTGCTCTGGCTGGGATTGTAAGAATTTAGCTATGACAACATAATGTCCAAGGAAGGTCCAGCTGATGTCTAGCTCATTTTCCAACACTACTCTAGTCTAGCTTTGATTTTTTAATATATTTTTATTGTTATTAAACTTTTTCATACATCATACATCATTTCTCAGTCCAACTTAGACTCATTTCCCTTTCCATGCCCCCATCAGAGTTCATGCATTCTGCCATATGTGTCTTGGGTCTTTTTCTGAGTCTTTCCAGATTGTTTTTCCAAAGCAGAGGATTATTGTTTGGGGGAGAATGTCACTATTTCAGTTGGGGTTTTTCTGTTGTTGTTGTTCCAGTTCTTTTGTTGTTCCCTCCAACTTGTGTATAGATATATAATATATATTATATATATATATATATATATCACCTATACTAAAATTATGTCATCTGAAAACAAACTGTGTTATTCCCAAATCACATTTCAGGATTCACATGTCTAGCTTTGATTTTGAGAGCCTCCCCCTTCATCCCAGTAAGCTTAGATCTTTCTCTTAAGATGGCCAGAGCTGATTTCTTGGTCAACAAACAAATCCCACAAATGCAGAACTGCTGTTTAGATGATTTTGAGTGCAAAGCCAAAACAACTTCCCAAGCCATCCCAGATAGAGAATTTATGTTCCAAATGCAGCAGTATGGAAAGTAGAGATGTCTAGAGATTCAAGGCTGATGCCAGTACAGGTCTTCTTCATTGACTTCGTGGGCTGGGCTTAAACTCTAGCTCTGTCCTAAAGAACACAGCCAAAGCTAACCAGGACCTCATCTTGATGAAGGCTTCGACCAATTGCATTGAAATGCTCCCTTCTTTCTAAAGGGATAGCCCTACTCTGTCAGCCAGACATCTACCACTGGCTTCTTGGGGAAGGCCTATGATGTTTCTGGGCTAACTTTATTAATGAAAGTAATTCCCAAAGATGGCTGAGAGCTGAGGGCTAACTGCTAGCTATGCTTTTATTCCTGCAAGAGTCAGGCCTGACCAGCACAGCACAGTATCTATACCACCAGGTCTTTTTATAATCCCTGACCTTCAGCTTTGGTTTCTAATGCTTAGGGCAGGAGTCATCCCGCCTCAAATCATTGATGATGGAGGCTGGTTTGACCTGGACTATCTTTATCACAGATCACTAACCACCTAGAGATTGATCCCCAGATCCACTTAGCTGTGACTAGAAAACAAGATCACACAGGAGGAGGATACACCCTACACTTTCCCACTGCACAAGGTCTGGGTAAATGGTACATATCTGACCTATGGAACAGCAAGCGACTGCACACAATGGAGAGAGGTACAGAGATAGAGTGTTTATGTCTATGGTGAATAGATTATATGTATGCAAAACGCTTATGTTTGCCTGAAAGAGCCCAGAAAAGTCCCTGCAGAGACTTAAAGCTTGAAGCATGAACTCAGAGTAGGGTTGTACCCACCAGTCAGACAGAGTCAGATGTTCCAAACAGAGGAGCTGGAGTAGCCCTGAAGGGCTTGGCCCTCCTGCCACCCTGTGCACTCCCTTCCTCCTACCTAGGTGCCTGGGAGGCATCTTTGGCAGGCTCTCAAAGGGAACCTGGCAGCTGCTCTTCCCTGGCAGCTGTTGATGCATCAGGGGCACTCCCTGTTCCCACCTTTCATGAGCCAGTGCTTTGGCTCCCCTGGGCCAAGTCAGGCCCCGCCTGATCCTGTTTGACTTGTGTGCTCTGTCAAGATCGTCTCCGGGGTGGCACGGCCTGGGGCCCCCACTGCCTCTCAGCTGAAGGAAGAAGCCAGGTCAGTGCAAAGACTGGTGTCTCCTCAGGTGGATGAGGCTCCCACTGATGTCAGCTGGGCCTCGGGAAGCAGGTGCAAGTGGGTGTTGTTGCCAGGTTGGCTTGGAAGCAACTTCGCTATTCCTGTTTCAGTGCTAAGCATGGAAAGATTCCCAGGAGGGATGTGGAGTTTCCACTTACAGTTTCCATAGGTGCTAAAGTTTGCTGACTTCTAAACCATCACATAAAAACAACAATAAAGCAGAAATCTACCACAATAAAAAAGCATCACCAGCGGCGAATTTGCAAACCAATATCAGCTGGTATTTAGTGAGCTCTTAGAAGGTGTTAAGATGGCTTATGGGAACTAAATCATGACAACATCAAAACCCACTAAAATATAGACCCTCCTGAAGAGGTTAAGTAGCTCTGCCTGAGATCACACACTTCAAAAGTGGATTTGTGCTCAGATAAGCTCCTCTACTTCAACCTCTGAATTAGCCTGTGTTCTAATGGTTTAACTTGTGTTTACAAGATGATGTGTGATTGTTCTATAGTCCACAATCTATTGACACAACGTTCTCTCATGGACCTTGTCTCGGTTCATTTTCGTGTTAGTCTGATGAAGAAGTCAATGACGGCACTGCAGTCCTCTTCTACAAATGAGGAGGTAAACGAGGGCTCAGAGAACATAGGTCTGTCAGCCTCAGGTGGGTGTTCTACTTCCAAGGCTTCTCCCAATTCTACCCTGGAGTGTGTTTGAACGTATGTGTCCTAAAAGCACAGCAGGGTGACTCCACAGGGGCGGACTAATTGGTTGCACTTCTAGTAAATACAGTGGATATATTCTAAAGTATAAACATTAAGTAGAGGGTGGAGAGATGGCTCAAGGGAGACCGTGCTCACTGCTCTTGCAGAGGACCCAAGTTCAGTTACCAGTACTCTTGTGAAGTGGCTCACAACTGTTTGTAACTCCACCTCCAGGGGATTTGACACCCTCTTTTGTACTCCATGGCCACTGCACATGCATGCACATACCAACACCTAGACACACACACAGACACATAATTTATAAATCTTTAAACATTAACTAAAATAGGAGTAAGACTGATGCAGAAAGAGCTCTAAGCTCTGTCTTTTGCTTCCTCCTGCATGTCTGTGGTTTCTGTGGAAAATATCCCCAAAAGTGGTGCTGTTCTGAGAGGATGTAGAACCTTCGAGAGCTGGAGCTTAACTAGCAAACGTTGAGAAGTAGGGGCGGGGCTAGGGTTATAGGCACTCTGCTTCTAGATCTACCTTGGGTTCTTGACCCCATGGGCAGAGACCCAGTGGCCCTGCATCCCTCTGGACACACCTGTGAACTATGCTAGATCCTTATCCTACCTGGTTTCTGCCTAGTAACAAGAAGAACTAATACCACGACTAACTTATTTGGGGTGTCTAATTTTGTAGACGTGACTAACTCCAAGCGTTGGGGGGTCATGAATTGGCTGCCACTTCTAGTTATTAAGTTATGGTTACTGTACTGGAACGGTGGGCCTGAATTCTAAGGTGCCCAAATCAGTGTAGACTCTAGCAGAAAAGCTGGCAACAGCTCACCTATCTGTCTAGTTTTAGGACAAGGGCTTTAAGAGGGCAAATCTGGGATAGAATTGGGTGTTGTAGTTAGCTTTGTCAACTTACACAGCACAGAATTCTAGGAAGAGCATCTCCATGTGGTACTGTGTACATTGGGTTGGCCTGGGGGCTTGTCTGGAGGGGAATTTTTTTATAGTACATGTATACATGTATTGCCTGCATGTGTGTGAGTGCACTCATGTCATACAATGTCTATGGAGGACAGAAGAGGGCGTTGGAAACCCTGGAACTAAAGTTAAGGACCACTGTTAGCCACCATATGGGTGCCAGGTCTTCTGCAAGAAGATCCAGTACTCTTAACTGCTGAGCCATCTCTCCAGCCCCAGGGGAATGTCTTAATTAATTGATCTGGGAAGTCCTAGCCCACTCTGGGCAGCACCCTTGCCTAGGCAGGGCATCCTGAAGTCTGCCAGAAATAAGAACTGAGCACAAAGAAGTGAAGGAGTGTGTGTAAATTTCTTTCGCTGTTGACTGTAGGTGCACTGTGACTAGCTGTTTAACACTCCTGTCTTGACTTTTCTACAATGATGACTTATAATGTGGAATTGTAAGCTGAAAGAAATATCTTTCCCCTTAAGTCGATTTTTGACAAAAAAGTTCATCATGGTAACAGAAATGCGTATCCTGAAAGGTTTCAGTTTTCTTTAACGGTGATGGCAGAGGAATTCATGATGAGGAATTAGAGAAGATCTACAGTATTGCCTGTGTGTGTGTGAGTGCACTCGTGTCATGAAATGCCTGTGGAGGACAGACAGAAGAGGGCGTTGTACAGATCCAAACACCTGAATCTCTGTGCCTCACCGGAAGGCGCAGGGCTGTATGCCTGCCATCTTTTGTCTCCCTAGGGAGAGGCTACAGCTTCTAACTGCGAGGGATGAAAGTGAGCACCCCACACACCTTGGACCTGGCAGCCTCCTCCTTGGCCCCTTGGGTTTCTCACTCCCTGTAGGTAGAGGCCTCCTTAAACGCTACTTCTCTCAGACTCCCTCCTCTGCTGAAAAGGCAGTGGTGAGTTCTGCACTGTTCCCAGGCGTCCTTCAGTCATTCTGTGTTTTCACACTCAGGAATCCCACCGGTCTCCTCCAAGTAGAGCCATGTTTCTTAAGATTAAACTATGCACTCGTTCCTCTTTTGATTTGAAGAAAAAAAAAATAGTGGCTTCTCTGTCATTACCATCCTCTGAAGCTAAAGTAACATATTTCCCCTTTTAGCTCATCATGAAAATGAGCTGCTCAAAACTCCTGAGGCTGATAATGCTCCAAAGATTTATGAAACCAAACAACTTACAAATGAAGTATAAACATTACAGGACCCCATTCACTCTACGTGGCGACATTAGCTTTCAATGGCCAATATGGAGTCTCTGCATGGAATCTGACGATGGCGAGGGTCGTATGGAGCAGAGTCTGTTGACTTTGGCATGATGCTGCCATCACGTTTCATATAGGAACTCTAGTCTCCTGTCTCTTTACATTGTCCAAAAACATGCTGTCAGCTGTCATGTTTGCTACTTCCCGTGAAGGTGCTGTTTGTTCCTCACTGCCTGCAGCGATGGGGATTTGGTGTCGGCGTGATGAATCAGAAGCACAGGCTTGTGGCACTGCCAGGACCTCAGGTGATGAGACAGCGAAGTTCTTCAGGCTGGGACCCAACCCAACAGTGGATCATGACGTCAGCACAGTGGGCTGCAACAAGTCCTTTTTAAAATAATGACACAGAGGAAAACGTCAAGCATGGCATGGTATCAGAGTGACAGCGGCGGTCAGGAAATTTCCCCATACTACATTAGCTACTTTTACATCTTTGTGACCAAACACTGGACAGAAAACAGCTTTAAGAGGGAAAGGTTTACCGTTGTTTCCCATGCACTGGGCAGAGCATCACGGTTGCAGAAGTGAGCGACGGAAGCTTCCCTTCTTGGCAAACAGGAGATGGGGGTAGGATGCTCGTGTTTGCCACCTTCCCCTTCCCACTTCTTGTCCGGGTCCCCAGGATGGGGCTGCCTACACACAGGGTGGGTCTTCCCCTCGGTTACTTCTCTAGGAACACCATCACAGACACACATAAAGGCATGCCTGGCCAGTGTCCTAGGTGACTCTAAATGCAGTCAAGTCAGCAATAAAGATTAACCACCGTACACACATGAGAGTGTGTGTGTGTGTGTGTGTGTGTGTGTGTGTGTGCACATACCCAGAATGCAGAAGGGACTGGTTCAAAGAAATGCTGGCATCAGCTTTAGGGCAGGGTCAGAGACACCCACTCTAGTAGAGTGAATAATGACCCTCAAAGATACCAAGCCCTGATTCTTGGAACCTGCCAGTGCTGTTTCATAAGTATAAGAGGCTTTGCATAGGTGCTTAAAAGTGAACTGTATGAGATGGAGAAGAGGTTATCCTGGATTACCTAGGGGGGTGGGGGGTGCAATCACAGATGTCCTTTTTGCATGTGTACGTGTGTATGGTGTATCTATGTATGCATATTTGCAAGTGTATAGGTATACATGCATCTGTGTGGTATATCTGTATATTTGCAGGTATGTAGATACACATGCATGTGTGTGAGTGTGAGGACTGAGGTGGTTACCAGGTGTCTTTCTCAGTTGCTTTCTACCTTATATATTGATACAGAGTCTCTCCCTGAACCTAAGCTTGGCCTTTTACCTAGCCTCAATAGCTAGCTTGCTCCAGGGATTCCCCGTCTCTACCTCCTGCACATGGACTACAGGTGGGCCACCGTGCTCACCCAGCTCTTAGGTGGGTTCTTGGGATCCAATCCCAGTCCTCAGGCTTGCATGGCAGGAGCCTTACCCAAGGAGTCATCTCCCCAGCCCCACAGGTGTTCTTACAAAAGAAAGGCAGAGGTGAATTTGACACAGACAAAAGTGTGGTCTGTTGCTACCACCATGGTTTAGGCCGTGTGAAGTCAGTCTCACTGACTTCACACTCATGGCTTCTAGAACTGACAGAATCTATTTCTACTGTTTCTTTAAAAACAAACAAACAAACAAATATCTTAGCCGGGCATGGTGGTGCATGCCTTTAATCCCAGAACTTGGGAGGCAGAGGCAGGTGGATATCTGTGAGTTTAAGGCCAGCCTGTTCTACAGAATGAGTTCCAGGCCAGCTGGGGCTGCAGGAAGACCCTGTCTCAAATACAAGCACACACACACACACACACACACACACACACATTATTCATTATTTTTATTTTATGTATATAAGCCTGCACGTGTGTAATGCACCTGTGTCATGCAAGGCTCATGAAGGTCAGAAGTAGGCATCCAATTCTCTGGAACTGGAGTTAGACACAGTTGTTACCTGTCATGTGGGTGCTGGGAATTGAACCTGGGTCTTCTGCAAGAGCAGCACTTAACTGCTGAGCCATCTCTCCAGCCCCAATTTCTGCTGTTTCAAAGCATCCAGTTTGTGGTAATTTGTCACTGTATGCATGGCAAACAACCTCACCACACAATGCTCTTCCTTCTGCTTATGTTTTGGCTCGTTGGGGAGAAATTCCGGGACTTTCAGGGAAATGGTATTGTGACAGCTGACAGGCTCAGAGCCAGTTAGCAATTGCCTCTGACTACTTCTGTATTTTCACAGGTGGCCCGACTGCACTGGGCTGGACTGGAAGCCCTTCAGTGCTTTGTGTATGTGTATCAATGTATGGAAACCAGGTCATTGTGTAAGATGGATTCCTTCTATGAAAGGAAGTTTGAACGTCACGGATTCAGATAACCTAAAGTATGCTTTGACAAATTCTTTAGGACACCACCATGACACAAATGAAGAAGTTAAATATTCACATGAAGAATCTGTGGATTTCTAAGGTCCATCTATGGACACTGAAGGACCAACAGACCCCAGCTAGAGAAACTCAGTAAGATGCATCTTCCTCTAACATCGTCTCTTCTACCTGAGCTGCATTTGTGTGGGTTCATCTCTCAGGGACTGTCCCCTTCCTTTTCCAGTTTTCTTGGGACCTCTTCCTCAACATGGTGCCATCAAGCCAAGAGAACAGGTCTGAGGCTCTGGAGACCCTGCCTTCCGCTGCGGAGGCTGGGAACCGTCCCACCTCTATCTCCAGCCTCAGCTCTTCCCTCACCTTACAGACTTTCCTCTTCCAGTGTCTCCAGCTTTTTACTGGCCAGAGTCTTGGAGTACTGAATTATCCTAGCCCTGGGGGCTTAAAAACAACAATTTTGAGCAAAATTTTTTTTAAATTTTTTTTTTAAAAACCAAACCAAATAACAATGCTATCTCTGAGGTCTAAGAAGCATGTTTTTCTCTGGAACTTGTTTTCATCTCTTTGCTTCCCAAACCTGCTTCATTTTGCATGAACAGAGTGGGGTGGAATCCTTACTCAAAAAGTGAGAGCTGCACTCAAGCCCACAGATAGTTCTGTGTCAACCCAAAAGCCCACACCTGCATCCTGAGCCCTTTCTGCCTTTCTCTGTCCTAGGGGACTGATTGTTAGTGGTGGTAGCTCTTCCTCTCTTGAGGCAGAAACAACTTAACCACAGTCCCTTCTTACTTCCTAAACCCTCCCACATATTTCTCGAGGTCACACCTGAGCCTTCGCCCTGCCCTGAGTCTACCTGAAGTGGCCGTCCTGAGATAAAGCCTCTGCATAAGCCAGGTGTTCTCTCTGGTCAAACCACGTCCATGCATACAGTGATGAACCTTCCCCAAGTTCACACACTACTGTGTATATACGTCAGTATCTGATCCCACACCGTCTTTGAAAATTGTTTGTATTTGTATGACCCCATTTTAGGTGAAAAAAAAAAAAATAGAGAGTTCAGGGGCTGGAGAGATGGCTCAGCAGTTAAGATCGCCGACTGCTCTTGCAGAGGACCTGAGTTCGATTCCCAGCACCCAGATGGCTGCTGAGAACTGTCTGTAACTCCAATTCCAGGAGAACTCCAGTTCCAGAGGAATCCGAGACCCTCTTCTGACCTCCACGGCATTGCACGACACGGGTGCACCAACCTACATGCAGACAGTATACTCATACACATAAAAAATAATAATAAAAAATTTAAAAAAATAAAGGTGGAGACCAATATGCCTGTTCTCTTATAAAAAAAAAAAATAGAGAGTTCAAGAGATTCATATGCTACTCATCTAGTCAGTGCTCCGTCTTCTGACTCCAGATTCTAGCCCCTTTCTGCTACAGTTCTTTGTCTTATCCTTTCTGTAAACAAAGCTAACTCAAAGGAAAGAAAAAAGAGAACTTTCGTCCCTCACCCCAAAAGTTTACATAGAATCATCCTTATCCTCTGGGTGAATGATTTATCCAGCAGACCTCTCTTTATGAGTAGACAGCAGAAATTAAAACCTACTTATCCAGAGAGGGTGACAGGTTCCTGGAACTATCCCTCTTTACCCTGAATTCCTCAGGTCCTTGGCAAGGCAGATGGCTGTCTTAGGAAACCTCGCCATTTAGAATCCAGTCCTTTTGAGTCTCAAAGTGATGAGATTTGGGGTCAGACATGCCAGGATAAGAAGCCCATTTTACACCCTGACTGTGTGTACAGCCGTAAGCACTCTGCTCTTCCTATTCCTTTCTGTTTAGAGGAATAAGACCTGAGAAATAATTTTCAGGACCTACTTGTTCAAAAGCTATGGAGAATTTCAAGGTGGCAAGAACAGAACATTAAAACAAGCATGAGGGGCTAGAGAGATGGCCTAGTGGTTAAGAGTGCCGACTGCTCTTGCAGAGGACCTGGGTTCAATCCCTAGCACCACATGGTGGCTGAGAATTGTCTTTAACTCCAATTCCGGGGGAATCCGATGCCCTCTTCTGACCTCCGTGGCATTGCACAACATGGGTCCACAAACCTACATGCAGACAGTACATTCATACAAATAAAAATAAATAAATAAAATTTAAAATAAATAAATTAATTAAATTAAAATATTTAAAAAATAAAATAAAACAAGCGTGAGTCCAGGCCCCAGACAAGTCTTCAGGGCTGCAGTCCGTGGGGATGGAGGCTTGTTTCATGAAAAAAGAGTCAAGAGAATTTGGTGATTAGGGATAGGTCCATTTCTTTCCCTTGGCCTGGCCAATGGCTCTCAAGCCAAGAGATCTACCTGGCTGCTCCCTGCAAAGCAAGTGTCCAGGGCCGAGAAATATGCAATTAACCAGCATCCTCCAGGAGATTTAGACAGAAATGGCAACCATTCCTTTGAGATTTGGTCAGTTATGTCCTACAATTTGTATTAATAGTTAATTCCTTGAAAATGATAGTTTTAAACCCCAAGCGGTTACCCAACCTATGGCTCTGGTGCCCCTAGGAAACAGCTTTGGATCTGTGGGTGGAAAGCCCTAGCCCTCAGGAGACTCAGCGTGTGGGATCCAGGTCAACTTCATCATGATCTCAGCTAAACAACTTCTCCCAAGGAATAGCAGCAGCCTAGACAGGAGGACGGCAGGCCTTCGTGCAGCTCAGAGATCACCACTGTGGCTCCTGTGTCCAACGATGGACTTCCTTGGCATCACTTCCGGGTGTCCTCAGTCTCCTGTCTGTCCTTTCAGTTCTGATGGGCGCCAGGAAATAGTCACTTTTTCCTCCATACCTTCAGTGTGCCCTGGAGGTAGGCTATCCAGATTCAAATCCAAATCTCTCCCAATTACTGAAGGAAACCATGCCTCTTTCATAAGGCTGAGCATACATATGCCATGTAGCTGGCAAATCCTAACAGCTCTGTGGAGAGCAATCTGTAGTCACAGAAATCATTTAATGAAATCATTAAACCATCATCACAACCCTCTGAAGGGGCATCTTGTCCCACTTTACAGGTGACAAAGCTGGGGATCACTTGTGGCTTATTCCCATAGGAAATCATGGGCTTAGGCACAACCACCTGACAGACAGTGCAAATGTTAGTGATCCCATTTTACATCTGAGGAAACTGAGCTCAGATAGGCCAGGCGATTGCTTGTGGTCATAAGTGCTGTTACCGGGCAGCTACAACTTGGTCCCAAGTGCCTTGCCCTCAGCCTGAGGCTCTTCCCGAAGCCCTCTGTCTGCCTCGACATGCTCTTTCTTCTACTCTTTCTGAGAAGCCTAGAAGTGGGAGTTGAATAGGGTGTGAAAAAGAAGCCCCCACCCTCGTTGAGGGACAGCCCTATGGTGGTTTAAATGAGGCTGGCCCCCACAGTTCCAAGTCTTTGAACACTGATCGGTTGGTGGCCCTGTTTGGGGAAGGTCGTGGAACCTTTCAGGAAGTGTGGCCCTGCTGGGGAAGCTCGTCACTGGGGTAGGCTTTGAGCGTCCTTACCCTTGCCTGCTTCCAGTCTGTCTCTCTGCTCCTTGCACGTGTGTATAGATGTGAGTGCTCAGCTTTCTGCTCCAGCTGCCCCTGCTGCCACGGCCCCCTGCCGTTGTGGGCCCCAGCCCTCTGCCACTGTAAGCCAAACAGCTCTTCCTTCTACAGGCGCCCTTGGTCATGGTGTTTTATCGCAGTAACTAATACAGGTTCCTATGTGCTGACCATTGGGGCTCCCAGGGGAAGGTTGCCATACCTTCTGACCCAGGGATGGACAGCTCAAGTGTGGTAAGCATCCTCTTGAGAGCCATTGTCCACAGCTCTTTGAGGGGAGGAAGCTTAGACCTGGGCCTCACCTCATGATCCAGGGAGCTGCAGAACTCTTTTCCCTCTGGTAACCTGGCTCCTTGCCTCTGTCTCACCTCTACCCACTCCCACCCTTACCGCCATGCTGGATTGCAAAGCGGGCCTGCCTGGGAAGCCCCCCCCCCCATTCCTTCAGCATGGCCTCCAAGCCTCTGGCCACAGTGAGGAGACTGGGGCAACTTCTCTTTGGATGACCCAGAAGCAGGCAATGATGGGGACATACCAAACTGGGAGGTGATTCTAGAGAGCACAGCTGGTTCTCGAGGGAAGGACTTCGCTCTGACTGCCAGCATCCTGGAAGGGGTCAGGTCTGTAAAAACACACATGACTTTGCTGTAAAGTAGGTGCTGTTAGGCTCCTGGACATGTCACAGACATTTTCATCACCATCATTAGCGTGTCTCTCTTTTTCTTCCCTTTCTTTACTCTTTAATTTTTTTAATCTTTACTTATTTCTCCTCCTCACTTTCATTTCTTTCTTTTAGTGCTAGGAACTGAACCTACCTGGCCCACCACCATTGAACTACACCTCCAGCCCAAATTTATTTTATTTAAATTTTTCTTGATGGATGTTATTTTATTTTTTTGTAAATGTTTTATTAAATGCGCATTATTTTTTTTCTTTGTTTTTAATTTTTATTTATTTTTGTATGTGTATGAATGTACTGTCTGCATGCAAGTTTGTGCACCCATGTCGTGCAATGCTGCGGAGGTCAGAAGAGGGTGTCGGATTCCCCTGGAACTGGAGTTCTCCTGGAATTGGAGTTTCAGACGGTTCTCAGCCGCCATGTGGGTGCTGGGGATCAAACCCGGGTCCTCTGCAAGAGCAGTCGGTGCTCTTAACCGCTAGGCTATCTCTCCAGCCCCTAAATGTGCATTATAATGCACCTTGATCATATTTAGATTCCCCCATCTGTACCCCTCTATAGTCCCCCACCAGATTTCAAGCATTCTTTCTTTTTTAAATACTTTTATTATTACTATTATTTTGGTATTTTTGAGACAGGGTCTCCCTGCAGCTCCAGCTGTCCTGGAACTCTCTGTGTAAACCAGGCTGGCCTTGAACTCACAGAGATCTGCCTGTCTCTGCTTCTCAAATGCTGGGATTAAAGGTGTGTGCCACAATGCCTGGCTAAACATTCTTTCATCTATGTTAAGGCCGATTGAGTCAAGTTTGGGTATCCAGATGTCCCTTGGTGTGAGTTTATCCACTGGATCCTGGTCATTCCCTTAAAGAAAACCAACCCTCCCTCACCCAGCAGTGATCAGCTAATATAATAATAATTCCTCAGCTAGGGTTGGGCCCTTTTTACCCATTTCCCCTCTTCTATGTTGTTACTTTTTAAAACCAGGTGTTTTGTGCCAGGAATTGTTTTAGACTCTCTCACACGTTAATCTGTTTTTGAGGATCAGGCACATCTGCCCCATCATTTCCCTTATCCCCATGACCCTCAGGGGCTGAGAACTATTACTCTCCCATTGGAGAGAGGCTCAAATTGTAAAACCTAAAATTATCTGCTTAGCCAAAAAGTGGTGGACCCAAAACTCAAATCCAAGTTCTTCTGACCTCTAAACCTGGCTTCTTTGCATGTACACATCTTCAACAGTCACTGCTGGAACTAGCCAGGACCGTTCCGATCAGCAAGCCCACCTGCAACAGAGCCTTGCAGATGAGGACAGCAGAAAGGAAGAAGATGGAACCCTGACTTCAGAGGACTCAGAAGAAGTAGCTGAGTCCTGCTTTCCGCGCAAGCGCTGTTAGGGACGCAAACACATCCCAGAGGACCGCTTCCAGGAACCCTCTGCAAACCCCGGATCCACAAGTGTTTCTGTCTTATATGCAACATGGATTTGTATGCATTGTGAGCATTTCTTCCTGTGTGTTTCCCCCCCTCTTTCTATCAGTGCCATCCATCACCCAATGCAAATGCTGCGTAAATACTTTTATATTGTATTGTTTAGGGAACAACAACAAGGAAAAGCCTGCACACTTTCCAAGGAAATGCAATTTTTCCGAATATTTTTAATCCGTGGCTGGTTGGATCTGCCATGCAGAACCCCCTGATGCAGAGGCAGAGGAAGGAATGCCTGGTGGTTAGGAAGGTCAGTGGCCTTCAGGAAGGCTAGCGTGTTGAGAGAACACGGACTTTTCTGTTCTCTCCTTTCACAGCCCCTAAGATCTTGGTCCACTCCAGATTTGCCTTCAAGATTTCTTCCCTTAACTCATGCATCCTGAGCCACACTGTCCTTTCTAGACGTGCTGAGCTCTTGCCCTCTAATGACCTTCATGTGTGAACTGAGCCAGGAGAATGTGGACTTTCTTTGCTCTAAGCAAATCCTTTCTCAGGGATCTGGCTTTCTGAGGCCTCGGTGTCCTGCCTGCTGCTCGACAGACTGGGATATAGCCAAGGAGTCTGGGATCATGCCTGACAGCCTTATTTCTAAAGGAGAGTGCAATGCACTGCATGGCCACTCTAGTTGAGGCACAGGTTGTCTGAGGATTAATAGGAAAAACAGAATTGCTCTGGAAAATGTGCACTCTAACCATGACCATTACCAGGTCCCTGTGCCCACCCAGCAATGAGCTATCTTTCCTCTCCTACCAACAATGACCCAACTTCCCGAGCATTTGGCTCGTCTACATTCTCAGCCATTTTTCTTGGACGTGTTGGCCCTACTTCCCACTAGCTTAAGTCAGGAAGGCTAAACCTTGAACACTGCGATTGGTTTAACAAGAGCAGGTAACTCTGTCTAAGCTAACTGGGGTGGGGTGGGGAGGGTTCCCCAAACCCAGGAACTACTGGAAGATGTGGCACCTTCACCCAAACTTAGTGATAGTTTGACATTGTCACACTGGCCAACATGTAGTAATACCTCCCAACTGCCAGGAGCCTAACCATGTGACACCTACCACTAAAGTCCACACTGTGGGAGACAGAGAGAGAAAGGAGAGAGAGAGAGAGACAGAGAGAGAGAGAGAGAGAGAGAGAGAGAGAGAGAGAGAGAGAGACTCAGTGACCTCCTTGGCTGCCTCTGTAGTGCAGTTCTCACATGATATCATGCCAATCAAATGACATTGGAGTCTATGGGCTAGTAGATGTCTGCTGGGATTTAAGCACATCAGAGTCAAATCACCCTGTTCACAGAGTTCTGGGCTGCACCAGTTCCCCCACTCCTCCCTCACTTAGTCCGGTGCTAAAGGCCTACATTGCACAAGGCAGAGAGCAGAAGAGGGAAGGGGAGAGGGGAGAAAGCAAGCCAAGTTTACAGACTGGATGTGCTGGTAGCTACTCTCGAAAGATGCTCAGAGCTGTGGCTGGAGTTATTTGGAGATGTCAGTGGTCTATCCTCTCCTCCCACGATAATCAAGACTTGGCTGGCATACTATCCCACCAAGCACGGCCAAGGACAGATCACTGGTCTGGAATCCAGATCCTTTCCACAGCTCGTCTTTAGAAGGAGCCTGGGGCTGGGGATGGATACTATCTTCCCTGTGACACCATCCCCTCTGCCCCCACTGCCTCTACCCCAGAGCTCAGGAGAGCAGCCTGCACTCTGCCTCATCCTCCTGCCCTGTCACGCTCTGATCCTAACCAAGGCCAGAGCTGGGTATGGCTCTGGGGAGAAACTTAGAGAGAGAGGCAAGCCTTAGGGTGACAGTGTAATAGTCAAATGGTCAATAAGCCGAGACAGCCCAGCCCAGGAGCAGTGCAGGCGGCAGAGCGCAAGCGACTGCCAGCACCCGGGCTCCCAGGAAAAGAGAGCCCATCACAGAATCAGGGAGCCGTGAGGAGCAGAGCCCTCGTTCTAGCACACCCTGGCTCTTGCAAAGGACCTGGGTTTGATACCCAGCACCCACATGGCGTAACTCCAGTTCCAGGGGATCCGATGCTCTTTTCTGACATCCACAGGCACTAGAGCACATGGGTATATTTACTCACATGCAGACAATACACTCAAACACATAAAATAAAAATAATGTTTTTTGAAGTCAGTGATTTTTATTATCAGTTACATGCTTCATAGAAAGAGGTGTTGGGGGGCTGGAGAGATGGCCTAGCGGGTTAAGAGCACCGACTGCTCTTGCAGAGGACCCGGGTTTGATCCCCAGCACCCACATGGCAGGTGAGAACTGTCTGTAACTCCAATTCCAGGGGAATCTGACACCCTCTTCTGATCTCTGCAGCATTGCAGGACACGGGTGCACAAACCTACATGCAGACAGTACATTCATACACATAAAAAATAAATAAAATAATAAAAAAAAAAGGTGTTGGGAAATGGGTCAGGGTAGTAAAAAACCAATCCAGGTTTGTACGCATCGCTGTTTACACCGGGGTGCAGCAGCTGCACTTGTCTGAAAATAATATTTTTTTTGAGACAGGATTTCCCTGTAGCCACAGCTGTCCTGGAACTCGCTCTGAAGACTAGGCTGGCCTTGAACTCACAGAGATCCACCTGCCTCTGCCTCCCAAGTGCTAAGATTAAAGGCGTGAGCCGCCACGCCCACCTGGCAAAAATAAGGAGCTAGAATTCATGGGGGTCTAGTTCACAAGAACGGTGGGGTAAGGGAGAGAAAGCAAACGTGCCCCTGCTTGGCTTCTAACCGCTCATCACCTAGCACTGCACCTGTGCCTGTGCCTGCTGCAGCCGGAGCCTGCACCCCTGTGCCAAGCTCCCTGCAGGAGTTCCCCAGAGAAGAGCCACTCTGTGTCTACCAGCCCAGGAAGGCTGAACCCTGAAGGAGAGCCAACTGCAAGTGAGGTTCCCTGGGTGTGAGTCAGGCCACCTGGGTGGGGACAGACGAGGGAACTCTGCAAGGCTGGGCACAGTAAGATTGAGGAATAAAGAGCAGGTTGCTGGGAGCGTAGGGTCAGCTCCCTGGACGCTATGTGCTCTTCCTCTTAGTGACATGTGTCTATCTGTAAGTTATAGGAGAAGCCAAAAATATGCATTTGGGGCGATTTTTTTAATGTTTTATTTTTTCCCTATTGCCATTATCAATTTTCAGCATGAGTAATGGTTCCCAGCAACTTATGATGGTGACTAGTGAATTTATTTAAAAATCTTCATCATGGGGCTGGAGAGATAGCTCAGCAGTTAAGAGTGCTTGTTGCTCTTCAAGTTTGGTTCCCAGCAACCATATGGGCAGCTCACAACTGCCTTTTAAGTCCAGCTCCAGGGACACAATGCCCTCTTCTGGCCACTACAGGTACCTGCACATGTGAGGCAGACACACACATACATCTACATAAACTAAAAAACAAAGCTCTAAAGCATTCTTCTTGTGCGTGGTGTGTGCCACGTAAGGGCATTGTGTATTAAGCATGTCCCCCTCCACTCCTTACCGTCTCTTTTCCCACCCGTGACCCTTCCCATTAGTCTCTCCAAAGGGATGAGATCTTCTACTTGTGGGGCTGAGGGTCTAGCACAGTTTGTAGAATGTTCACCTTTGATACATGGTTCAATTCCCAGCACCACAAAACAAAACAACTAAAACAAAACGATGTGTACTTAAACAGGCCAGAAAACACTTAACCAACAGCATGTGCATTTTCATTTGTGTTTCTGTATTTAATTTTTTAATTTTAATTTTTATTTTATTTTATTTGTGTGTATGAGTGTATTGCCTGCATCTGTGCAAGTGCACTGTGTCATGCAATACCCCTGGAGGTCAGAAGTACATGTTAGATCCCTGGAACTGGAATTACGAACAGTTGTTAGCTGCCTTGTGGGTGCTGGGAATAGAACCCAGGTCCTCTGCAAGAACAGCCAGTGCTCTCAAGCACTGAGCCATCTCCCCAGCCCTGTATTTAATTTTTTAATTTATTTTTATTTTATGTGTGTGTTTTGCCTACATGTGTGTAAGTGCACCCTTGTGTGCAATGCCCACTAGGTCAGAAGAGGACATTAGATTCCCTGGCACTGGAGTTATGGACACTTGTTAGTTACTATGTGGGTGCTAGGAAACAAAATCAGGTCCCCTGCAAAAGCAGCCAGTGCTCCCAACTGCTAAGCTGTCTCCCAGCCCTGTATGTAATTTCTGCATATCACATCCTACACAAATGCTGCTGGGCCCAGCTGCGGCTTCAGGGCTCACTAAGGATCACTGAAGGCCATGAGGCAGTTGCTAAACACTTGCCTAGGACTAAACTGCTGCAAGGGGAATCCAACTATGCCCTGACTTAAGGGGCGTGTGATCATTCATGTACATTTCCTATCTGTGCCTCCAGTTCTCATGTGGACGATGGAGATAGTGGTGACTTAAATGAACCAAATGTACAAAAGCAATTAAAATAGGACTTGGGGAAAAGTCACACAAGCACTTACTAACTCTGCTTCCAGGGCCTTGATTTGTACGCCCCAGGTCACCCCAGTGTGGACACGGGGGCCTCCACAGTTACCCAGTGATGGCCCAGAGTGTGACAGGAGCCACATATCCCCAAAGGCTGTGTCCACGGGATTCCTTTGTTTCCAGGCGGTTGTAAGCCTGCCCCAAACTGACAGCAGCGAAAATGTGATTTTATAAACACACACAACTCCGGAGTCCATGGCCTGGTTCAGATGCTTGGGGTATGAGCTCGGGAACTGGTATCGTGCTCTCTGGACTAGGCTCTCTTTGTGGTGATTCCATTCTCAGGGTTTGAGTTCCATTTATGACCACAAAATGGCTGCCAACAGGGGCAAGCACTGCCACCTCCTTCCCTGGAAGCTCAAACAAAGCCCTTCTTTTAGTTCCATTGCCTCTGACCAGCTTGACATGATTGTGTAATTGTCATTAGCATCCTTACTAGCTTGATGTGTACCAAACCCATCCCTAGGTTCCGAAAATAGGGCCAAAGAGAGAAGTGGACGCCTAAAGAAAAATGGAGGTGCTAGCCCTCCCCCCAAAAGTCTTCAGTATTAGAGAGTGACTGAAAGGAATTATCGCGTGGAAAGAGAAAGTTACATTTTCTCTGTTCTTTTCAAAATATTTTATTTATTATTTTTATTTTATGTGTATGAGTATATTCCCTGCATGCATGCAAGTGCACCTGTATTGTACAATGCCCACAGTGGTCAGAAGAGAGTGTCAGATCCCCTGGACCTGAAGTTAAACGGACAGTTTAACAACGAAGTTGCTAGTCACTGTGTGAGTGCTAGGGATTGAGCCCATGTCCTCTGCAAGAGCAGCTGATGCTCTTAACCACTGAGCCATCTCTCCAGCCCGATTTTCTCCCTCTTTCTGTTTCAAACATAAGCACCTGGGTTAAGAACTCAGGCTCTGCCTTCAATGGATGCCTGCTGGTATGACTCAGGGACTACTAACCTGCTGTCCTGACCTCCATCATCTTGTCTGAAGAATAGGGACAGTCATCCTCTCCACACCCAAACACACATGGGGCGTATTGACACTTAAAGTGCAGTGCCCTCAGAAACTACCAGTTTGCCTTTGGAGTTGCTAACTTGGTGCTATGTCCCTTCTTGCTAACTTGGTGCTATGTCCATTCTTGCTAACTTGGTGCTATGTCCCTTCTTGCTAACTTGGTGCTATGTCCCTTCTTGCTAACTTGGTGCTATGTCCCTTCTTGCTTTGGGGCTGTCTAAACAGTGCTGGACTGCAAGCTAAAAGCCTTCAAGAGAAAGAAGGAAACAGAAAGACCAGGGCTGTTCAAAGACTCCCTAACCACTCCTCAGAGGACCTGGCCTCACAAGATCCAAGGCTGGGAACTGACCGGGATCCAGGAGTTGCCTTAGGGAGAGCTCTTGAGGCAGCTACCCAGAAAACCACAGCTATCTCCTTGCCTGGGAGCCCTGTGCAAGAGGCAGTCAGGATCTCCAACCAAATCAGGCCCCAAGCTGGGCGGGAACTTGTGCGCAGTGTTTATATAGATTAGAAGGCCTCTGCTGACTCGTAGCTTAAACCTCCGAGGCTTTGTAGTTCATCAAAGCTTAATGTTACGTTTCACGGTGTTCCTTGTCATCACTGCGTAGCTCCATCAGCTAAGAAGGGGAACTTGCCCCTGCAGGGTGCATTTCCCCTGTCCTAAGTCCCAAAGCCGCCGTTGCTAAGGCCATCTGCTCTGTTTGCTTTTGAGCTGTGCAGATGTGGGGAGTCACCACGTTGCAGCTTTTGTTCCGCTCCTCTGCCAGCTGGGGCAGCCAGCTCTTGGAACAGCTGCAGAGGACTGGGGCTCCCAGAAGGGAGCACAGGAGAGAAGAGCCAACGGAGGCCTGGGGTGGAGCGCCAGTTCACAGGAGGCTCCCTGTACCCCTCCCCTAGAGCTCGGGTTGGCAGGAAGCCCCAGCCTTCCCACACACTTGTCAAGCTGCTGGTGAGGGACGGAATGGCTCAAAAGGATCCCGAAGATATAGTTTGGCCCAGTGGGAGATTACAGCAGAAACTTCCACACAGTAGGAGCTTGTAGTTGGGAAAGGGCTGGTGGATCAGGAAGGAATGCAAATTGCAAAGTGTTTACAGTTGTCACATGCCCCAACCAAGGACAGACCAGGCTCTTCGCTATTTGGTGCGTGGGCCATACTTACAGATATGAATACTTCCTGTTTATGGATTTCCTGCATTGTGAAAGCACAGGCTGAAGATCTGACATTCAGGGAGTGTTTGCCTATTGGTGATGATCTCAAGTTTTGCACCCAAATGCACTTGAAAGAGCACAATAATAAAAGAAAGCGCACGTGAGTGTGACTCTGAAGGCAAGGGTCTCTGAGACAGGGTATCACTGTGCAGCCCCAGCGGGCCTGGAACTTGCTGTGTACACCAAACTGGCCTTGAACTTGGTGTGCTGGGATTATGAGCAAGTGCCGCTGTGCCTAGCCAGTCCTACCTCACCCTCTCTTACTGCCTGATGCTGCCTTGGTCTCTCACCAGGGATGACTGGTCTCCCTGATGCCATCTTGGGTACCTCAGATTCATTATCCAGAAGGCAGCCAGACCTATCAGCATGTGCCTTACACCCTGTCACTCCCCTGTTCCCTTCCCTGCTTCTGGTGGCTTTCTGTCTCTCAGGTCTTAAAGCTGGGTGGATTAGCTTGGGGCTCTGAGTGACTTGTAAAGAAGCCACCTTGGAAGCGGCTCTTCTTGCCCGAAGCTGACACTTGACACTCCATGTGACAGAGATGAGGTTTCTTTTGCTCAGTTGTAGAAATAATGGAGTCGTGAATGTCTAGACAACTTATAAGTTACTAAATTTAAGGTGATAGATAGTTCACTGAATTCTGGCATGGTGGTACATGCCTGTAATTTGAGCATTTGGGAGGCAGAGGCAGGAGAATCACCTCAAGTCCAGGGTAAACCAAATCTACATAAGGAATTCCAGGACAGCCAGGTCTACATAGCACTACCTTAACAACAACAACAACAACAACAACAACAACGATTCATTGACAAAAGGTTAAAATTCTATTGTAAGAAACATTTTTAATGAAAACATAAACATTTAATCTTATATTCCATTTCAAAGGTTTATAAAACAGTAAATATAGATTTTTAATTATGTATTAGGTGTCTATAAAGTTCTTACAGTGTTTGAATTTTTGAAAAAATCATTCCCCTAATAGGCATAAACAAGTTATAAAGTGAACTCAGAATTTAAATGAAATTTCCAACAATTTATTCCCAAAACTTATTTACAGAGGAAAAGAAAAGAGGGGAAGAAAAGAGATTCTCGGATGAGATGGTGCAGTTGGTGAAGATGCTTACAGCCGAAGGTCTGTGGGGGATTACGTGGGTAGAGTTAGGGGAGGTGGGAAGACCTGCCCACCGTGGGAGCCTCCAGCCCCTGGCTGGAGAACGGAGCTGAGCAGCAGGCTTGCTTGCCTCCCTTGCTCCCTGCTGAGCAGAAGCATGCTCTCATCCCTTACTCTTTGCTTCTTTACTGCTGATGAGTTGTGACCAGCTGCCTCAGGCTCCTGCCACTCTGCCTTACCCCAAAATGGTGGGCTCCAGTGTGAGCTCAAAGGAATCTTCTCCCTTCAGTTGCTTTTGAGAGAGTATTTGATACCGCGAAAGAGAAGATTGTTAACCTTTTGCCGGATCACCCCCTCACCCCCAGTTCATGTGGTGGTGGTAGAAGCTTGCTCCACAGTATGCTGGCGAGAGGTGGTGGACCCTTTAAGAGGCGGTCCCAGTGGTGCATGTTTAGGTCTCTAGGAGTGCTGCCCTCAAAAGGGACCTGGTGAAAGGATTGAGTAAGGTCCTCCCACCAAGCCTGGAAACTTGACTTTGCTCTCTCTCTCTCTCTCTCTCTCTCTCTCTCTCTCTCACACACACACACACACACACACACACATAAATAAATGTTAAAATAATTTAAGGGACAAAGATGGTTCCAGTGGATCCTGTGAGTTAGTTCTCCAGAGAGCTGGCTGTAGGGGTGAAACTGAGCCTCCGTCACTCCCTAGCTTACTGTAAGATGTGACCCCTCAGTCCTGCCAGTGTCATCTGCTCTGAGATCCTCACCAGGGTCTGAACCAATGGATTTCTTGGACTTTCTTCTTCTAAAACTGCTTCTAAAAAATAAACTTCTTTTCTTTATAATGTAGATTGCCCCAGGTGATTTGTCATAGTAATAAACTGACTCACATAGCTTCCAATGTTCCAGTTCCCAGTAACCTGGGGAATCTGTACCTCAAGTTTTTAATAAGTCTTGTTTGGCTGCTGCTATTGTTGCTTCTGACCTAGCTCCAGGTAAGTCACAGTTCCACCACAGAGCCAAATCACCAACCTGGAGAAACTGGATTATAAAGCAATTGAAATTGATTCTAATCTCTCCCTCCTGATGATGTCTTAACTTGTCTTAGTGTCCTTAGTCTAATGAATGTCACTATCCTTGCAAATGGAGCAGATCATGAAACTATGCTGAGTCCCCAGGCAGCTAAAAGTGCAGATTCTATCAAGCCTCCCTGCATGTCTCTGACTTTGTTTCTCAGGGTTCCCTGTGTTGAAATTCAGTCCCCGTGTTGAAGTATTTGAGGTTTCTGCCTTCTACAAGAGTCCTTCTCAGACCATAGTGTTCAGAGGTCAGGTCTTTGAGCAGATTAGGATTGAGTAAGGTCCTTAAAATAGAGCCAGTGATTCAGTCCTGGCAGAGTTATGAGAAGACGGACGATCAGAAGCCATATGCCTTCACACCTCCACCCCCAGTCCTGTGATCCCTGAGACGCCTTGGGGCTCACACAGCACAAAGGCCATCAGCAGATGTCACTTTTCGACCTTGGACTTTCAGAGCTGTGAGCCACTATAAAGCTCTTTTCCTTAAAATGTCCCCCCAGTCTGAGGTGTTAGCAGCAGAACATGAACTAAACACTCCTTCCCTCCCTTACCCTTTTTCCCCTGTTTGAGACAAAATGCAGTAGTTTACATTTTTTACTGAGTTTCACTTCATCTTCCTGGTCCCAATGGTGCTTCCTGGCTCGTCAGGAGCAACGAACCTTAACAGGATCATCTGTCAAGCAAGTTGCCCCCTCCAGCCGCCAGTCTTCTGGAAGTTTCACAACTACACCAGGATGTCTTCATTGAGAAAAATGTTGAACTTTTCAACTGGGTTGGAGAGGGTGGAGTCTGCTGCAGAAATCCACAGTCATTCGGTGCTTACAAACTGCCGCAGCCATCACTAGATCATGATAGTCAGACAAACAGGTCTGAACCACCTAGGTAGAAGTTAGGCGGCTCTCAAGGCGAAGTGTCCACAGCTTCACCCAAGATAAACACAAAGCTTCCCCGCATTGCAGCAACTGCTCCCGAGATGCTAACCCTTTTTGAAGTCCAGTGCGAACACCTCCTCTCTGTTTATTGTTCAGATATGCCAATGTCCTCTTCATATTTGCCAATATAAGCTCTTTTGAAACACAAGGGCAACTTTTGTCATTTGGTTAAGCAGCATGGTACTGGGGCCTGCTGAAGTGCTGGGTGGGGAGAAGCGCGTGAGTCATCGGACGGAGCAGGAGGATTTAAAGAAGGCTTAGCCATTCATAAATGTAACAAATCAGTGAAAAAGAAAAGGTCAGTTCAGTAAATGACTCCGGGATAGTCCTTGGACACATTGACAGGGGATCTCCATTTAGGTTTGATGCCCATACAATGAGCCAAACTAAATTCTAAAAGGATTAGAGACAAGTGATAGAAAATCAAATTGTTAAACAGACATGGGTCAAAATGACAGAATTGGGAGTTCAGAAGTAAATCCTTATTCCTTTCCTGCATTCGTGACTGACTGATGCTCAGCGAATGCGACACCACCACTCAATCTGGGAAAGGAGAGCTTTTGTAACCAATAGTGCTGGGTGTCCACATGAGAGAAGATGAGCTTAGCCCCTACCTCAAACTGTACACAAACTCTAACTCAGAGTGTCAGAGCTAAAAGCAATAAAACATTTAGAAGACAATGCAAGGGGCTGGAGAGATGGCCTAGCGGTTAAGAGCGCTGACCGCTCTTACAGAGGACCCAGCACCCACATGGCGGCTGAGAAACGTCTGAAACTCCAATTCCAGGAGAACTCCAGTTCCAGGGGAATCCGACACCCTCTTCTGACCTCCGCGGCATTGCACGACACGGGTGCACAGACCTGCATGCAGACAGTACATTCATACACATACAGAAATAAATAAAAATTAAAAAAAAGAAGACAATGCAAGATAAAATCTTCAAAAAAATCTTCATAAACTCTTCTCTTTGGGAGAGGAGAAAGACTTCAAAGTTATGACATTACAAATAAGACCTGTAAAAATACAAACTGGTCAACTGAACCTTAATTTGAAAGTGTTTCTGATACATAACACATCATTAAGCAATGGACTTAGGGAAAGTATTTGAAAATACAACTCATGTTCCCATGAAAATTATTTCCTTTAGGAAGCATGGAGTGAGGGCACGTGGTACACAAATCTATGAGACAAACACTCAGTAGAAGACCTTCTGTGGTACTTCAGCCATGTTTGATGGCGCAGTGGGAAAAGGGTTCCCCACAAAGTTATTTAAATTGAATGACCCAAGTTCTGTAAAAGAAACAAAAGACCAATCACAAGACACCCACGGGGAGCATCCTCTAGGAAGCAGCTGCAGCAGGTGCAAAGGCCCAAGGAGCAAGCTTGCTGGGTTTAAGAAGTGAACATGTCTGTCAACATGAGCAAGGGAGTCAGACTTATAAGACTGGGGGGAAAGATGCCGGAGCTCTAGTCCTCCAGGGTGCCATGAGCCAAGATCCAGCCCAGTCTGTATTCCAGAGATTGCGCCAGATGACGTGTGTGACAGGCCCTGTTCTTACTGCTGTGCAAATGGATGTGATGCTCAGAATTCTTAGTTGCCAATAGTGAAGCTGATTTTACTAGAAAGAAACTTACCTTAATTACATTACGGGCTGGAGAGATGGCCTAGCGGTTAACAGCGCCGACCGCTCTTACAGAGGACCCGGGTTCGATCCCCAGCACCCACATGGCGGTCGAGAACCGTCTGAAACTCCAATTCCAGGAGAACTCCAGTTCCAGGGGAATCCGAGACCCTCTTCTGACCTCTGCGGCATTGCATGACATGGGTGCAGAAACTTGCATGCAGACAGCACATTCATACACATACAGAAATAAATAAAATTAATAAAAAAAATTTTTAAAAATGACATTGCAGGCCATCGAGATGACTCAGTAAGAAAAGACACTTGCCACCAACCCTGATAACCTGAGTTGATTCCTGGGGACCCACATGGTGGAAGGAGATAGCAGGCTCCTCAAGTTCTCCTCAGCCTGTACACACCCACACATACACATACTAAACAGTTAAATAAAACAGCATAATATAATGAAAAGTTTAAAAAATAATATTGGACAGCTGTTAGATTTTTTTAGACTATTCTATAGGCAAAAATCAGGGCCAGGTGTACAAAGGTGACTCCCTCAACCACAAGGAGGAAACTCCACTCCTAATGCCCCACTGGTCATCGCTGGTATCTGAAATCTACTCTGGCCTCATCCAAAGCTCGTGGGCTCAAAAATGACTTTAGCCAGACTTTCCTTCTTCTGGCTGTTTATGACCAGTCCAGTCTCCCAAGCATGCACGTATCAGAGCCTGAGTCACTAGCATGCATGTATATATATATGGAAAACCTTGAAGACATGAGAAGGAAAGGAGACCTCACTGGGGCATCTGGTGCCCCTCACCAGCAGAAACAGTACAAATTCCACCACAATTAACAGTAGCTTAAGGCCTTCCTCCTTCACAGCCGTGAACCTGCAATTTTCTAGGAATCTCACCAGAAACCCCCGTTGAAATGGGGGAAATGGTGCACACAAAACCCTGTGCAACCGTGCGGCTTCTGGTCTCACCTATCAGGTTGTAAGTCCAGCCCAGGCATCTGTAGCACCACCTCACTCATCAAAAAAGGCGGCAGGAGTGGGAGGTTCTCAGCACCCTATTCAGATATCACTTGAGAGCTACCAAAATATGTCTAATGCTGAGACAATCTTTTCCTGTCCCATGAGGAACTGTACCCATGCTTGGCACAGCTTATTCCCTCTACTCTCCCTTAGGAAGTACACACACACACACCCCTAGGCATGTCTTGCTTTCTTCTCTTAACCTCTGCTCAAGCCTGTATTAAAGGCTCTAATAAAACCTTCCTAAACTGGTTAGACTTAAAATTCTTTTCAACCTTGAAGCCACAAACCCCGGGTTGGCTTGAGTTGAGGTCTAGGAAAACTTGGGCTGCTGACACGCCCCTCTTACTCTTTGAGACAGGGTCTCTCACTGAGCCTGAAGCTCCCCATTGACTAGACTGGCTGGCCCACAAGGCCCAGCATTCTCCTTTCCCTGCTTCCTCCGCTCTGGGATTACAGAAGTGAACCACCACACCCAGCTTTTTACGAGTGCTGGGGACATGAAGTCAAGTCCGCATGCTTGTGTGCCAAGCCCTTTCCTGACTGAGTCATCTTCTCCAGCCCCTGTAATTTGGTCTTTCTGGGGTTACCAGATGATCCTGAAGCATACTAATATCTGAGAAGCACCAGTGTGGGTTAGGGAGAGGTGGGAATGTTTGGGAGCCCCTTTCCAACCGTCTTGGCAGATTTGACACAGAATTGGAGGAGACAGGATAGAGGCAAAGAGAACACCTAGATCTTTCCTTGAGTTATGAGCTAGCATAGAACCTTTTACAAAGCTGGAGAATCTGAAAGGAGCTGATTGAGGGAATGATTTGGGGACTATTTTATGGAGGACGTACATTACGCATGGCCTGGGGTATGTGAAGTAGGTAGTTAGGTGTCTGGTGTTTGGAAAAAGAGCTGTGTTGAGGAGTTAGTACTTAAACTAGTGAGGTTGTGGAGGAAGGGTAATCAAAAGAAAGAAAACAAGATCCAAAGTCAAGGAAGTGTGGTGGAGTTTGCCCAGAAAACTAAGATGGGGTGGTCAAGGTAAGAACAATTGACAACTCTCTTGGAATCTGTGGTGTCAGAGGAAGCAAGAAAAGGTGTTTACAGGAAATAATCAATGTCCACTCTGAGCTAAATAAGAAACAAGCAGAGGACTCCGTGGGAAATAGTACAAACGCAGCAACAGTCACACGCGAGGCCCGCAGGTCTTCTGAATACCTTCCTCTGACTGAAGCCCAAGAGTATCCATCTCCTACCGGATGAGCTGGAGCCTGGAGCCGAGCCTGACGTTGCAGGGAAGAGGGACTGCCAGCTTCCCCGGGGAGCCGCTCTAGAGTAGAGCTCTGGGATTACAGCATGGCCATGACAGGCAGCCTCAAGGCCTCCTGGGAACTTACTAGAAATGCAAATGTCTAGCCCCAGCCTGAATATACTGGATCTGAAGTAGAGACTATTTGGGGTGTGTGTGTGTGTGTGTGTGTGTGTGTGTGTGTATGTATGCATGTGTGTGTGTATGCGTGCATGTGTGTGTATGCGTGCGTGTGTGTATGCGTGTGTGTATGCGTGCGTGTGTATGTGCGTGTCTGTATGTGTGCATGTATGTGTACGTGTGTGCATGCGTGCGTGTGTGTGTATGCGTGTGTGTGTATGCGTGCGTGTGTGTGTCTGTGTGTGTGTATGCATGCATGCGTGTGTGTGTGTATGCGTGCGTGTGTGCGTGTGTGTGTGTGCGTGCGTGTGTGTGTATGCGCGCGTGTGTATGTGTGTGTGTGTGTACATGAGTGTGAAGAACCTTCCCCCAAGAACAAGCCACTTTTCTTTCTAGGAGAGAAGAGAGATGGAGCAGAAGCATTTCTCCCGTAGGAATCAAATGGGGCCAATTCCCCTGTGCGCATGAAGAGCAGAGAACACGCTCCCCTCACTGGCTCCATGTGGAAGTCTCAGGAAGGTCTAAAATGATTGAGCCGGGCTTCAGAAGAAAATAAGGAGTGGTTTTTTTTTTTTTCCAAAGTCAAAGGAGAAATGGAAATTTTCACATCATGTGAATCCATGGAAAGTTGAGATAGAACCTAGAGACCATGTCATTGAATTAACTTTGATCTAAAGTGGCCCCCATATACATTTTAAGTTTGTTCTAACACTTTCTCTCTACATAGTGAATTGTAACCTAGTTTGATGTATAACCTATTACAGTAACACACAGCCAAACCTCAGCCAATAACAAGCCACCCTACCAATTATTCAAATAATGTTTGAAAAAGACAGCTGAAAGCTGTAATCAACAGGTTTGACACTGTATCTCAGTTCTAATTTCCATAAGTCATTTTTCTCTTTCTATAAATACAACCTGCCCATGGGATGGGGTGGGGCACTTTTAACCATCTTGGTCAGGACTGAGCCTGATTCAAGAACTGTAAGTAAAGCCTATTAAGATTTGAAAAATTGGGGCTGGGAAACCAGCTCAGTGGCTAAGAGTACTTGCTGCTCTCACAGAGAACCTGGGTTTTGTTCCCAGCACTCACATGGCCGCTCACAACTGTCTTTAACTCTACTTCCAGGGAACCTAGTACCTTCTTCTGGCTTCCGTGGGCACTGAATGCACAGGTACACTTACATACATGCGGGCAAAACACTCATGTACACAAAATAAAAATGAAAAATAACATTTTTGGAGCTGGAGAGATGGCTCAGTGTTTGAGAGCACCAACTGCTCTTGCAGAGGAACCGTGTTCTATTCCCAGCACCCACAAGGTGGCTAAGAACTGTCTTTTAAAATAATAATAGCTGGGCATGGTGGCCCACGCCTTTAATCCTAGCACTTGGGAGGCAGAGGCAGGCGGATCTTTGTGATTTCAAGGCCAGCCTGGTCTACAGAGCGAGTTCCAGGACAACTGGGGCTACAGGGAGACCCTGTCTTAAAAAGACCAAAAAATAATAAAATAATAATAATAATATTTTATTTATTTATTTATTTATTTATTTAATGTGTATGAATGTATTGTCTACATGTAGGTCTGTGTACCCATGTCGTGCAATGCCAAGGAGTTCACAAGAGGGTGTCAGATTCCCCTGGAACTGGAGTTAAAGACAGTTCTCAGCCACCTTGTGGCTGCTGGGGATCGAACCTGGGTACTCTGCAAGAGCAGTCGGCGCTCTTAACCGCTAATATTTTTAAGGATCTAAAAAAATGATTTGATGCACTTTTTCTCTTAGCAAGACTCAGCACCCAAAGTTGGAAGAACTCTCCAGCTTCAAGCAGGGAAGGTGAGCTGGTCTCTTCACCTCTTCAAGCAGGGAAGGTGAGCTGGTCTCTTCATCTCTCACAGCCTCCCCTGGCCCTCTGCTGGGAAGGAGAGAGGGAGGGAAGGATGAAAATGTTGGTCTTTGTTCTGCTTCTGGTCAGTTGAGCCAATGTCAGCTGGGCTGAGTGGAATTGATGAAAGTTGTTAAATGCTGCAGTCAAGAGACAGTGCCCAGGGAAGCCACACTCGTGCCATTCCAGCGACGGCTTCTCTGCCACTTTTCCTCCAAATATGTATGCCTCTTCAGCCTCAGCTCTGCCTCAAGGACCCCAGAGGCAAAATTCATGTTCCCTGCCCTCAAATGAGAATATAGTGAGCCTATAATAATTATTCCAATTCCAGGAGAACTCCAGTTCCAGGGGAATCCAAGACCCACTTCTGAACTCTGCAGCGTTGCACGACACGGGTGCACAGACTTGCATGCAGACAGTACATTCTTACACATACATAAATAAATAAAATTAATAAAAAAAAATTATTCCACGCATATTCTTTTCTGTATATTCTTTTTTTGTGTAATGCATGGGGGGGCATGTGTATGTATACATGTGGGGGGCATGCGTATGTATACATGTGGGGGGCATGCATATGTATACGTGGGGGGCATGTGTATGTGTACATGTGGGGGGCATGTGTATGTATACGTGGAGGGCATGCATATGTACACATGGGGGGCACGCATATGTGTACATGTGGAAGCCACTATGTCCCAAGCACTGAAATGCTTTACAAGCCACAACCAAATACCTGACAATAAGCAACAAGAAAGAAAAGACTTTTTTGCCCCCGGTTCAGAGACTCCAGTCAGCGCAGGCGGGAAGGCCTGGGGGCAGGAGTATGAGATGCTTGCTCACACGTGGCAGAGCACGAAGGCTGCTGCTCAACTGCATTTCTCTTTTTCCCTTTTCCTTCAGTCTATGACCCTGATCATGGAGCGATGCCATCCACATTCAGGATGGATCTGAACATCAGTTAACCATCAGGGAAAAGCACTCACAGATGCACCCAAAGGAGTACCTAATAATGCCCAAGAAACACAACCTGCCATGCCTTTGTGTGCATGCACACATCCACATTGTGTGTGTGATATATGTCTGAATATGCATGAGTGTGAGTGTGTGTGTGTGGTATACGTCTGAATATGCATGTGTGTGTGCACGTGTGTGTGTGTGTGTGTGTGTGGTATATGTCTGAGTCAGCACGAGTGGCTGTGTTTTGGGGGTGCTCATCTGAGAGTGCATATGTGGATGTCAGAGGCCGACACTGGGTATCTTCCTTTATTACTCTACATCTTATTATTTTTGGGGTGGTATTTTGAGACAGGGTCTCCCTGTAGTTCTGGCTGTCCTGGAACTCACTTTGTTAACCAGACTGACCTTGAACTCACAGAGATCTGCCTGCCTCTGCCTCCCAAATGCTAGGATTAAAGGCATGCGCCACCACGTCCAGCTTTTTTTTTCTTATCTTATTATTTTTTGAGACAAAGTCTCTCACTGAACCTGGAGCCTCTGGGATCTGCCGATTGCCCAGTGCTCCACTAACCCCAATGCTGGTATTAAAAGTGTAGGCAGCTGTGCCCAGCTGAGGTCCAGACTCAGCCCCCCATGCTTGTACAGCAAGCACTTTACCCACAGGTCATCCTTAGGTGTTTCTTAATCCAATCAAATTGACAATCAGAATTAACCATCACATAGTCATGAACTCACTTAATCTTTATAAAGCCCCCAACTGGTCAACCTCAAAGAAACTATCGACCTCAGTGTCTCAGTTTCCCGATCGGAAGAAAAGATATTCAAAACCTCCTGCCTCCAAGGGTTGGTATGATAATATTCTCATGGGTTAACATGTTTAGTGCACTAAAACAGTGCCTGGCACAAAGCACGTACTACTGGAATAACTGCTTGTGATAAACGAAGTCAGAGGCAAGATGCCTGCAGGAACGTGGGAGGGGCCTGCGCCCCAATCTTAGGGCAGGGCTGAAGAGTCTCAGAAGGTTATTCACTTGGTGAACGGCTAGGCTTTGTTCACACCAGCGACAAAGCTCTGAACACTTTGGCTCTGGACCCTGCCAATAGCCCCACGTGAAAGGCAGATCAGGTGGGAGTAAGCACTGCAGTCCTTAAGAGGCAGGGCTGTGTTTGCTAATCCTTACTCACAGACATACTGACGATGGAAACTCGTGCTTCCCCATCTGGCCAGTCCCAAGAACAATGCCAAAGATTTCCTGTAATGAAAGCAACTAAAAATAATTTTTGATGATGGAGCCTGTGGAAGTTGAGCAACACAGAGCAAAATACGGAAATGATATGGAGAAGAACACGGGCGACGGGCAAGCTGCCCCTGGCTTTGATCTCCCAGCGTTCCCCAAGACCGGGGCTTGTTCTTCTTTTCCCAGAGGCCACGCTGTATCTTTCTGTATGCTCGCTCCATCTAAAAATTTTGCAGAGAAAAAAAACCTAGTCAGCCATGACTACTGCCAAATGATTGCATAAAATAATTGCCAGCAATTTGAACAGTCAAATAACATAACTTTCCCCAAAGACTATGTGTTTTGGACACTCAACAATCTCTTCCATTTACATACCCAAATTAATATTAGTGTTACCATCATATGCATTCTATATACTATCAACTAGTTACGTGTAACTGTTCTGTTAAACCCTTGTGGAATGGCTTCTACGCTTTGCAGAACTGGACTCCTGTGCTAACATATTTGCACTGTGTCCCCATTCTATGGGACACAGTAACTATCCTGAACTGGTTTGTAGAGGAAGAAAGTGAGGTACCGAGAGAGGAAGGGGGACCATGCCACCAACCAGTGACAACTTTGTGTCACCCAGGTCTCTGTTCCTTCCACTTCACCCATGACGATGCCGCAGGATTCAATTTCCTCTCCATTTACGGTGTGGCCTGTCTCCAAAGGCAGCCTCAGCCCAGCCGAGAGGAATCCTCTCTGTTTCTTTGCAAATAAATTTTTCCTCTTTGCCTGTCTGGAAAAGGTGGCTCGGTGGCCAACCCAGTGAGCAGCTCTGGGATTTAGGAACAAATATAAAGCAGGGATGGGTTTCTCCAGATGTTGAGCAGATGTTAAGGCACAAGAGGATTGGCTAGATCTGTCACCTCTTAAAGTCAAAGTGAGAGCAGAAGGGACCCTGAGAGGCCTTGAGAGTATGGGAACATCATTATTCATGAGTCCCTACTGTGTGCCAGAAACTTCACTGAGAGCAGGGGGCAAGGATAAAGAGCTGACTGTCATGTGGGATGATGGGTTACGACTCTGCCTCCCACTGCCCACCCTGTAAGAATATCATCCTTCCCCGCACTACTGAACTCTAGAGTGGCCATGCGACTGTGCTGGCTGATGAAATGTAGACAGAGTTGACACACACCTTCCAGTACGTGGTCTGCCACCATAGAGTGGCAATGTTCCAGAGTGAAGCTGCCCTGGACGCCAGAGACAGAGAAGTCAAGCTTATTGAAAGTGCTCTGTTTTTTGGTGGTTTTTTTGGTCTTTTTGAGACAGGGTCTCCCTGTAGCCCCAGCTGTCCTGGAAGTCACTCTGTAGACCAGGCTGGCCATGAACTCACAAAGATCTGCCTGCCTCTGCCTCCTAAGTGCTAGGATTAAAGGCATGCGCCACCATGCCCTGCTGAAAGTGCTCTGTTATGAGCTGCTATTTTCTGACTGTTGTAATAGCAGCAGTGCGTGTTATAGCAGCCTCGCTGGTAAGCCTGCATGGCATCCCATAGCTGAGCAGAGCAGAGCAGAGCAGAGCCAGGGTGGTTCCCACAGATATTAACATATGCTCTGCAAGGGCATGAGCAATTCAAAGTACTATGTGAATATTATTTTTCCTGTCACAATGAACCTGGAACTTGTATACATAGTTCTTACCTAACTTTTGAATTGGGGGGTGTCACAATCTGTTTTCTGTTTCTTTGGCAAAAATACCTTAAATCAGATAACTCGTAAAGAACAATGGTTTCTTTGGCTCATGGCTCCAAAGATGGGGAGCCCATGGGACAGGACTGCCACGCTCATGGGACCAGGTGAGGATTTCTTGCTACATCATAACTGGTGCAGGATGTCACGTGGCCAGACTGGCCAGACAGAGCATGCTCGCTCCCATGTCTTCTTTCTCCCTATAATCCACTAATGCCAAGTTGGGGCCCCACCGTCAGGACCTCTTCAGATCCTGATTACCTTCCAAGGGCCCCACCTCCAAATTCCAACATATGAGTTTGGGGATTAGCATTGGGAACACACAATCAAACCAGAACAAGACATTTCAGCTCATAGAGCTGGAAGATCCAGGGCCTGAGCTTGGTTGACCCTTTATCAATATCCTAAGTTCTTGATAATGAAGCCCACACTGTTATACCCTTCTTCACTTAATAAAGGACAACGGCCTTGAGAAATTAGAAGAGTGGAGTGTGTTTGCCATCCATGACGAGTCAGTGAGACAGTACTCATGTACTTCCAAGAATGATGTATCCTGCCCTACATGATGACCAACCACAGGGCAAACACGAAGAGGGTGGAAGGGCCCAGAGCTTTCTGATCACGCTTGGCCCTGATTACTTCCCTCCTCAGCCCAGAGCTCCTGTGCAGCTTCTGACCCTCACATCCCACAGCCTCTCATGCTTGTGGACAATAGGAGACACAGAGTCTCTGCCACTATGTGCGGAGCACCTACAGGGACCCAGGGAAAGAAGAGGATGAAATCATTAGAATGGTGGCCTAGAGAGATGGTCCAGTCAGGAAAGTGCTAGGTGAGGCAGCATGGGGGACCTGAGTTCAGATCCCAAGAGCCCATGTAAAAAGGTTAGATGAGCTGGGCATGGTGGCACACACCTTTAATCCCAGTACCCAGTAGGCAGAAGCAGGCAGATCTCTGTGAGATCAAAGCAGCCTAGTCTACATAGCAAGTTCCAGGTCAGCTGGGGGTACAGGGAGACACTGCCCCCCCCCAAAAAAGGGAAAATTGGACATGGTAGCATGTACTTGTGAGTCCAGTACTGGGGGCATAAAAACAGATAAATCTCTGGGGCTCTCTGGGTAGCATAACCAGCAAGGTCAAAGTAAAGAATAGCGATCCTATCTCACAAAACAAGGTGGAGGGGAACTAAGGAAGACATAGGAGGCTGACCTCTGGCCTCCAAACACATGCACACACATGCAATGGACACCCACATACACACATATACCTATATACACACATATACCCATACATATATACAGATATACAAATACACAGCAATAAATAGAGAATGAGAGATCGAAAAGGACAAAGAAAGAAGAAAGGTAGATAGATGATAGATAGATAGATAGATAGATAGATAGATAGATAGATGATAGATGATAGATAGATGATAGATAGATAGATAGATAGATAGATAGATAGATAGATGATAGATAGATAGATGATAGATGATAGATAGATAGATAGATAGATAGATGATAGATAGATAGATAGATAGATAGACAGATAGATAGATAGATAGATGATAGATAGATAGATGATAGATGATAGATAGATGATAGATAGATAGATAGATAGATGATAGATGATAGATAGATAGATAGATAGATAGATGATAGATAGATAGATAGATAGATAGATAGATAGATAGATAGATGATAGATAGATAGATGATAGATAGATAGAAAAGTACTTTGGAGTGACATAGATCTGAGTTCATGTTCGTGTTTTGACATTGACTAGACCTTGTGCCTTGGCCCAGTTGTTGCCCTTTCTATGTTGGCAAAATGGGAGAAATGAGATAGCATTGCTAACTCACTGGGTTGTTCGTGGGGAAACTGATCATCCCAGCTAGTATCTTGCACATGTCCTACCATACCATAGGTGCCTTGTGAATGTCAGTTCTTTTTTTTTTTTGTCTTTTTGAGACAAGGTCTCCCTGGAGCCTCAGGCTGTCCTGGAACTCACTCTGTAGACCAGGTTGGCCTTGAACTCACAAAGATCCACCTGCCTCTGCCTCCCGAGTGCTAGGATTAAAGGCGTGCGCCACCACGCCCGGCTGTGAATGTCAGTTCCTCCAGCAAGGCCACTCTTCCTAAAGCCCCCCAAACAGCACTCCCACCTGGGTCCAAGCATTCACGTGGGCTAGCCTATAAGAGACACAGATTCATTCCTAACCTTCCTGTCCTGGACAGATGTGTTTTTTGGTTTGACCTCAATCTAAAAACAGGTCTTTGTCCCTGGAACATAACTTGGAAATGGAGATTAGGAAGTCTGAAAACAAGGCAAACATTGAAGAATATTAAGTGTTCAATAAGCCGTGTAGAAGTTAGTGAAATGTCATTTCCAGTAGAAAATGCAAACTACAAACACTCGGCTCCTAGGGGCATGTGAACTGTGATCTTTTGGAAGGGTTGGCTGAACACAAGTAAATGTATACATGTATTCTAGTCATGAAACAAAACCTGTGTATTTTAGGTGTTTCCAACTAACTCTTTTTAGATACAGAAACATTTTCCATGTGACCAGCACAGCAGTCACCATCTTCCTCTTGGCCTCTTCTTTTGAAGGGTTAATGTCTGAGCTGGAGAGTCAAAGGGCCACAGTTCAACCTCTGCCCACCCATGCTCTTTGGGTCGGCACGTTCCTGACCTTTCTCTTAAGGTCAGGGAAAGGAAGGTTTTCCAAAAGTGCAAGTCCTTCCTTCCCTCGTGGAAAGCTGAAGGTCAGAGCTCTAGGAAGCTTCGGTGAAGGTGCAGAGGAGAAACGTTCATTTGAATGTTGGCCTCTTCATTTTCAGAAAGCAGGATGTGGTTCTCACATGCCACCCTTGTAACATTAACTCATCTGGAGAGAGAGACTGTTGCTGAGAGAAGGCCAAAGGGCAGCGACGACGGAGCTCAAGGAGTGAGCAGAGCCGGCTGAGATCCCGTCTCAGACTTGAAATCAGGAGTGACGGATATGGGTAGCCTGCCCTGCGGGCTCAGCTCCTCAACTGCAAAACGCAAACACCACTTCCTGCTTTACAGAGTGTCACAGAAGTTAGAGCTCTTGGGCCAGAACACCTAGTGACATTTTCTGTGTTAGACAGCTTTCTGTTGCTAAAAACGGAGTCCCGTGATAATCAACTTATAAAGAGAAAAGGTTTATTTTGACTGATGGTTTTGGATTCCAGTCCAAAAGTGAGCAGACCCATTACTGCAGAACTCTAGCAGAGGACCCGGGTTCGATCCCCAGCACCCACATGGCGGCTAAGAACCGTCTGTGACTCCGGTTCCAGGAGAACTCCAGTTCCAGGGGAATCCGAGACCGTCTTCTGACCTCCGCGGCATCGCACGACACGGGTGCGCAGACCTGCATGCAGACAATACATTCATACACATAAAAATAAATAAATAAATAAAAATTAAAAAAAAAAATTAAAAAAAAAAAAAAAAGAACTCTAGCAGGAGGGCCAACCAGCAGCGGCAGGGAACTTACAGCACTGGGAATTACTTCCCTGGTCAGGAGGAGGAGAAAGGCCAACGACCTCCCTGTCTCTCTCCAGGTCACACCCACAGTGACCTAAGGACTTCTCACCAGATCTCACTCGCCAAAGATTCCCCTACCTGTCCATAATACCACCACTGGGCCCAAACCTTTGTGTGTGTGCATGAACACGTGTATGTGTGTTCATGTGTGTGAAAGTGTAAAAACGTATGCACCTGAGTGTGGAGGCCAGAGGTCAGCCTTGGGTGCTGACTCCCAGGCACCTCCCACATTTTTATTGTTGTCTTTTTGAGACAGTTTCTTGACGGCCTGGAACTCACCAAGTAAGCTAGATTGTAAGGACAGGAAGCCCCAAGGATCTGCCCGGCTCTGCCTCCTGAGTCCCGGGACTACAAATGTACATCACCAGGCCTTGATTTTTTTGTTGTTGTTTTGTTTTGTTTTTAATGTGGGTTCTGAGGCTCGAACTCGGGTCCTCACGCATGTATGATAAAAATTTTATTAACTTAGCCATCTGTCCAGCCCTCCAAATCTTTGGGGTTCCTTTAGAAAAGCTTTATCCATTTTGTAGCAACAGAGGCATGAAACTTAACCTGTGGGCTGCAATTCCTCAACTATAAAATGGGAATAATAATTCCTACCTTACCCTATTACAAGAATTAGTAATATAATTTCTAATTGAAACTTGTACAACCACTATGGAAAGCAGGCTGGAGAACCCTTAAAAGACTCAAAATGAGCCTACCACCTGACCCAGCCATACCACTCCTGGGTATATACCCATAAGACTCATCCTACTGCAAAGATACATGCATATCCATGTTTATTGCAGCTCTCTTCACAATAGCGAGATATTATGAGAAGATATCAAATTATATTAAGATATAAGATATATATTATATAATATATAAGATATTATATTAAGTGAAGTAACACAGTCCCAGAAAAACAAAAACCAATGGTATCCCTCACCTGTGGATGCTAGCACCAAGTACTTAGTTGTAAGGCAAACTGAGCAACATTAATGTTATATTCCTCCTGATCTGAAAACAACTGTAACTGTGCTCTTATATTGTGAATCTCTTAACAGGTTCTAGAATTAATCTACCATTTATTTTCAGACTTTGGAATTTTGGTATATGGGTGGAGGGTATGTATGCATATTTTAGAGTAATATAAAATCAAAATGGAAAAATGTGAATCCTTAAATATTATTTGGAAATAACACACAGTTTGTTTTCAGATGACATAATTTTAGTATAGGTGAGACATGTGTATGTGAGTGTATGTGCATAAATATATATATATATATATATATATATGCATACTTTGAAGCAACACAAATTGGAGGGAACAACAACAGCAAAAGAACAGGGACCAAAAAAAAAAAAAGACTAAAACAATGAAGTTCTCCCCAAAACAATAGTCCTCTGCTTTGAAAACACTCTAGAAAGACTCAAAAAAAGATGCAAGATATGTATGGCAGAGTGCATGAACTCTGGTGGGGTGGGGGGCATGGAAAGGGAAATAAGTCTAAATTGGATTGAGAAATGATGTATGATGTATGAAAAAGTTTAATAACAATAAAAAATATATTAAAAAAGAATTGGAAATATTTTCAGAAAAGATTTACTACAAGTAACAAACCATAAAATGACGACTGCTCTTACTAATGGAATCTGCCACAATTTGAGTTCTATGTGGTCTCCAGCCCGATGCTAATGGGAGGTGGAGAACCTTAAATACTCGAGACTAAGCCGGGAGTGGTGGCACACGCCTTTAATCCTAGCACTCGGGAGGCAGAGGCAGGCAAGTTCAAGGCCAGGCTGGTCTACAGAGTGAGTTCCAGGACAGCTGGGGCTACAGGGAGTCCCTGTCTCGAAAAGACCAAAAAAATAATAATACTCGAGACTAGTGGGAGTCCATTGTGTCATTAGGAGTGGGGCGGGGGCTTGAAGGGGGTTGGGAGACCTTGGTTCTGAAGGTTTCACTTCTCAGCCACAAGATGAGCATCTTTGCTCCGCTCTGCACACCTGTCATGACAAGCAGCTTCCTATGGACTCCAAAGCAACGGGCCCAACCTTCCAGGACTGAAGTCCACAAAACTGGGAGCCCACGAAACTGGGAATCCACAAAACTGGGAGCCCACGAAACTGGGAGCCCAAAAACTTTCCACTGTGTATGTTGCTTATTCAGACATCTGTTACAATGATGGAAACCTGATTAACACTGAAACCAAAGTTAAGTGGGCATCTGACAATGTGAAGACCAGCTGGGCAAGACTTGCATTTTGCAGGGCACAGTAGTGTGTGATCACTTGAGATGCTGAGGCAGGAGGATCACCAGTTCAAAGACAGTCTGTGTCTCAAAAAAAAAGAAAAAGAAAAAGAAAAAAATCATATTAAAAAAACAGTTGATAGATTCTCTGTCATCAGATTAAGAACCTGTCTAGTTTCTTTCATTATTCCTGCATTTTATATTTACTCAAATTAATGGAATTAGAATTTCTAATTAAAACTAAATCTTCACACAACTGATTTTATTGTAATTTATCTATTTTAATAATTTATTAGTAAGTTATTCAGGAACAATAAAAAGACTTTAAAATATGCCAGGTATGGTGGTGCATGCCTTTAATCCCAGCACTTGGGAGGCAGAGACAGGCAGATCTCTATGAGTTCAAGAGCAGCCTGATCTACAGAGCGAGTTTCAGGCCAGTTGGGGGTACAGGGAGAACTTGTCTCAAAAAGACCAAAAGAAAAAAAAAACTTTAAAATAAATTATACTTTGAGCAATATGTATAAAGAGATTAATGTATAAAGAGGTGGATTCAATTGCAAACAAATGGCAATAATATCTCTCTGATTTTGCCCCTCCTCCCTCGGAGAGAGTTTATTCCTCAGAGCCACCCTTCTTGGTTAGTAAAAGCCAACCTTAAAGAGCTTTTCCCTCCAGATCAGGAGAGAGAAATCAGGAGGTGCCTGAACTTTTCATGCACAGAGTACCGTGCTGCCCCCATGGAGGAAGAAAGGGGAGGAGGCCTTACTACCCTCAAGGAGCCTCTGACTCATGTGGCTGCGAGCTTTTCCTCTTGATCCATAGACTCAGCAACTAGAGAGAGTTCCGCTAACATAGTAGACTTTGAATTATTCCTCGTTAGCTTGAATCCTAAAGTCATGTGTCATTATCGTATTAGGAAAACCTGTAAGCAGATCTGATCTTTCACTGCTTGCCTAGAGCTATTCAAATCCTCCCAGAGGGAAAAAAACGAGGAACTAAAAAGCCTCTCTTCTTCCTGAATATCCCATAGCACCAGAGGTTAAATGGTTTTCCTTGTGACTAATGTGTGTATATGTGATGTGTGTATGCCTACATGTGTATATGATGTGCATGCATGTATGCACGTACGCACATTCCTGTGTGTAAACTTGGATGCACTCATGACATAGTGCATGTACGGAGGTCAGAATACAACTTTGTGGAGTTGGTTTTCTCCTTCCGTCTTTACATGAGTTCCAGGGATGAAACTCGCGGTCCTCAGGTCTGTGCAGTAAGTGCTTTCACCTGCTGAGCCGTCTCACTGGCCCAGGTCTTCTCCTTGCTTGTCACTGTGTACTACCTGATTCACAAGCTTCTAGGAATACTCCTGTCTCTGTGACCTGTCTTAGCATAGGAATTCTGGTCTTGAGGACGTCACTGAGGACATGCCCTTGAAAGCTATGGAGGGCCTCGTCTAGCCTTTTTGTCTCTTTACTACCCTTTCATGAAATGAATGGCTTGATTTGCTTGCATGTGGGCACAGTGCTGGCCCTGGTTGCTGCCACGGGGACAGTGACCCCAGGAAAGTGGATGGGCCGGAAGCAGATCCCACTCCGGTGAGGTATCCCACAAAGCTGAAGACACAAAGGCAATGGCACTGAGCCATCAAAGCTGGAGGCTGGGACACAGTAGACCAGACAGCCCGCTGCTCATAGCTGGATTACAAGGAGGTTCAACACAGGAGTTCCAGGGCAGGGAAGGGGGTACATGGATAACACCTTGGCACCGACTCTCACTGAAGCATCAAACACTTCAACAACCAATGACAGCATCTCAGCAGATGCCCCTGCTGATTGGGACCCTGCTGGGAGATGTAAATATGAACCTGGTTTGTCCTCTCTGAAACTCATGCTGCAATTTGACTGTCCTATGATACCAATGGGAGATGGGTCTTAGACCCTAAGAATGGACCGGTGCCTTCTACTTTTAGGAGTAGATTAGTCACCATGAAGCCTTGATATAAAGTGTTCCTGCCTCACGTTCAGCCACTTCTGCACATGTACACACCCACTTACCTGCCCCCCATGAGCTAAGGCTACATGAGGTCCTCGCTAGAAGCTGGGAGAAGGCAAATGTGATACTCTTGGACTGACTTCCCAGCTACGGGAGCATCAATCAGAACCAGCTTCTGCTCTTCATTAGCCATTCCAGCTCAGGTACTCTGTTATAAATGGACTTAGAGAGGAGAATGGAATTTCACGTTTAACTTAATCAAGATTAATTATTGTGACAGTTTCCTGCCATACGACAGTAACATCTTATTTAACAAAATCTATAAATTACCATAATTTTCTAGTATAAAAATATGAACATTTCAGGAACGAATAAATGACAATTCCCTCCATTTTGGTGATAAACTGGCAAACTGGAGCTGGGTCACCTTTGCTGAGCCAAAGCCATTGAGAAGAGAACAGGACAATAATATCGAGACTGTGCCAGGAAGGAAGGGAGGAAGAAGAGGGGGGACAAACAGTTCAGTCTGATACAGTAATTCACTCTCTAATGGTGACACAGGGTTGAAGAAACTCAGTGCTCCAAGGATTGATCATTAGTGAACTCTGAAAATAGTAATGGCCACAGAGGCCCCACATAACCAACCATCCAATTGACCTACAGTGGGTTTTGCAGAAAGTAGGATTTGCAGTGTTAACACTGGAAAAATTAAGGCAAACTATTTACCTGAAACAAGGCTGGCAAGCTACAGTCCCTGTCTGCTTAGACGTAGCTACGGAGAGGTCTGCCCAAGCCGGTGCTGCTATTCAGCCATCCCTCTTTCCAACTGTCCCTGCATTTGAAATCCCCTAATATTCTACATCCTACGACATAACTGTCACTGTCTGGATAAAGAAATCATACTTGACGATGACAGTGGAACAGCTTTGACTGAGGAGGGCCCAGTATCTGTCCAGCACCAGTCTAGGTACTTTGCATGTGTTCATTTATTTAATCTTTACCATAGTCTTAGGGAAGAGGTGCTACTATTACCTCCATTTCATAGGTCAAATCAAGACACAGAGTGATTTGGTCACCTGTGAAGTGGCAGGTCGGTGCTGCTGTGTAGTCAGGCTCCACAGCGTGTGCCTCTGTCAGGCACTGGATGGCCCAGCAGTCCTGGCAGAATGCATGGCCTGCGGATGGAGACTACACCCAAATGTCCACCCCTCCAACTCCAAAGCCAGCAGGTCCCCAAACCCCCAACTCCTGCCATCAGGTGAAGTATCTGACAGGCTAATGAGTGTCTAAAAGTAGTCCAGGGGACTCGGAAGGGGACAGTGACGTGGTAGCACATTTTGAGGTGTGATACCCCTGGGGTAACATGCGGTGTGTTAGCGGGACTTAGTAGATGGCATTTCATGTCACTTGCCTCAGTTCTCAGACCCGCAAGCCCGGGTCTCTGGCCCAAAGAATGATTAAGCCTCCAGCTAGGATCTGGAGGAACAAATATTCACTCAATGGTTTCAAGTCAACAGAAATAACGAACGTCGGGACTAGCAAGGCAGCCTCGAAATGGGAGAGAAAATCAAATGAGCCTGAAAAAGCTAGAGCACCTTTAGCTGCTGTTCCCCTGGTGACTTGCATTCTGGGATGCTTTTCGGTAAAAGTAAAATAAATCAAGCCTAGGGCTTCAGGACCTGCTGAGCAAAAACAAGAAGCAGGAGACTGATCTTTCTTTGTCCCTGTGGACGCCTGTTAGAACCAAAGCGCTTCAGAACCCCCAACCCACGCAGGGCGAAGGGCTGTGTCTGCATTTCCCGCTTCCAGGGGATGTTGAGTGTCTTCCCCTGCACACAGGCACTTTCACTTCCTTTGCTGCAGGTGCTTAGGTGGAAGGCTCTGCCTGTCCTCAGGGCATCCCAAGGCCGTCTTCCCTGAGGAGCCTGGGTTGAGAGTTTCTTGTCAAGATGAGTGGGCTGCTCTACCCCACTCTGCTGAGGTGAGTGACTCAACAGAGCTCATAGGAACCTTTAATATGTTTTTAGCTCGTGACTTCTGTATGTACGTGTGGTACCAGGGATGGAGCCCAGACCCCAGTGCATAGCAGGTCAGCACTCTGTCGTTAACTACATTCCAAGCCCCTGCGTATGACTTGATAAGTACATCCTTTGCTCCCACTTCAGATTGGATTGAGTAACCATCTCCTTTGCATGAGATGACCTGTCCTTGCGCCTTCTCTCTGATGAGAGGCCCTGCATGATGCAGGTGGGTGGGGCCCAGGCTGCAAGGGCCCAGAGGTCTGGAACAGGAGAGAGCTTCTGGGCTCCTTAAGCCAACAGCGCTCACCTCGTTCTCCTAGTGCCATCCTTTCCTTTCTCAGCCTCACAGAGAAATACAAGGACTTTCGTGGAACCAAAAATCATCATCATCATCATCATCATCATCATCATCATCATCTGTGATCCCTCAGAGTATTCAAAACCATAGATGTTTCTTTTTAAATAAGTTCCCCTAAAAGTGCGTGCTGATAGGTGACACCGGAAAAGATGGTTATTTACCTGAAAACAGACCACTTTCTTCATACATATATGCACACATATACTCGCTATACAAGTACTGAGCACCTCGGTGTACTGGGTATTTAGGAAAGAGTCAAAATGGTTCTAAGCTTTAGCCACCAGAGGAAGGAAGACTAAGGGAGTAGAGTTTGAAAACTTAAGGATGAGAGATTAACTTTGCAGACAGAATAGGCAAGGGTGAGCAAGGCAAAGTGATCAGGAAAATGGATTAAAATGGTCCTGGGACAGACAGCTGGCAGAGAAGCGGAGGAAGGATGAAGCCTCTACTACTAAACATCATTCCCATCAACTCTAGGAGGACCGTGCTTACTCTAAATGCCCATTTCTTAGAACTGGACACATTTTAAGGCATCCCAGATTAAAAAAAAAAAAAAACACAACCTTGTTTTTTTAAAACAGTGGAAAACAAAACCTAAAAAAAGAAAGTCTAAGAAGGAGGGAAATTTCAGGACTGAGTGAGGTGAGGGCTGGGGAATGTGATTCACGGCCAGTAATTTGTTAGCTCTATTTCCACAGAACAATAATTCATGACCCTCGAAAATCTCCCGAAGATTGAGCCATCTGGACTCTCATTTTAGATGATCCATATTTAAGGAAGAAGCAGTGCCATCTGGAGAGGACCTGGGTTTGAATTTAGGCGTTGGCACCATTAGCTGCCAGGCAAATCCTTGCTGTGTAATTTCTCTGAGCCCCAATTTTTCCCTTGTCCAAACTGAGGGTGACGACATTCTCCTTTGAAACTCAGTTGTTTCAAATACACAGACGTTTTCTATGCAGAACTAATGAGCTGCCAGGTGCATTCACAGCAGAAACTGAACTGGGGAAGTTCTTGTTGAGGGTGGCCCTGGTAGTTTATAGTAATTTGTGATCAGAGGAGGCTTAGAGTGAAATGCCCTGAGTTGGGTCTTGACTCTTCCTTTAAGAAAATGTGCAATATTTTAAAAGGCATTTAGGGTCATTCATTCCAAATGACCTCTTACATAAAATAAGCATTATTTCATTTCCTACTTTGTTTTTTTTTTGTTGTTGTTTTTTGTTTGTTTGTTTTGTTTTGGTATTTTTGAGACAGGGTCTCCCTATAGCCCCAGCTGGCCTGGAACTCTTTTTGTAGACTAGGCTGGCCTTGAACTCACAGAGATCCACCTGCCTCTGCCACCAAGCCTGGCTTCCCTTTCTACTTTGATGTCCGTTTGAGTTATCTGTTAAACAAAAAGCCATATATAGATGGGGAGTGGTGGTGCACGCCTTTAGTCTCAGCACTAGGGAGGCAGAAGCAGGCAGATCTCTGTGAGATCAGGACCAGCCTAGTCAATACATAGTTTCAGGCCAGCTGGGGCTACAGGGAGACCTTGTCTCAAAAAAAAATAATAAAGCCATATATAAATATATTATTGCTACTTCACTTTTGATAATTATTGGCTGGTTAAACTATACATGTCACTTACAATCATCATTAGATTAGAATGAGGCATGGAATTCTATCCATATTCTCTTTTAAAAAATATATTTTTATTGTTATTAAACTTTTTCATATATCATACATCATTTCTCAATCCAATTTAGACTCATTTCCCTTTCCACACCCCCACCCCACCTGAGTTCATGCACTCTGCCATACATGTCTTGCATCTTTTTCTGAGTCTTTCCAGAGTTTTTTTCAAAGCAGAAGCTTATTGTTTGGGGAGAACTTCACTGTTTTAGTCAGTTTTTTCCAGTTCTTTTGTTGTTGTTCTCTCCAACTTGTATATATATTTATCACCTGAATTGGAGGATTCTTTTCTTTTAGGCTAAAAGGTGTCATGTTTTCCTTAAGGAAGTGTTTGAAGGCTCCTCCTTGGCAAACCCAGACAACCATCCATCTTGTCCTTGTGCTCCACACTGGGGTCTTTCCTTCCCATGGTCACCCAAATGAGGACTAACTAGTAAACACCACATCCTCTCTTGATCTTCCTGTTCTGGCATCCATGATACAGCCTGGGTAGTCCAACAATGGCAGTCTATATTCTGAAGAGGCTGAAACCCTGGTAGCTGCTCAGTCCACAAGCTGGATGTCTCAGCAGTCCCCATCTGGCACTGAAGGTTTGGAGGATTCTTGGAGAGATATGAGTCTTCAGTCTATGTTGGAGGGTTAAAAAGGAGTGTCTCATGTCTTTGAAGGATGGCAAAAGCAGTGGCAGCCACAGAGTAGATGCACTTGACAGTAAGAATTGAAGACAGGCAAAACAACAGTGCTCTCTCTTTTATTCTTTTTGTCTTTTTACTAAGTTCTCAAGTTTTATATATGAAGTACAATCTCTCAGGCCTTACTGATTATTTCTTTCTGGTTATACTCTTCTTTTGGATGCTTAAGGCCACACAGTCAGCCCAGATTAACCAAGGTTTTGTTTTCTCAAGGTCAGTTGAGGATCTGGTTCTATCCACATTTTCAGAAGTCTTAAGGACAATCCCAAAGTCTCCAACTAGGTCAAGAAATTTATAATGCGAATAAAGATAAAAGTCTTAGTCTTAAGAGGAAACATTTGAATGGGCTTACAACTGTCACAATGGATTGTCACCTGTGGGTGAAACCAGAAGCATAAACAGTGGAATGTCCCAGGTAGTTCACCACAGAATCTGAGTGGGGGCTCAGAGGAGCAGACCAGTGCAGCACCTGCTCTGCCGTGCCTAGGAAAGCTTGACAAGAGAGGAAACTGAGGCCAGAGAAGAGAGGCTGTTTACCTCCTAGAACACTCAGGGCTGCATTGTCATCTGCCTTCCTCTGAGTGCGCCTGCATTTCCCTGGCTGCAGGACTCGTCCATCCCAGTGCACACCTCATTGCCATCTGCCTTCCTCTGAGTGTGCCTGCATTTCCCTGGCTGCAGGACTCTGTCCATCCCAGTGCACACCTCATTGCCATCTGCCTTCCTCTGAGTGCACCTGCATTTCCCTGGTTGCAGGGCTCTGTCCATCCCAGTGCACACCTCATTGGCCCTTCCATTTCTGCAGTTTGTAAGTGGGAAGGAACAGAGAGCAAATCCAAAGCTGTCTGCCAGGCTATGTGATAAAGTTGCCTTGGAACCTTTCTGTGTAGGTCTAGCAGGCAGCAAGGGGCTGGCAATCAGGATCTCAAAGTTCCCTCTCCGTTCTGTCCTCATGATATCATGCAGGAAGCATTCAGACAATGTGGATGGAACTAAATGCCTTGCCAGGTGGCAGCTAGTGGTATATACAAACAGCCCCTGACTCACAAAGGGATACTACAGGGAACCCATACATCCAAGCAGCTGCCACTGTCCACAAGCCCCCACCACCCTGCAGCTGCTGTGAACTGTGTAAAAAAAAATGAAAAAGAAAGAAAGCAACAGGAAAAAAAGTTCTTGGTCCGCTTGCAGATTCCACACATTCAGAGGCAGAGGGAAGGAAGAAGCTGTGGACATAGGAACCGCAGAAGGGAGCAGACTCTCAGGATCCATCCTGAGCCACAGGCAGCATCCTTGCTTGGCTGTGATAATCCCATCTCCAGGGGACGGTCCTGTACCACCCACTCAGCCACACTCACTAGGTCACATTCTCTAAGCACTTTTGGAAGAAGGAAGGGAAGGAACCAATCTTAATTTCGACTCTCTTTTGAAATGCTACTGTCCTTTATAAAAGTTAAGACAATCTACCGAGATGGCCTAGCAGTTAAGAGCACCGACTGCTCTTGCAGAGGACCCGGGTTCGATCCCCAGCACCCACATGGCGGCTAAGAACCGTCTGTAACCTCAATTCCAGGAGAACTCCAGTTCCAGGGGAATCCGAGAATCTCTTCTGACCTCCGCGGCATTGTACGACACGGGTGCACAAACCTACATGCAGACAGTACATTCATACACATTCAAAAATAAATAAAATTAAAAAAAAAAAGACAATCTACCTTATGACTTGAACCAAAGAAAAATGTAAAGTCTTTAGAACTATGCCTGATAAGAGCATAATCCCAGGGTAGGGAAAGTATGATCTCTGTGGAAGACTGCAACAACTCCTATTTTATGGATGGGAAAGCTGAGGTTCAGAGATGTCACAGGACCAAGCCATGTACGTCAGAGCCAGAACCAGGATTCAAACCCAGGCTGTCTCTAAATCCTACAGTCTAAACCATTGCTCTGAGGGCTGCCTGGTGTAGGAGACTGGGGACAGGTGGAAGAATAGTCTGGACAATCAATGAAACAGCAAGAACTACCTCCATCCGGTTGTCTCCTATTAAAAGTCACCATACTCAGGTGTACTCAGGAAGTAGGAATTTTGTCTGGAGTAGAGGATGAATAGGTTAGTTGGGGAAAGTTTGGGAGTAAGACTCTACAGCTGAACTTCAGCATGAAGCTTGGAGACAGCTATGTTCACAGCTGGGAGACAGAGGGAGGCAGTCTGGGGGGAGCCAAAGGTGAAATCTGTCTTAGGTAAATTTTCATCTAGACCTAGTCACACATGCTGGAGACAGGGATAAAGATTTCTGCTTCTCCCCCCACAGGCCTTAGTACCTGCACCTCCAGATAACTAAGCTATCAGTACTTGTAGGCTAGAGAAGTGTTCAATATATGTTTGTGGTTTTGTTAGAAACAACACTTCCACACCCATTTGCAATGCATTTCTTTGGGGATATAAGTTCCAAAGAGATGGCTTATGATTTAACACAATGTGCACATATCCTTTTGGTCTCCCTGGGCTGGGCACTGTCTTAGAGGAGGGGCACATCAAAATAAAAAAGGCAAAGTCTTGTCCCCAGCACCCAGAAGCCTGTGAGGAGACATGAAAGTCACTAGGCAATTATTTGGAAAGTATAGAAAGAGGGGCAATTGCAAAGCATCATGGGAAGTGCTGGAGGAGGGGCTCAAGATCTGCTTTGAAAGGAACTTTGGGAATCTAACAGGCTCTGCAAATTGGAAACTGCATGCAGCATGGTAGAAATTAAGGAAGGATGGGCTTACCAGTTTGTAATGACTGGATTTTTTTGTTTGTTTGTTTTTTGGTCTTTTTTTTGAGACAGGGTCTCCCTGTAGCTCTGGCTGTCCTGGAACTCGCTATGCAGACCAGGCTGGTCTTGAACTCACAAAGATCCACCTGCCTCTGCCTCCCAAGTGCTAGGATTAAAAGCATGTGCCACCACGTCTGGCTTTGTATCATTTTTTTTTTTTATTTCGGTATGTGTATCAATGTACTGTCTGCATGCAGGTTTGTGCACCCGTGTCGTGCAATGCTGCAGAGGTCAGAAGGCTTTGTATCATTTTAACTGAAGGTTGTTTGCTTTTTTTCTTCTGACCAGTGGAGCACCGGTGCTTATTGCTTCTTTCTAAAAGGGTTAGTGGGAGCTGGTTACGAAGATTCTGAACTCCGGCTGCTGGGGATTGAGTCTGGCTTCCCTTGACCTAATTTAAGTCAGCTAGCTCCCTTCAATGGCGCCAAGAGTTCTTTACAGAGCTCCTGGGCAGACGTAAAGCTCATGCTTAAAAATCTTTAGTCTAGTACCCAGATGGAGGGAACTTCCCATTCAGATGTAGCTATTGTTAGCTGAACAATAATGTGTAAACCTCTGGCTTCAGGTAACTCCATGCAGCAGAGCTGTGTTTGCAAAAGGGAGCTTTAGGTGGTCCACAGAGGACCACTTTAACATTTAGGCACATGGATTTGCAGTGCTGTGTCTTTATACATAAGGGGGAAGCCACATACCAGGACACTTCAAATGTTGGATTTTTATAGATACTGTTGGTAAAACGAGTAAGAGATTTTAGAAAGTAAATTGGAAGAAAACTCAGTAAATACTAGTCGGCTGGGAAAGGGATGTGGGAAAATATGGGAGGGGCCGGGATGCATCCAGCGATGCTTTCTCTTCATGTGTTTTCTTTCCGTAAAGACGTTCAAAGCTGTCATCTGCACTCTGGGTAGACAGCATCTTCCAGGGCCCAGACCAAAGGGAGAGCTTATATGAGTCACAGGCAACAATGGCTTCACAGACCCATATTTTCTTGGCCACATTTTCAATCGTGGTGGAAAAATTCCCTGAGGCCGACAACAGCTGAATGGCTTGCCTGGAATTCACATGCATGCAGAGCAGGGGAAAATTATACCCTGAGGCTCGGAGGGCGTCTGCCCCAAAGCCCTCACCCTCAGAGGCAGATGCAGGCTGGCCACCTGTTCACCTCCAGCCCATGAGCCAGGGAGCCTAAGCGGGAGGGGACCTGAGTTCAGGAAGGCAGCTGGGAGCGGACACTGACTAGAGCCTCCAAGCAGAAAGCGTCCGCTCTGGAGGGCCTTTACCCACACCCACCTCTCTCTCCTTCCTTTCTTTCTTTTTCAAATATCACCTTCAGGAAAGTCCCTGTGTCTAATACAACTGCTGACCTTTGAGACCAGCCAAGAAGTCATGCTTTGAGGGGGTTCCCTGGGGTCAGCATTCCCGGCAGGCTTCCTCCTAACCCTCCTTGTCTGCACGACAGACAGGCTTGCACAGACCAAATCCAGTGTGTCAAACGCACCACTGGACATCACTTACCGAGGTCTGCAAAGATGTCCGTCCGTTAAGCAGAGGCCCAGCCGCATAACAATAGGATGCCCCCTTCATCTTATTCCCCATGGACGTGCCCTACTGGCCAACAGAGCATCTTCACCTTCTGTCTAACTTGGCAGGATTTTGATTCCCCCTGGCATAGAAGGGGAAAGGGTTAAGTCACCCTGTGGGTCTCATTCTGAGAACTAAAGATGCAGAGAAAGTGGGACATCTCGTAAGTCACTTGACTTCAGCTTCCAGAGTAGGTTCGTCTGATAAAATGCGGGCCACGCAGTTTCACAGAAATGTCACAGATACAAGCAAGCATGACCAAAGGGTCACTTAAGATCTTAGGGCCGGGCGGGGTAGCGTGCGCCTTTAACCCCAGCACTTGGGAGGCAGAGGCAGGCGGATCTCTGTGAGTTCAAGGCCAGCCTGGTCTACAGAGCCAGTTCCAGGCCAGCTGGGACTATAGGGAGACCCTGTCTCAAAAAAGACAAAAAAAAAAAAAAGATATATCTTAAATATTACATGAATGTACCTTTTTAAAAGTCTTATTTCAAGGCTAGAGAGATTGCTCAGTTAAGAGCACTGACTGCTCTGGCAGAGGACCTGGGTTCGATTCCCAGCACCCACCTGGAAGCTAACAGCCATCTGTAACTCTAGTACCAGGGGAATCCCAACACCACCTTCTAATCTCTGTGGACACTGCATGACACAGGTGTACTTACACACATGCAGGCAATACACTCATACACATAAAAAATAAAAATAAATACATTTTTTTAAAGTCTTATTTGTTGGGCATGGTGGCACACACCTTTAACCCCCAGCACTTGGGAGGCAGAGGCAGGTGAATCTCTGTGAGTTCAAGACCAGCTTGATCTATATAACAAGTTCCAGGCCAGCTGGGGCTACAGGAAGACTCTGTCTCAAAAAGACCAAAAAAGTCTATTTCTAGTTCATTCCAATTTCACTGAGCATGTATGCTTTGTATTCTGTAAACCCAGCAACCATACTCAAGAATAACCCTGAAGCCAGGCGTGGTGGTGCATGCCTTTAATCCTAGCACTTGGGGGGCAGAGGCAGGCAGATCTTTGTGAGTTCAAGGCTAGCCTGGTCTACAGAGCAAATTCCAGGTCAGCTGGGGCTACAGGGGGACCCTGTCTCGAAAAGACCAAAAAAAAAAGAACCCTGAGACGCTGGCTTTAAAGGTGTGTGTGGGGGGGGGGGGGACAGAATGTAGGGAGATTGTCGGAACAGCTGGACTTTGGGAAGGCAAGGCAGAGATGAAAAGTTCCCTGAAAACCCACTGATTTCAAGAGCAGTGCTGGTTGGACAAAACCACACCAAAATCCAAAATCCCAGCCTTAAACTAAGAGGACAGATGGCATGCTTATGAAGGAAACCGAGGCACTCTCTAAGGAGTTTGAGTTCTTGGACGCCCTGCTCGTAAGCAGTGTAACTAGGCACTCAGGGAATGAGGAGGGAGCCCATGCTGACAGGCCGCTCCTCCAAAGGGAAAGACTCGGGCCCCTTCCACACCGCACTTCCCCCACAAAGACGGCCGTGGTAGATGAGGTCATGGCATGCTCCTCGGAGGAAACCCACAGGGACAGAAGGAACTGGCGGGAGGAGGAAGCAGCCAGGCCTCTCCTCTCCGGCTGGCCAACTTTCCACGCTCGCTTCGGCCTGTGCAGCCCTTTCGCCTCACTTGAACCAGGCTGCCTCACCAGACCTTGGAGGTGTCTCTCCGCACTTCCGTCAGGGTCGTTTCAGAGGAGCAGAGGGTCTCACTGCAGCCTTCTCAAGGGAACGTGATGCAGAGCTCCCCGAGGCTGGCTTTCTTCTCAGCCCTGGGAAGCTCGGCATTTACACGCGGGAAGCTGGACGGGGCTCAGAAGGCCTGTGAGCCTCCAGAGGGGGAAACTGGGCATCTTCCCTTCTCAGAGTGCAGCCTTCTTCCCAGCCCCTCCCTGGAGGGGCCATGGATGGGTAGAGAGTGGAAGGAAAGGCTTCCTAAAGAAAACGTGAGTCGGAGACTCGGCCGCCTTGTAATTATCTTACTTTCTGATGGAGTGATAGACGCTCGAAATATGAAGGTTTCTGGATACGGAAACTGCCCACATCCCTCCACAGGTGGAAGCTCTCCCACGCGCATGGTGTATTTCCTAAGTACATATATTGACAGTACTGGTCTTGCGCATCTGTATATGGCTTCGCAGTCTACTTTTTTCTTAACCTAACAAAGACTCTTTTTATAGCTAGGCATGGTGACACACGCCTTTAATCTCAGCACAAAGGCAGAGGCAGATGAATCTCTGAGACAGAAGGCAACATAGTCTACATTTTGAGTTCCAGGTCAGCTGGAACTACAGGGAGACCCTGTCTCAATCAAGCCATAAATAAATAAATAAATAAATTGTATGTCTTTGATGACTCTTCACCTGGGTACATTGCAAATGGCCACCGTGTAGTCACATGTCCTTTCACTTGGATCTTTACATTGTTCCCAGTATTGTCTCTGACAGAAATAGCAGTAGACAGCAACTTCACCTACCTCTTATCAGACCCTTGGCACCTGTTGCCACCTGTCTAGACTCTACATAAAATAGCATCTGGTGTGGTCTGGGCACACTCTGTGAAGAGTGCTACATTTTCCAGAAACCTCTACGAACCGTTCTAGATCAAGTAAGTCTCTCCCTCACAGAATAACAGAGAGGCTGCCACATAGCAGAGCATCTCAGGCTCACCAGGTTCAGGCTGGTGGACTCAGGCTACTGCTTAAGAGAAAGAGGAGAAATCCCAGAGACCAATTTCAGAGAACGTGCACCATTATTGTTCACTCCACCAGGAACAGAGGGCTACAAGCCTTCGGAACTGTGTTGCCTGGAACTCTTACGAGACCGCTGCTTGCTGCTTTAGTTAATGATAATGTTGACCTCCAAATTTCCTCTAAAAGGGATTCTTAAATGTTCTCAACTTGGACAGGACTGGCCTTAAAAATAAACAAATAAGTTATATAAGCCCCAATTCTGGAGGCGTGGGTTCTGGAAGCCAAAGCTGGGGCCAGGATGAGAGATCCCACTGCCCATCTTGTGGTTAGGCCTCACGTGCCCCCCCCCCCCGCAGGGCGGAGCAGGGACGTCTGACTTCTACTGTGAGTGCCAATAGCCACGAGGGACCTGTGGGGAGAGAACCCCGCGGTGTCCAGAGGCAGACGACAGTGAAAAGAAAAGCAGCTTGGCCACTGGGAATGATCCGATCCTTTTCTTTCTTGTGTTTCCTTCCTGCGTTGCATGTTCTGGAAGGTTCTATGGATATTTGAGAGCTGTCATCGTTTTTTGTATATTTTTATTTTTATTTTATGTCTATGAGTGTATTGCCTGCATGTGTGTAAGTACACCCTTGTCATGTAGTGCCCACAGAGGACAGAAGAGAGTGTCAGATCCCCTGGAACTGGAGTTACAGGTGGTTGTTAGCCACCATGTGGGTGCTGAGATTCAAACCCAGGTCTTCTGCAAGAACAGCCAGTGCTTTTAAGCACTGAGCTGTCATGCTCTGGTTCAGAGCTGGCTGCACTTGGGTGAGAAGTGAGGTGATTATTGTCAATCAGTTTTGGAGAGCTTTTAAGGCTCCTCTGGAAAGACAGATGTCAAATTCTCCACTGTCGTTGGTGTAGATGGAGCCCATGTGTTGACGGCCCTCGGAGCCACTGCCCAGTGCCCTGGTGGGGTGCAGCGCCTCCCTGCACTTCCATTGATGTAGTCCATGAGTCGATTTATGCAAGTTATTTACACTGAAATTCTTGGCAAAGGGAAAGTGGCCCAGCCTATCATAAACCATTTAGCCAATGTCTCCCCTAGTCTTGGATGCTAAAGGCTTGGTCACCATTTCTACTGGGAAGTGCTGGAAACTCTAGGAAGCAGACCTCTTAGATGGAGGTTAGATCATTGGAGGTGTGCCCTTGAAGGTTGCACCAGGATCCTGGTGCCCCAACTCCCACCCTCACCTCCGATTCCTGGCTTCCAGGAAGGAAGCAGCCTTGTTCTGTGTTGGGCTGCTCACTAACTGACTATGGCCTGGAATCTCTGAAATCCTGAGTAATAAACCTTTCTTCTTGTTAAACTGATTCTTGTAGGTATTTTGTCACAACAACAAAAACTGATTAATACAGACAGCTGTAACAAAGTATCACCCTGAGTATCTTATAAACACAGAATTTATTTCTCATTGTTCTAGAGTAAAAGCCCTGGATCCAGACAGAGGCAGATTCAGCATCTACTGAAGGCATGCACCCTAGCTTGTAGCTTGTGTTTTCTACATGTGTCATCAGAAGGTGGCAGAGGCATGGTGTCTGTCCCAGACCTCTTTTATACAAGTACTAATTCCACTTATGAGAATTCTACCCTTGTGACCTAACTACCACCCGGAAAAACTTTACTACCAATACCTTGGGGATTTGGATTACAAACATTCAGACTACAGTCTGACATGCTTCCTCCACCCAGGCCACACCTCCTAAAACTTCCCAAAACAGCCCGACCAGCTGGAGACAAAGTATCCAAATACTGGGAAAGCTTGGGAGACTTGGGGACATTCTCATTCAAATCACTCCTCCCCACTTTATTCTGACTTTATGAAATGTTTACAATATCAGAGTCTGGTTACTTTTACAACGAGTAAATTTAAAGCTTAATTTTTTTTAAGACAGGATCTCCCTGTAGTCCCATCTGGTGTGGAACTTGCTATTTAGACCAGGCTGGCCTTGATCTCACAGAGATCAGCCTGCCTCTGTCCCCCAAGTGCTGGGATCAAAGGCATGTTCTTCCCATGCCTGGCAATTTTCTAAAAAAGTTTAAAAAAGAGCTCATGCTTGCAAGTCCAGTACTTGAGAGGCTGAATCAGGAGGATTACCATGAGTTCAAGCAGCCTGCACTACAGCGCGAAATCCTCTAGGCCCCTCTCCTCCCCCATGTACACAAAAAGAAAGAAATTATGTAGAAGAAAGAATTGAAGAATTAAAAAATAAGAATATATATATGTATATATAGTCATTGGTCTTTTTGAGACAGGGTCTCCCTGTAGCTCCGGCTGTCCTGGAACTCGCTATGTAGACCAGGCCTGGAACTCGCTATGTAGACCAGGCTGGACTTGAACTCACAAAGATCCACCTGCCTCGAGTTCTAGGATTAATGGCATGCGCCACCACACCCAGCTCAGAAGAATATATTAATAACAGTAAGAAGATAGTGGTGATTGGCCACTCAACGTCCTAAAGGAGGAGAGACACTGCAGATTTTCGGGCTTTGCTATATTTTTCTTCCCAATCTCCGTGCACTAATGCAATTATCATCCCCGACACCAGGGAAGGATGAGGCCCACTGAGGTGACCTGCCCAAGGTCACTCATCTTACAAGAAGAGCTAGAACTAGAAGCCGGAACATCTGCCTCCTTAAGCTATGAGTATTCACCTCAGGAATCAGGGTGTGTGGGCCAGTCAGCACAACAGTGGTGCTTTACCTGGCCTTTGAAGACCAGGGATACCAAAAGACCCTGGAGACAGGAAGGAAATACGGTGAAAGAGTGGGTGATGCCAGCTGAGTAAGAAGTCCCAACGAGCAAGTGGGATAACGGGGTTAGCACAGACTCCTCAGCACAAGCTGAGCATCTCTAATCCAAAGTGCTTAGGAGCTCTCTTGGTAGACGGCTTGCTGAGCGTGCCTGAAGCCCTGATTTCAATCCCCAGCACTACATAAACCAGGCATGGCAGTGCATGTCTGTAACCCCATCCTCAGCGACATAACAAGTTCAAACCCAACCTGGGTTACATATACCACCTCCAGCTGTGAATGGATGTGAGATCTTAACCCATTTAAACATCCTATTTGAAAAATTTCCAGATATGCTGGGCATGATGGCACACGCCCTTAATCCCAGCACTCAGGAGCTAGAGGCAGGCCTTGAACTTTGTGAGTTCAAGGCCAGCCTCGTCTACATAGAAAGCTCCAGGCCAGGTAGGACTAGAGGGAGAACTTGTATCAAAAAGATCAAAAAACATTTTTTCCCAGATATTATTTCTTTTCTTTTTTTTTAGTTTCTTTTTTTATTTATTATATTTTAAGGGATTCACAATATAAGAGCACAGTTGTTTTCAGATCACATTGACGTTGTTCAGTTTGCTATACAATTGGGTAATTGGTGCTAGCATCCACAGATGAATGATACCATTCATCGTTTGTTTTTCTGGAACTGTGTTACTTCACTCAGCATGATATCTTCTAGCTCCAGCCATTTACCTGCAAAGCTCATGATGTCATCGTTCTTTACCGCTGCATAGAACTCCATTGTGTAGATGTACCACATTTTCTCTATCCACTCATCAGTTGAGGGGCACTTGGGCTGGTTCCAGCTCCTTGCTATTGTGAAGAGAGCTGCAATAATCATGGCTGTGCATGTATCTCTGCGGTGGGGTGAGTCTTGTGGGTACATGCCCAGGAGTGGGTCAGGTGGCAAGTTCATTCCAAGTCTTCCAAGGGTTCCCCACACTGTTTTCCATAGTGGCTGTACAAGTTTACATTCCCACCAGCAGTGGATGGTGTTCCTCTTTCCCCACAACCTCTCCAGCATGTGGTATCATTTGTTTTCTTGATCCTAGCCAGTCTTATTGGAGTAAGATCATATCTTAAAGTGGTTTTGATTTGCATTTTCTTAATTATTAATGATGTTGAACACTTCTTAAGATGTTTCTCAGCCATCTCTAATTCCTCACTTGTGAAGTCTCTGTTCAGCTCTTTGCTCCATCTATTGAGTGGGTCATTTGTTTTCTTTCTTCTTTGTTTTTTGAGTAGTTTATATATTCTGGAAATCAATGCTTTGTCAGATGTATCTGCAGTGAAGGTTTCCTCCCACTCTGTGGGATTTCTCTTCACTTCCTTGATTGTTTCTTTTGATGTACAGAAGCTTTTGAGTTTGATGAGGTCCCATTTGTCAATTGTCGACCTTAATTCTTGTGCAGCTGCTGTCTGATTTAGGAAGTCTTTTCCTACGCCTATGTCTTGTAGTCTGCTGCCAACTTTTTCTTCTATCACCTTCAGAGTTTGGGGTTTCACGTTGAGGTCTTTAATCCATCTGGAGTTGACTTTTGTACAGGGTGAGAGGTAGGGGTTTAATTTCATTCTTCTACAAGTGGTGATCCAGTTTTGCCAACACCACTTGCTGAAGATGCTGTCTTTTCTCCATTGTGGTTTCTTGGCCCCCTTGTCAAATATGAGATGGCTGAAATTGTATGTGCTCAGATTTGGATCTTCGGTTTTGTTCCATTGGTCAACAGGTCTGTTTTTGTGCCAGTACCAGGCTGTTTTTATGACTATAGCCCTGTAGTATAGTTTAAAATCTGGTATAGAGATCCCTCCTGTGTAGCTCTTTTCACTCAGGATTGATTTGGCTATTCGGGGTCTTTTGTTTTTCCAAATGAATTTAAGAACTTTTGTTTCCAAGCCTGTGAAGAAACTCTTGGGGATTTTGATTGGGATTGCATTAAATCTATACAAGAGTTTTGGTAAAATGGACATTTTTACAATGTTAATTTTCCCAATCCATGAGCATGGGAGGTTTTTCCATCTTCTGAGGTCTTCTTCAATTTCTTTCTTTAAGGGTTTAAAATTTTTGTTGTAGAGGTCTTTGGTGTCTTTGGTTAGGTTTGTTCCTAGGTATCTTATTGTTTTTGAGGCTATTGTGAGTGGGAAGGTCTCTTTGAATTCTTTCTCCAGTTGCTTGTTCTTGGTGTAAAGAAAGGCCATTGATTTTCTAAGGTTAATTTTGTATCCTGCCACTTTGCTGAAGCTGTTAATCGTTTCTAGGAGTTTTCTGGTGGAGTTTTTTGCATCCCTTAAGTAAACAATCATATCATCAGCAAATAGGGATAGTTTGACTTCCTCTTTTCCAATTAGTACTCCTTTAATATCCTTTTCTTGCCTTATTGCTCTAGCAAGTGTTTCAAGCACTATATTGAAGAGGAGTGGTGATAGGGGGCAGCCTTGCCGAGTTCCTACCTTTAAAGGGAATGTTTCTGTCATTTCCCCATTTAGGATGATATTGGCTGTGGGTTTCCTGTATATGGCTTTGATTACATTGAGGAATGATCCCTCCAATCCAATTCCTTCTAGGACTTTAAGCATGAAGGGATGCTGGATTTTGTCAAAGGCTTTTTCAGCATCAATTGAGATGATGGTGTGGTTTTTGTCTTTGATTCCGTTTATGTGTTTGATGATGTTTATTGATTTTCGTATGTTGAACCATCCCTGCATCTCTGGTATGAATCCAACTTGGTCATGATGGATGATCTTCTTGATGTGGGTCTGTATGCGATTTGCCAGTATTCTGTTTAGAATTTTGGCATCTGTGTTCATGAGGGAGATGGGTCTATAATTCTCCTTTTTAGTTGTATCTTTGCCTGGTTTTGGTAATAGAGTGATGTTGGCTTCATAGAAGGAATTTGGGAGAGTTCCCTCTGATTGTATACTTCTAAACAGTTTCAGAAATAATGGTTGTAGGTCTTTTTGAAATGTTTTATAGAATTCTGCTGTGAAACCGTCTGGGCCTGGGCTTTTTTTAGTTGGGAGGCTTCTTACTACATCCTCTATTTCTTCATATGTTATGGGTCTGTTTAAGCTGCTGGTCTCCTCTTGGCCAAGCTTTGGTGATTCCCAAGATTTCAGATATTCATCCATTTCTTCTAGATTTTCAAACTTGGTAGAATATAGGTTCTTGTAATATTCCCATATAATTTTCTTGATCTTTTCCTTGTCCGTTGTGATATTTCCCTTTTCATCACAGATTGTATTGATTTGGAGTTGTTCCTTCTTTCTTTTTGTTAACTGGGCTAGAGGTCTGTCTATCTTGTTTATTCTTTCAAAGAACCAACTTTTGGCTTCATTGATTTTTTGTATTGTTTTCTTTGTTTCTATTTCATTGATTTCTGCTCTGATTTTTGTTATTTCTTCCTGTCTGTTGCGTTTAGGGTTCATCTGTTGTTGCCTCTCAAGTGCTTTTAGCTGTAGTGTTAGATCATTCACTTGTGCTCTTTCTGTTTTTCTAATGTAGGCACCCAGGGCTATAAATTTCCCTCTTAGGACTGCTTTTAAGGTATCCCATAGGTTTTGTTGTGTTGTATTGTCATTGTCATTCAGTTCCAGGAATGTTTTTATTTCTTTCTTTATCTCTTCCTTGACCCATTCATTATTCAAGAGTGTGTTGTTTAGTCTCCATGTGTTCTTGTAGGCAGGAGGGCTTGTCCTGGTGTTGATGTTGAGCTTCATTGCACTGTGGTCTGACAGGATGCATGAAATTATTTCAATCTTTTTGTATTTGTAGAGGTTTCTTCTGTGTCCCAGGATGTGGTCGATTTTGGAGAATGTTCCGTGGGGTGCTGAGTAGAAAGTGTATTCTCTGGTATTAGGATGGAATGTTCGGTAGAGGTCTATGAGGTCCATTTGGTGTATCATATCGTTCAGTTCAGATGTCTCTCTGTTTATTTTTTGTCCTGTTGACCTATCCAAAGGACTCAGTGGGGTATTGAAATCTCCCACTATGAGTGTGCTGGGGTTAGTCTGTGACTTGTGGTCCTGGAGAATTGTCTTTATAAAGTTTGGTGCACCAGAATTTGGGGCATATATATTCATAATTGTGAAATCTTCTTGGTGGATTGTTCCTTTGATGAAAATGTAATGGCCTTCTTTGTCTCTTCTGATTTCTTTTACTTTGAAGTCTATTTTATCCGATATTAAAATAGCAACACCTGCTTTCTTTTTGGTACCATTTGCTTGGAATATTTTTTTCCATCCCTTCACTTTAAGGTGGTGCCTGTCCTTGAAGGTAAGATGTGTTTCTTGTAGACAGCATATCGATGGATTCTGTTTCCTAATCCAATCTCCCAGTCTATGTCTTTTGATTGGGGAATTTAGTCCATTAATATTTAAGGTTATGACTGATAGGTTTGTGTTGCTTCCTTTTGCCTTATTATCCATTTGCGGTTTTGGTTTAGGTTTCTACTTCTGCAGTTATGCTTTTATTGATTTCTCTTTCTAGGTGCCTGGGGTTGGTTGCTCCTTTCTTCTGTTCTTTGAATTGCTTCAAGTATTCTCTGAAGGGTTGGTTTTCCGGACATGTATTCTTTCAAGTTGTTTATGTCATGGAAGGTTTTTCTCTCTCCTTCAACTATAATTGACATTTTTGCTGGGTATAGTAACCTGGGTTGGCATCTATTGTCCTTTAACACTGGGAATGCTTTGCTCCAGGTTCTTCTTGCTTTCATAGTTTGCATTGAGAAGTCAGTTGTAATTCTGATAGGTTTCCCCTTATAGGTCACTTGTTGTTTTTCTCTTGTGGCTTTAAGGATTTTGTCTTTGTTTTGGGTGTCTAGCATTTTAACTATGATGTGGCATGGAGAGTTTCTTTTCTGATCTTGTCTGTTTGGAGTTCTATGTGCTTCTTGTATTTGTATGGGTTTGTCTTTTTTTAGTTTGGGGAAATTTTCATCTATTATTCTGTTGAAGATCTGATCAATACCATTCTCTTGGGATTCTTCTCCTTCCTCTATTCCTATGATGCGGAGGTTTGATCTTTTCATAGTGTCCCACATTTCCTGGTTGTTCCACTTTTGTGTATTTTTAAATTTTTCATAATCTTTACTTGAGGTTTTTAGTTGTTCTGTGTTATCTTCCAGGTCTGATATTCTTTGTTCTGCTTCCTCCATTCTACTTCTGAGGCTTTTTCCATTCCTTTCCTCTTGATTGGATGAGTGTTCTATTTCCTTTTTCATTTCATCCTGTGATTTCTTTAGTATTTCCACTTCCTTTTGGAGCTTCTCAATCTCTTCCTGTAGCTCTTTGCTTCGCTGGTTGGTTTCCTTATCTTTTTCAACATGGGATCTTTTCAGTGTTTCCACTTCCTTCTGGAGTTTGTCATTCTCTCTCTCTAGGTCGTTCTTGAGTTTTTCATTCTCTTTTCTTAATTCTTTGATTTGCTCTTTGTAATCTTGTACTTCTTTAAGTATGTTCACAATTGTACTTCTAATATCTGTGTCCTGGGCCATCCCCAGGGGGATCCCACTGTAGGAATCTTCCACAGGGTTGGTAGAGCTTGATGTGGAATTATCCTGCACCTTTCCCATGTTGTCTCTTCTTTGTGTCCCTGGCATATGGGTTTCTCTTTGTCTGTATTCCAATGTGAATCCCAAATGCCTCTTCACTGTGTTGAAGGCTTGCTTTGCTTGCCTCTTTCAGATGCCTTCGTTGTTTGATTGATTTGTTTTTCTCCTTTTCTCCTTGCTTATGGAGTGTTGACTTGTCTAAGCTTTAGGTTTTCTATTGGAAATCTAACTCACTCTTCCCTTTCTGTTCTGAAGGTTCTCCAAAGAATCCACTTGGACACTCGTTTGGCAATCCCAGTTGGGGGGGGGCGAATTACCTGTGCTTCAGGTGGTCTTGTGAGATCCCCGATCTCAAGACTTACAGAAACCCACCTTTTATACCAGCTGGGAGGACAACTCCACCCCCATAGCCACACAAGCCAATAGGGCCAAAGACAATGAAATCCAATCGAACAATCCACTTGGCTGAAGCACCCAGCTTCTACCTGTGCTTCAGGTGGTCTTGGGAGATCCCCCTACATATTTTCTAATTGTGTGTACATGGGCCAAGGGGGCAGTATGTCCACGTGAGTGCAGGCGTCCTCAGAGACCAGAGGCTTTGTATCCTCCAGGAGCTGGAATTACAGGTGGTTGTCAGCTGCCCAATGTGATTGCTAGGAATTGAACTCTGGTTCTCTGGAAGAGCAAGTGCTCTTAACAGCTAAGCCATCTCCAGCCTAAGAATCCTCTTTTATTAAAACAACCATCTCCCACCTTTTCCACCCAAACAACCCAGAAACCTACCTTGCCTTTAATCTGCAGTTCAAGAGAGCTAATGCACAGGCCAGCAACAGAGAACAGTCCGTAAGGTACCTACTCAGCAGTTAGAAAAGAATCTTTTGCCAAGTAGGCCATGCCCCTCTGCAGGGAACCAGGCCTCAGGTGCATACTAAATAAATAAGCTTTACGGAGATAGCATTCTAGGCTGTAATGGAGAGAGGTAGAGAGAAATTAGTGTTGTTAGAATCCATATTTATTTCAAACATTTTTGTTCAACCTAGTTTTTAAAGAGACAGATCAAATGTTTCTTAGACACCTTTGAGCTAACTGAAAAGTAGGTTCAAAATAATGCATGCATTTGCAATGTAGAACACTCATAGTAAGCACTGTGGGACTATTTTACTGCATCATCAACAACAAAAGTGTCTACACTGACATTTTAATCTGTAATTCTCTATAAACATGCATTGAGTATCTATAGTGTGGAACATTTTGGAATAGGAATAGATGAGTTTCCCAGATCTTGTTTTCTTATCCAAACCAGGGTGATGTGGAAACAGGCACTAGTGACTGAACTACCTGTTGTTAGCACAGGCTGTGGTAGGGCTTTACCTAGGGATAGCCTGACATGACATCCCCCTCCCCATTTTCTTTAGTCCCTAAACAGCCTACCACAGCCATGTCTGTCCTGAAGCCCTGCATTACCTGATCAAGGGAAAACGTGTTTCCCATGGTTGCCAAGGATTTGCTGCTGGTTTTCCAGATGCTCTTTCTTCATACTGTATTCTCACCGTACTGGGCTGAGTGTCAGCACAAGTTCACATTAAGGAGCACGGAAGGCAAAAGAAATTTTTGTTTAAATTGCAATCTCTGATTTAGATCTTGAGGTTTAGTGTTGTTTGTTTGTTTTCATAGTGGGGATTGGTTCCAGGGCCTCATGCATCCTAGGAAGGAGCTTTCCACTGTGCTGCATCCTCAGCCCATCTGATTTATATCTTTCAAAACAAAATTAAAGGGGACCCCAATTCATGACCCTCCGGGAACACTTGGAGCTCTTATATTCTCCCTCACACTCAAGGCTGCTACTTCTGTCCTTAGACCACAAAGAACATCCTCCTTCCTTCCCCTTCCCTCAACATCGCAACTTTCTATGTTTATTTATTTATTTATTTTTATTAATTTTATTTATTTCGGTATGTGTATGAATGTACTGTCTGCGTGCAAGTTTGTGCACCCGTGTCGTGCAACGCCGCGGAGGTCAGAAGAGGGTCTCAGATTCCCCTGGAACTGGAGTTCTCCTGGAATTGGAGTTTCAGACGGTTCTCGGCCGCCATGTGGGTGCTGGGGATCGAACCCGGGTCCTCTGCAAGAGCGGTCGGCGCTCTTAACCACTAGGCCATCTCTCCAGCCCCGCAACTTTCTATGTTTAACTGCTATTTACAGAGCAGGGAAGATGGAGGAGGGGGGTTCTGTCATGGAGCTCCATTTCATCTCATGCAGACGCGTGACCCCGGTGCACTCGCTCCACCTGACCTAACTCTTAAAATCCTAAGTTTTCCTCTCATTTCACAGTGCTGGGGTCTGGCCTTTTGCCATCACTAGGCAAGTGCTCCTACCACTGAGGTGCATACCCAGAGCTGGCTTTGATGCTCCCAACGGATGAGACTACTGGAAGGCAATTGCATCTGTGTGAGAAAAACATGAAGCTTGGGGAAACTTTTTTTTTTCAAAGCCAATTTTTTATTGAAGCTCTACCAAATTTCAAATCAAAAATCTAGAACCTGTTGCCCCCCTTCCTGCCGCCCCCCACCCACCAGAGCTCATGCATTCTGCCAAACATTTGTTTTTCAATCTTTTTTCGTCTCTTCTCAATAATTCTCGTGCAGAAGTTTACTGTGGGAGACAGAAGTTGCACCGTTTCAGCCAGTTCTTTATTCAGGACACAGTCTTTCTGTTGTTTAGTTATTGTTGTTGTTATTATTCCTTCCAATAGGCATCACTGGCTAAAAATATGCAATATATACAAGTGCCACATATATCATAGGTTTTAGCATCTTCAGCTTGTTTTTTTTTTCTTTATTTAGGGCTGAAAGATGTTAGTTTGAAGGCTCCTCCTTGGCAAGCTCAAACCACCATCAGTTCCACCCTGTGTTACACACTGGGGAACATTTTTTACTAGTACATGTTAGTTAGTTATGCATAATAATGGATTTATTTCATTATGGCATTTCATGGATGTATATATATAGTTGATAGTTAACACCGGACACTCCTTACTGCCTCTGTTTATTTTTTTTTTATTTTTGTTATTTTTTTTTTTGTCTTTTTGAGACAGGGTCTCCTTGTAGCCCCAGCTAGCCTGGAACTTACTATGTAGACCAGGCTGGCTTTGAACTCACAGAGGTCTGCCTGCCTCTGCCTGCCTCTGCCTCCCGAGTTCTGGGATTTCAGATGTGCACCACCATGCCTGGCATCGCAACTCTTTCTATTCACCTCTATTCCCCCTGGCTCTCTTTGGACTCACAGAGGTCTATCTGCCTGCCTCTGTCTGCCTGCCTCTGCCTGCCTCTGCCTCCTGAGTGCTGGGATTTCAGGTGTGCACCACCACGCCCGGCATCACAACTCTCTTCTATTCTCCTCCATTCCCCCTGGCTCTCTCTCTCCCACTAGACTCCTTTCTACTTTATTTATTTCTATTTTTGATAATTCAGAGTTTCATTGGAGTTGCTTACAGGCTCCTGGGTAGAGGATTATTTACAGGATCACGGGCCCCTCACCAGAGGCTACACCGCTGTGACCATAAACTGCCTGCAGATGCTCAGGGGGTGTGAGGCCCCATGTGCCCTTCTTCAGGAAACATTTCAAACAGGTTTTAAGTCTGGTTCTTGGTGAAACAGGATGTGACTAGCCCCTCCTACGAGGACTCACATCCCATAATGATTTATACAAAAGTCTTCAAATGCCTATGGAAATGGAGACTCCTGTACTAGGCCCAAAATGGGAAGGAGAGATTGAGTGCAACTCAGGCTTCAACAAAGTAGGGAATTGCAACCGTGGAGGGTAGGGTCAGTGGGTTGAAGGAAACAGCAAGGAAATGTCACTTTGAAATGGCTTGGTGGGATCGTGACAACAGGTGGGTCAGGGCAATAAACTGAGGGTGGTTGGATTCCAGGGGTCAGTTTTAATAAACTGATCTAGCAGGATTCTACAAAGACCGAGGCTGTGTCTCAAAAAGCAGAGGACAAAGAGGAGGCAGAACAAAGCTTTGGTTGAAGCCCACATTAGTCCTACATCAGGCTGGTGCACGGAGCCAGGCCCAGGCTATGGGGCTGCCCCAGCTTTGTACAATAGTGAGGCACTAAAATGCCCCCGAGCCTCTCCAGTAGTGACAGCTTGCCACAAGGCATGATAACAGGGAGCAAGCAAACTGTACATGCAGGGGTTGCTTCTGGGTGGCTCTGCTGTTTTGTGATGAAGGAGGTGAGGGTTCGTAGGAAGGGGCCACATCTTTCACGTGGTTTTCCTTTGGTGAGGCAGCAGATTTCTGAAGGTACTTTTCACCCTCAGAGTTCTCCCCCCTCCTTTCACACCCTCTGCCTGTGTCAGAAGACTTCCTCAATGAAACCATTTAGGAGACAGTGGCAGGAGATGGCAGAAAGCCGGTTCCTGTCCTCCACTGCCCCGCCAGTGGCCCGCTTTGTTTTCCCTGTTGCCATAAAGGAAATTGCAAGAGCACTTTGCCCAGGCCAAGCATCTGAAATTGGAATTATGAGGTGTGATGGAAGAAGCCAGGAAAAATAATTTCTTGGGATGGTTTGATGCTTTCTGGTTTGCAGTCTTTTACCAGTGACCTGCAATACCAATTACCCAGCCTTCCACAGCTCCTCCACTTCGGCTTCTGAATAAGCCATTATATGGTGACTCAGAGGCTGTAACAGTCAGTGTCAAGCAGGTCACTGAATTCAATTCCCTCTCCATCTCAATACTGAATCCTTAGCATTCCCACAGGTAAATGGAATCTGCTTGTGAGCTAGCAGAGACCTGGGCATAGAAGCCGGAGTGCGCCATACTAGGGCACATTGGGACAGAGGAACTCTGACGAGCCTGCACTGACTACAGAGAATAAATCCTTTTCTGCTGCTTCTTTTAAGATCAGAGATCAATACAAAAGAAGACCTGGTCCCTTGCATATTAACTGAGTGTGCTTCAGGAAGTTACTTAGTGTCTCTATGCTTTAGTTTCCTCTTCTGCTTAATGGGGATGATGTCTGTACCTACTTCATAGTGTGTCTGTGAGGCTTAACAAAGTTAGTTAGTATCTCTAAAGTGATTAGAATATGGATGCCCTATTCACTTTTGATGGAACACTTGGGAAAAGAGAGTCATGTTTAAGAAAACCAAGCCCAGCTGGGCATGTTGGCACACAGCTTTAATCCTGGGAGGCAGAAGTAGGTGGATCTCTGTGAGATTGAGAGGTAGGGTTGGGAGGGAGAAAGAAAGAAAGAAAGAAAGAAAGAAAGAAAGAAAGAAAGAAAGAAAGAAAGAAAGAAAGAAAGAAAGAAAGAAAGAGAGAAAGAGAGAGAGAGAGAGGAAGGAAGGAAGGAAGGAAGGAGGAAAGGAAGGAAGGGAGGGAAGGGGAGTGGAGGGAGGAGGGAGGATGGGAGGGGGGCGAGGTCGACGGGTGTGAAGGAAAGGAGCAGAATCATCTGCAAACAGGGGTAGCCACCTTGTGGATGTGACCACTCTCACCTGGAGGGGCTCTGGGTGGGGCACTATGAGGTCAGGTGCAAGGTCAACACCATTTGCTTTTACAGAGCCACTAATATCAATTCCTAGAAACCAAAGAAGTGAAATCCAAATATGTTTTGTGCTAATATTCTCTCACAAAGAAGTTTTGAAACCCACAGCTCTTATATGCTCTTATTTTAATAAAATATTTTTATTGCTGTTTTGTGTATTTCACACATCATTTTTCAGTCCAATTTAGACACATTCCCTTTTCATGTCCCCCACCCACCCCAGTTCATGCATTCTGCCATACATGTCTTGCATCTTTTTCTCAGTCTTTTTAAAGTTTTTCTCTGCAGAGGTTTATTGTTTCGGCAGAAGTTAACTGTTTCAGTCAGTTCTTTGACCCAGTCCTTTTGTTGTTGTTGTTCCCTCCCCTTTGTATTGCTCCAAAACATGCCTATATATACATCACATATATACCAAAATTATGACCTCTGAGAAATAAACTGTATGTTAATTCCAAAATATGTTTAGGAGTTCACATTTTCCCTTTAATTTTATATTACTCTAAAATATGAATACCTACCCTCCACCCATATACCATCATTACAAAGTCTGAAAATTCTAGAGCCAGTTAAGGGATTCACATTATAACAGCACAGTTGCCTTCAGATAAAAAGAAATATAACATTAACTTTGCTCAGCTTGCCTTTAAACTAGGTATTTGGGGCTAGCATCCACAAATGAGGGATAACATTCATTGTTTGTTTTTTCTGGGACTGTGTTACTTCACTTAGCATAATGGCTTCTAGTTCCATCCATTTACCTGCAAAGTTCATGATGTCATCTTTCTTTACCTCTGCATAGAACTCCATTACGTAGCTGTACCACTTTTTCTCTATCTATTCGAAGGTTGAGGGATACTTGGGTTGCTTCCAGGTCTTTGCTATTGTGAAGAGAGCTGCAATAAACATAGATGTGCATGTATATATGCTCTTCATTTACCCAAACTTTACCTTTTGTGGTTAAGGTTAAATAACTGCAGAAGATTCACTACATGTTAGAACATCATAGCTGAAAACAAAGTAGTTACATGGTTCTTAGATGAAGCCCACGGATTCATTACCCCGCTGCACACTTGTAACATGCCACCTGTCATGAGCCATGTTGAATGCCCTCATGAAATTCACTCTCAAGTCAGGCAGTCTAGGCTGTTCTTGCATCTCTTTGTCCAGTTTTGCTTTCACCTCAGAATTCTATGGCAATGTATTCATTTTGTGTGTGTGAGTCTTTTTTTTATTTTATTTATTTTTGTATGTGTATAAATGTACTGTCTGCATGTAGGTCTGTGCACCCGTGTCGTGCAATGCCGAGGAGGTCAGAAGAGGGTGTCGGATTCCCCTGGAACTGGAGTTCTCCTGGAATTGGAGTTACAGACCGTTCTCAGCCGCCATGTGGGTGCTGGGGATCGAACCCGGGTCCTCTGCAAGAGCAGTCGGTGCTCTTAACCGCTAGGCTATCTCTTCAGCCCCATGTGTGAATCTTTTGTTGATCAACCTACCTTACTCTGCAGTGCACATATGAGTCTAAAGTCTAATCTGTAGGCTCTAATTGCCTTTTTTTTCAATATATAAAAATCCTTTTTTTCTCCTTTATTTGTTTATGTTTTTAAGGGATTCTACAATACAAGAGTACAGTTGTTTTCAGATAACATTGACATTGCTCAGTTTGCCATACAATTAGGTAATTGGTGCATTTTTTTAAGTGAGCCAAATTATTAAGCATAAGCAATGAATGTAAGTAACACTCATGTAAAACCAATTTGCAAGTATCTATGTCCAAATTTTGAACAACCAAGGTTCCCATAGTCCAGTTGGAGAAGCTTGTATGCACAAGCATGTTGATCAAATAAGAGTCCAATCTACATTGCTGTAGTCTCACGATTCACCCCAATCTCTCCGCAGCCCTTACATTCTACCATGCCTCCTCTTCTGCAAGTTGTTCCTTAGGCTTTGGGAAAGGGGCACAAGTGGGTGAGAAGCAAAACAGTCTATTTTCTCTGGAGATGTCATTTTGGACTCTAGTCTGTTCAGGTTGTTCCCCTTCATGGGTTGACAGCTTATGCAGGGTTACCTTTTTAATCCTACTAACAAAGCACAAGCAATTAGATGTACAGGCATTTAAACAGTACTAATTATTATGGCAAGCTAAGCTGTGAGCACAGACACAGATGCTTGGATGGTATGCTAATCCACAAACCAGTTTCTCTATAAAGGGTGACAAGTTCTTATTGTGGCTTATAACATCTCCTAACCACTAGAGGGCGTAAGCTTGTGGCATCTGCTGTGAGTTATTCCTCCAAGGAGAGAGCTAATAGCCAATTAGATTTGGAAGGCTCTAATTGCCTTTTAAAAATGTTGTTGGGGGTCAAGAAGATGGCTCAGTGGTGAAGACACTTCACTGCCAGGAGTAAGGACCTGAGCTGGATCCTTGGGCCCCACATAGTAAAAGGAGAGAACCAACTTCCACAAGTTGTCCTCTGAACTCCACACATTTTTGATGGCATGAGAAAACCTACATACACGTACACGTAAAACACACAGAGAACATACATACACACAAATAAATAAATGTAAAAGATTAAGAATTTTTGTATGTTTAAGTATTGCAAAATTATTAGTAGTTTACAATAAAAAAAATAAACGTATTTGAGCTTTTGCTATGCAGGCACTCATGCATTCTTCCATGATGAGCTTCATTCTGAGAAATGCATCATAGGCAATGCTGATGTGCAAACCTCAGAGTCTTCTCACATGATCTACCTGGCCCTGCCCACCACACACCGAGGCTCTATAGCATCACTTCCTGTTGCTAGGATGCAGACCCCTGACAGCCACTGGCTGTTCTGATACTGTAGTCCATAAGTATCGTGCATCTAAACACGTCTAAGCACAGGGCAAGTGCAGGAAGAACACTAAGCAAGTGGGACTTTTCAGATCTGTTAGATGTCGAGAGACCCTGGCTGCATGTGCACTGCATGCCTCACCAAAGCATCAGCATGTGGCACGTGACTTGAAATTACTTTTTTTATTTTTGAGAATTTCGGGTGTGAGTATTGTCTTTGCACTGTCTCCATCCCTCCCAGTCCCTGCCGACTCCTCAAGTACCCCCAGTCCCTCTCAAATTCTTGTCTGCATCTTGATTAGTAGTGTTACATATGCATGCATATGTTTATAAAGTGCACTGAGCCCATTTATTGGTACTCACGCGGCCCTGTGCTCAGAGCTGTCCTTTTGGGATTAGGTCACCTCTCAGGGAGCTGGCCCCTGGAGAAAACTGTTTCTCCCTCCCTCAGCGTCCATTGATGGCCCGCAGCTCTTCATCTGGAGGTGGGATCCGCATCCACCTTGATATGTCAACAGGTTTTGTCGTTATGTAGATCCCATTCAACTACCATGCCGCAGAGATTTTCTTGAGGAAGCTTCCCTAGCTCTGTCCCTAGACAGAGCGCATTAATCAGCACCAGGTATCTTGTCTCTCTGTCTCTTACATTTCTCCCACCCCCCTCTTCCACAATGTTCCCTGAGCCTTGGGTATGGAGGTCACATTGTAGACATGTCATTTAGGGCTGGGCAGCTCCCAGTCACTTATCCTCTGTGTTTGGCCAGTTTTGGAACTTTGTAGTAGTTTCCATATCTAAGGATTTGGAGCCGAGACCCACAAGCTTCATGATTTCATTTTTCTTTACTGCTGAGCAGAACTCCACTGTGGAAATGTCCCACATTTTCATTATCCATTCATCAGTTGGTGGACATTTAGGTTGTTTCCATTTCCTATCTATTGTGAAAAGAGCAGCAATAACATAGCTACGCAAGTGTCGTTATAGTAGGATAATTGAACCCTTTGGGTATAAGCCAAGGAGTGTTAGAATTGGATCATATGGTAGATTTATTTTCAGGTTTTCATCTCCCTTTTTAATTGATTTTTTATGTGTTTCATACATAATTTTTCAGTCAGTCTGTTTTTAGCGTTTTAAAAAGTTCTCCAGAGGCTGGAGAGATGGCCTAGCGGTTAAGAGCGCTGACCGCTCTTACAGAGGACCCGGGTTCGATCCCCAGCACCCACATGGCGGCCGAGAACCGTCTGAAACTCCAATTCCAGGAGAACTCCAGTTCCAGGGGAATCCGACACCCTCTTCTGACCTCCGCGCCATTGCACGACATGGGTGGACAAACTTGCATGCAGACAGTACATTTATACACATACAAAAATAAATTAAATTAAATTAAAATTAAAAAAAAAGTTCTCCATACTGGGGCTGGAGAGATGGCCTAGTGGTTAAGAGCTCCGACTGCTCTTGCAGAGGACCCGGGTTCGATCCCCAGCACCCACATGGCGGCTGAGAACCATCTTCAACTCCAGTTCCAGGGGAATCTGACACCCTCTTCTGACCTCCATGGCATTGCACGACATGGGTGTACAAACCTACATGCAGACAGTACATTCATACACATAAAAAAATAAATAAAATTAAAAAAAAAGTTTTTAAAGTTCTCCATACTGACTTCCATAGTGGCTGCACCAGTTTGCAATCACTTTTATTTTATTTTTTTATTTTTTGATCTTTTTGAGATAGGGTCTCCCTGTAGCCCCAGCTGACCTGGAACTCACCCTATAGAGCAGGCTGGCCTTGAACTCACAGAGATCTGCCTGCCTCTGCCTCCCAAGTGCTGGGATTAGAAGCGTGCCCCACCATCCCCGGCTCTGCAATTCCTTTTGAGGATTCTCCTTTCCCCACATCCACGCCAGCACTTGTTGACAGTCCTTTCCTTAATCCTTAATCGTAGCCATTCTGAGTGGGGTAAGATGAAATCTTAAAGTAGTTTTAATTTGCAGTTCCCTAATTACTAAGGATGTTGAACACTTTTAAAGGTATTTCTCAGCCACTTTTATTTCTTCTTTTGGGAACTCTCTGTTCAGCTCTGTAGCCCATTTTTAAAGTGGGTCATATGATTTCTTGATTCATTTTTTAAGTTCTTTGCTTATTGTGTAAATTAATCCTCTATCAGATGTTGTATATCTGGTAGGTTCTGTCTCCTCTTCACTTGATTGGTTCCTTCCTTTGTTTTACAGAAGCTTTTTAGTTTAATGAGGTCCAATTTGCCAATTGTTGACCTTAGTTCTTGAGTGAACAAAGTCTATTTTAGAAAGTCTTTTCTTATACCTGTCTCTTACAGGGTACTGTCTAAGTTTGCTTGTATAGTTCCAGCAATTCAGATTTTATAATGAAGCCTTTGATCTATTTGGAGATGAGTTTTGTACAGTGATAAGCATGAGTCTAACTTTATTCTTCTACATATATAGATCCAGTTTTCCCAGTACCATTTGCTGAAAGTGCTGTCTTTACTCCAGTGTGTATTTTTGGCATCTTTGTCAAGTATTAGGTGCTGATACTTCATGTACTCATGTCTGGGTCTTCTATTTTGTTCTATTTTTCTACAGGTCTGGTTTTTTTTTGCCACTATCAGGTTGCTTTTGTTACCATAACTCTGTAATATTGTTTGAAATTTGGTTATGAGAATCTCTCCAGCATTGCTCTTTGGCTCAGGATTGCTTAAGGCTATCTAGGGTCTTTTGTGGTTTCCTATGAATTTCAGGATTTTTTTTCTATTTCTGTAAAAATGTCATGGGGATTTTTATTGGAATTCCACCCAGGCTATACATTGCTTTTAGTCAGAGGTCATCTCCACAATATGACTTGAAATTATAATAAAGATGATTATGAACACATCTCAATGAGGTGGAATGAGAGACTTCCCTCAGCTAGTTCACACACTCACAAATGATTGCTGCTACCAGGACAAGAAACCAATTCCTATTTGTCAGAGGTGACCACTGACAACTCGCATGCAAACCTGGGTCATCAAGATGAAGTTTTCTTGAACGCCTTTCAAATTGTGTACCACAGACACAAATAGTTCTCAAGAATTAACCATTTTGATTAGATCCATCTCCAGTCTTAGGGAATGAACTTCTGGCAACTACCCAAGGGTTTATTATTCAGTCATAAATATCTTCCTATGAAGTATATGTAATGCCCAAGATTTTTTATTGAATTTTTGTGTATTTCATACATAACTTCTCAATCAGTCTTAATCACCTTTATACTCCCTTCCGTTGGTGCCCTCCCACAGCCCGCATCCCAGAGTTCATACATTCTGTCATTTGTGTTAGGGTCTATTGTGCCGAATCAACTCTCCCCAGCCATTCCTCAGTGCCAGGTCATCCCCTGAGCTCTAGTCAGCCTATCCAGAGGCCAGATCTTCCTCACCCAACCACAATCAGCTGCCAATATTTCTTCAGCTAAGTTTGGGTTCTGCTACCCATTTCTACAGTTACATACTGGGTTTATCTGGTTGAGCTTGCATAGGTCTTGTGCATGCTGACACTAATGCTGTAGGTTCATACGAACAGGGTCCCAGGGTCTTGTAGGATTCATTTCCATATGATCTTACACCATCACCCTGACTCTTACGATCTTTCTGCCCCATCTTCTGCAATTTTCCCTGAGCCTTGAATGAGTGAAGCTGAATATAGGTGACCTGTCCATGGACCCACATTCTGTAGACTCCTAATCTCCACGGTTTGGTCATTCATGCTCTTTTGAGTTCCTGGCCTCCTGTTGCATGGGGGGGGGGAGCTTCCCTAACAAGGGTTAAGAGGTTAATTAATGTCCTGTTGGTCCCTTGTTCTATGTTGCTGAGCCTTAGGTGTAGAGGTTACATTGTAGATGTGTCACTTAGGCTTGGGCAATTCACAGACAATGTCTATGTGTGTCCAGTTGTGGGACTCTATACTATTCTTTATCTGATGCAAAAGAAGCTTCTTTATTGAGTGATGTCTGGAATATTTGTAAGTGTAAGGATGCCTATTTTGCAGTTAGTAAGACGTTACCTTAGCCTAGGGATGTGACAGTCTTGGGGATTTCTCTAAGCTCTATGACCTCTCCAAGCTGTGTGCATCTGGTTGTATTTACAGTACAGTACCACACATGAGTTCCCTCCCACTGGGTGGAATTTAAGTTCAGTTGGTTAGCCATTGATTTCCCCCAGAATTAAGGTGCTACTACTGTACTGATGTTGTATACTGTGTTAGACATTGATGTGGATGTTTGGTCTTAAAGCTGGTGTTGGGCCATTGATTGTGCTGTTCTCCCTTAGTAGCTCTCCTAGAGCTCCCCAAAGCTGTGAGAGCCAGCTAGCCTTCAGGGGCGATGGCGACCTGGTCAGCTCCAGCTCCAGTGCTCCAGTTCCAATCTCTAATGGAGGATCTGTCTTCAGCAATAGGGTTCTCGAGAGGCAAGCAAGGGCTGCAGCAATAACCTGTGTAATTTGGGGAGTCTCTTGGACTGGCCAGCAACTCAAGGGAAGGTTTTTTCCTGCCTATTACTGTTTATTGTTATGTAGCCTTCAGCTTTGCACACGATTTTTAAATAGTGTTTTGAGTTTTGCTTTGTCTTAATCTTTATTTAATTTTACTTTATGTACATGAGTGTTTCACCTACATAGATGTATGTGTACCATCTGAGTGCCTGGTACCCACAGAGACCAGAAGAGGGCATTGAATCCCTTGGAGCTGGAGTTACAGTTGGTTGATAGCTGTGAGTGCTGGGAACTGAACTCACCTTCAAGAGCAGCTAGTGCTCTTAACTGCTGGGCCATGTCTACAGCCTAAACTGAGATTTTAACTGTTATCCTTTGATCACAGACACCTTGTTAAGTCTGTCTCAGCACCAATTAAGCAAAGTAAGATTTTATTTCCATGCATCTTTTATCAGGGAACTCCACCAGCACTTTTTTCCTGTTCCCTCTTGGGGCTCATTCAACTGATAAAAAAATGTTCCATCACATAGACTAATTTTCAGATCAGTCAGCCAGATTACGTACATATAGCTCTTCTCATTAAAAGGATAACTTTATTTTTTAACTTAAGTGTTTTAATAATTCATTTTGAAGAGCATTCTAAAAATCACCGAGGAAGAAATTTTGAAATGTATCATAAAAATAAATGACTGGAAGAGCAATTGAGTTTACACTGATGGAAATCTAATAGAATTAATTTCATAAATATGAACTGGCACAGCAGCACTGTTTCTTGTTATCTGACTTACAATAAAGCCGCAACCTGTATTACTAAAGTCATAATATGTAGAAGCCAAAAACATGATAGGAGGAATGAGTTTCTATTCTCAAACTGTGAATGTGTGCATAAAGTTGATGTGTGACTTTGAGAGTGAGGATTATTCTTAAAGATCAGAAATGCTTTTATTTCCCCTAATATGCAAATATTTTTACTTAATGAAGTTATTTTATAGGAAAATGAAGCATACCTACACTGTGCTTTATCAAATACTTATGAATTTATTGATAAGAGGTATATAATCTGTGATCTGATAGAATCATACCTGACTGACTCATAGACTAGCACACACAGTATCTGAAAGATGTAACAAAATTTGTATTTGGGGGCTGGAGCGATGGCCTAGCGGTTAAGAGCACCGACCGCTCTTGCAGAGGACCCGGGTTCGATCCCCAGCACCCACATGGCGGCCGAGAGCCGTCTGAAACTCCAATTCCAGGAGAACTCCAGTTCCAGGGGAGTCCGACGCCCTCTTCTGACCTCCGCGGCATTGCACGTCACGGGTGCACAGACTTGCATGCACACAATACATTCATACACGTACGGAAATAAAAAAAAAAAAATTAAAAAAAAAATTGTATTTGCAGGGGGTGGTGGTTAGGGGATGGCCCAGTGGGTAAAGCGCTTGCCACACATTTGTGAGATCTGAGTTCAGATCCCCAGAACCCCTGTAAAGCCAAATTGACACAGTAGCACATGCCTTCAATCCCAGCATTCCAGTGGCAAGACAGGAGGCAGAGATGGAAGAGTCTCCAACTCTCACAGGCCAGGTAGACTGCTGCACAACAGTGAGGAAGAGATCTTGTCTCAAACAAGGTGGAACTTGAGGACCAACACCTGAGGCTCTCATCCGACCTCCACAAACGCACTGTGTTGAGCGTGCGCCCACACTCATACACGTGAACATGCATACAATATATACACAAATTTTCAACTTTTTTCTCTATGTGGGTTTTGTCCAATGTACTCTGAGACTCTTGGAATCTCAGAAAATGTCTACAAAGACTCAGTATGATTCACGATTCAGCAGGCTGCACGGCTCCACTGTGTCAGCCACTCCTTAGGATTTCGAAGCAAAGGACGGGCCCTAGGGATAAGGAATCAGACTTTTTTTTTTTTTTTTGGTGTTGCTTGCTTGAGACAGAGTCTCACTATGTAGCCCTGGCTGGCCTGGAACTCTCCAGTAGACCAGGCTAGCCTCGATCTCACAAAGATCCAATTGCCTCTGCCCCCTAAATTCTGGGATTAAAGGCATGCACCAACCATGCTGGCTCAGACTTTTCTTAAACATACAAGTTCCCTACACACACACACACACACACACACACACACACACACACACCATTATTCCACTACTAATCAAATTTGATCACAGGAAAAAAATGGATGCCTTGATGACACCTGTCCACTGATGACAGCTGATCCTGGCACAGGTCATGGGCACTGACTGGCTTAGTGCTTTGGGGGCTCCATAGACTGGTGAATTTCCAAAGACAATGAGTTCCGATATCATTGTGCTCCGCGTTGAGAAGTGCAGCCTCAAGGTGTCAGCATCAGCAAAGGTCTTGTTGCCTGGTCCTCCAGGTAGGAAAGGGAGAAAAGCAGAAAGGTCCATGCAGGGGAAGCGAGGGGCAGGGGAAGCGAGGGGCAGGGGAAGCGAGGGGCAGGGGAAGCGAGGGGCAGGGGAAGCGAGGGGCAGGGGAAGCGAGGGGCAGGGGAAGCGAGGGGCAGGGGAAGCGAGGGATGGAACTACAGCTTCAAGCCCTTTGGTAATTGTTTTGAATCCACTCATGAGAGCAGCCTCTCCTGATCTAAGGAGCTCAGCTGAGCTCCACTCTGTCACTGCTGCATTGGGGTTTACACTTCTAGTGCATTAAGTGTGGAGTCACATTCACCCCACAGCACTGTGTAGCTGTACGGCAGAGTAGCTGAAAACAATTGCTTGGCCTGAAGTGTATGGAAATCAGCTGCATTTAGCCTTTGCTTCCCGCTTTGCTTGGCTCTCTCACAAGCCTCCCTGAAGAGCTATAGATCCTTGGCAGTGATGGTGTCTCCACATCCAGCCCCTCCGCTCTATGGTTCGTGTTCATATAAAACAATCCCTTCAGAGACCAGAGTATCTGGCTCCCACAGAAATACAAGAAGGGAAAACGAGCCCTAGACATGCTTGTTTGTGGGATTTTATTAATCTCAGGAGGATTTTCTAAAAGGTATTTCTCATCGGGCCTGAGGTTGGAACTCAGGAGAGTGTCACTCCATAAGCAATGCACCACAACGCGGTGAAGGGTGGGTGGGGGCACCTGCCGCCCTCTTAGACAGGGAGAACGGAAGAGGAAACATTGGAAATGAAAACCTGCATGAACAGACAGACCTCTCCTTGGGGTCTGGGAACAGGCTTCTGAAAACCATCCTCACCCAAGGATCTCATGATCAGCTTTCAGTGGGGGAAGACCATTCATCCATGTGTAATTTTCTTGAATGCAGGGACCTTGCTTTTTCCTCTTTTGAGTTCTTTCTTTGAGAGAAAAATATTCCCTAGCTGTCTCTAGAGTAGGTTATCAATTAATGCCTGTTGTGGTGAAGGAGTTGAGCAGTCGGGTTTGTTTGGAGTTTGCCCATCAGTTTGTTTTGTTTTGTCTTTTTGAGACAGGGTCTCCCCGTAGCCCCAGCTGTCCTGGAACTCGCTATGTAGACCAGGCTGGCCTTGAACTCACAAAGATTTGCCTGCCTCTGCCTCCCAAATGCTGGGATTAAAGGCGTGTGCCACCACGCCTGGCCCACATCAGTTTTTTTTGTTTTTGTTTTTGAGAAGCACCCTCCAACCAGGAAATGAATAAAACAAGTCATCTCTGGTGCACTGCTAGGAGATTCAGCTGTACTCATCTACCAAATCCATAGCGCAGCTCCACAAGGGTTTTCTTGTGTTCTCTTTCAGTCTATTATCCACCCCCATCCCAGGTAATCCTCTGAATCGGTGGGATCCCCAAGGCCACCCTGGGTTGATGATACCCTAGAAGAACTCATGGGACCTGGTACACAGTTGACCTCATGGCTGTCATTCATCACACTGAAAGACCATAAATCAAAACCATCCAAGGAAAAAAGGTTCTTGGCTCAAATTCTCAGGAAGCAGACTGGCCAATCAAGGGCCTCTCCCAATGGATCCACCCAAGAACGACACGGTCCTCCCACTAATGGTGGTGATGATGTAAGTGTTGTCTTCCAGGTGAACTCATTAGAGACTCAATGTCCAAGGCTTTAACTGGACACTGGTTATCTAGGTAACCTCTGCCTACCACTTACTAAAACTCAAAGCAGTCAGGAAAATCATGTTGTACAAGTACTAAGAACTTCCCCAACAGTTAACTGTTATTGCGTATACTAGGAAAGTCAGGTCTCAGATTGTAACTGCTAAAGTGTGCTGTTTGGCACAAATAACTGCCTCTACACTTTTAAAAACTTAGGCCTAAAGTTTTTTTTTTATACATAAAGAACTAAACCTAACTGATGTCTATACAGACTGTGACCTACTGTTCTAGCAAGTATCCAAGTATCACAAGTGGCCAAGTGTTCGGACATGTTCAAATCAGACAGTGTTAGAATCAACCAAGTTACCTCTGCACCTCACTTCTGTTCTCTGTACGTCACTTCCTTTCCTCTCCTTGTGGTGGGGCAGAGCATTCTAAGACAGTTTTGGTCTAAACTGCTGCCTGATTCTAGAAATGCAGAGTCAATTAATATCTGATCCTTTGTGTGCCACTACTGTTCAAAGTTATTGACATCTGACTTATCAGGGAAGAGCACTTGCTGCTCTTGCAGAGGACCCTGGTTCAGTTTCCAGCACCCACATCCAGTGCCTTATAACCTGTGACTACAGTTCCAGGGGATCTAATGGCTTCTTCTGGACTCATACACATGAATAAAAATATGTTAAAAAGTTATTGACTGGGGCTGGAGAGATGGCTCAACAGTTAGGAGTACAGGTTTAATTCCCAGGACCCACATAACAGCTAACAACCATCCGTAACTCTGGTTCCAGGGTATCCAACACCCTCTTCTGACCTCTGTGGGCATTGCATGACAGGTACACTTACATACATGCAGGTAATACATTCACACACATAAAAATTTTAAGTTATTGACATACATGTATGCATGTGTTTATGTATACATGCATACATATGTGCATATATATGCACTTAACTGGTCCTCAGGGTGGCTTTACGAGGTGAAACTTTTGTTCCACTGCCAGATGTCAATCACTTGACAGCCACCAAAAGAGGCAGATGAAAGTCCACTTCCTTGGCCCCAGAGCTGGGGCATAACTGCCATCCACATCGCCTGGCTGGTTTGGATTCCATAATAGGCACAAGCACTGTAGTAGGCAGAATAATGCACCATACGCTGCTGCCCACTCCCTAATCCCCAGAGCCCTTGACTCTGACAATCGGTTGGCAGATGGGAGTACAGATGCTAAAGCAGAGTGAACGTTCCTGACTGTCCAGGTCAGCACCCGGACTCATGAGGGTCCTAACAGATGAAAGGGAGGAAGAGAGAAAGCAAAGTCCGAGGATGTGATGACAGCCGCAGACCTCAGTGAGGCGGTTTCTGGCCTTGAAGATGGAAGCAGGGGCCATGCGCCAAAGACTGCAGGCAGCCCCTGGAAGTAGGAGAGGCGCAGCAACAGATTTTCCCCTGGAGCATTCAAGAAGAAACAGAGCCCTGCCGACACGTTAATTTTAGCTCCATAAGACCCAGAACGGACTTTTGACTGCCCAAACTGTAAAATAATAAGTTTCTGTTGTTTTAAGCCACTCTGTTTATGGCAAATGATTCCAGTAGCAATAGGGAATAAACCCAATCACCCAGGCACAAATAAAGACATTGATCAGAGAAAAGATAACCTTTGCAAGTTACATAGAAGCCATAGAAGCTGCCCACACTGCCAGGAAACACCTCTGTGGGCTGGAGCAGAAGAAAGGTTCTTGGTTTCAAATTCTCTGTGATGGTCGCTCCCTTTTGTCTCCATTTGGAATAAGTAAAAATTGCCACAGAGGCTCTGCCCCGCCCTCACCTTCAGAGAGCTGACTTTGGTGGTTTGTTTTGTGAAATTTGATCCCCTTTTCCTTTTGTTTTGGTGTTGATTTTTTTTAAGACTTTTCAAAACTTTCCCTTCCTGAAAGTTTTCCATTGGGTTGGAGCCCAATTCTGCTGTTTAATTTGCTCCAGAGCATTGGAACCATTATAATTGCCAGTCAAATAAATCACATGCAGACTATCCTGTGTCCTGTAGCCCCACCCCCCCCCACCCTGCAGTCCCCCCCCCCCCCCCCCCTGCAGTCCTCCCACCCTCATCCATGCAGTCCTCCCCACCCTCATCTCTGCAGTCCCCACACCCCATCCATGCAGTCATCCCCACCCTCATCCATGTAGTCCTCCCCACCCCATCCATGCAGTCCTCCTCACCCTCATCCCTGCAGTCCTCCCCACCCTCATCTCTGCAGTCCTCCCCACCCCATCCATACAGTCCTCCTCACCCTCATCCATGCAGTCCTNCCACGCTTACCTAATAGCAGTCACTGCGTCGCCTCTTCTTCCTCCCACTCAAGGGCCAGATGGAAGCCAGAGGGGGCTTTAGGACCTAGAAACTAACAATAGGGCTCCTAACCGCGATTCCTTCCCTGACACCCTACTCCTCTCAGATGCTAAACCAGAGCCTCTCGTCACATGCCGGTCTTCACCTTTCCAGCTTCCCGTGTCTCTCCACTGCGTGCCCGGGCTCAGATCTTACAAAGCTGCTTGCTGTTTCACAATATGGCCCTTTCCCTCAGGCCTCGTCCCCTGAACACTTTTCTTGCTCTCCCAAGGGTGGCGCTTGCTGTCTTTCCATCACACTGATTCTGGGCACCTCTTCCTTGGCTCACTGATACCGCTGTTAAGCTGGTAGACACACAGCACACTTGATAGACAGAAGATCTTGCTTCCCTTCCAGCCTCACCTCCCTGTATCAGCTATCCCCTGATGTCTTGGCTCCACATTGACCCACCAGAATCTCTGCTGTCACTTTGACCTTTCTTTCCTGTGAGACAGTCTGGCCATGTCAATCTCATGAAGCTAGTATTGTTCACAGTCTCAGGTCGGAGGCCTTTCCACAGTCCCCAGCAGAGCCTACCACGCACATTACCACACTGGAGAGCTGGGTAGAGCCATCACCCCACTATGCTTCCCTTGCCCTTGCAAACCATCACCACACTTTAAGTACTTTTCTTTAGTCTCTGCCAAAGTAGATTCTTTTAGGAGAATCTGTGTGTTCCCTACAAGGCCATGGTTCCTCACAGAACAGAGGTCATCTCTTATCCCTAAGCCCAAAAGAACACGTCTTCCCAAGACCTATCTGCTGCCCGGGCTTTGGAGACCCTCTAGACCACATTTGCAAGTGTGTTCACCAACCAGGAGCTAGGCATGAAAAGTAGCTTCCCAACTGACTTCCTTGACTTAGGTTTCTGCGCCAGCTATATCTTTCTGAATTAATTCTAACAGTCCTTTTACACTCCTTTTAGGTTTCAAAAGTCATAGGGGAGACAGCAGTTAAGAGCACCAACTGCTCTTGCAGAGGACCTGGGTTCGATTCCCAGCACCTACGTGGCGGCTAAGAACCGCCTTTAACTCCAGTTCCAGGGGAATCTGACACCCTCTTCTGACATCCACAGCATTGCACCTACCTACATGCAGACAGTACACTCATACACATAAAAAAAAATTTTAAAAATCATAGGGGTGAGGCTCAAGGGACAGTGCCTACCTAGCATACACAAGCTCTGAGTTCAATATCTAGCACCACAAATCAAGAAAAAATAAGATCAAAATAAAGTTGGATGTGACTTCAAGAGGTCTAGTGAGATCGAACTAAGACACTTATAAGATTAAGAAAGAAAGGGAGGAGGGAAAGGAGGGAGGAAGGGAGGGAGGGAGGGAGGGAGGGAGGGAGGGAGGGAGGAAAGAGACATATACTGAGAGAAAAAGAGATACAGATCTGTTTGTTCTGTAGGAATATGAAAATACCTGGCAGCCCCTAGGAACACACTCAAGAGAATGACAAGTCCACACAAGAACTTGTACATAAAATGTCACAGCAGTGTTGGTCACAATTGCCCCAAAGTAGAAATGGATCAAATGTCCATCAGCTGATGAATGGGGTCTATGAAATGGGGTATAACAATATAGTGGAATAATATTCAACGAGGAGAAAAATGAATATTGATAGATGCTGCGGCACAACGGACCTTGAAAACAGTAAGGAAGTGGAAAGAGCAGGTTTCCAAAGGCTGCAGAGTGTGTGTCTCATTCCCATCAACTCCAGAACTGGCAAATCCTCAGAGACAGAAAGAGACCTGTGTTTACCTGGGTAAAGGAAGAAAGGAAAATGGGGTGTGACCTCTTATGGGTCTCAGGTTTCCTCACTGGAGTGATGGAGGCAGTCTTCAGTTTATTGTTATGATTGTCACCCAACTCATGAATCAGTACCCAACAGTACTGAGGGTACTAAAGTAACGATTGCTGAAAATACATGTATACATGTATACATAGACTATAGAGGATGAATGCAACATAGAAGATAGAAGATAAATAGATGATAGATAGCAGATGAATAAATGATAGACAATAGATGATAGATAGATAGATAGATAGATGATAGACAGGAGATGATAGATAGATGATAGATAGATAGATAGATAGATAGATAGATAGATGATAGATGATAGATAGATGATAGACAGGAGATGATAGATAGATGATAGATAGATAGATAGATAGATAGATAGATAGATGATAGATGATAGATAGATGATAGACAGGAGATGATAGATAGATAGATAGATAGATAGATAATAGATGACGTGTATACCCATGTGTGTATATCAGTGGTGGCCCATGTATCTGTGAAATCTGGGATTGGATCTATGTGCTAGTGGATTTTTATTGTCAACATGGTATGACCTAGAGTCTCCTAGAAAGAGGGAGCCTCAGTTGAAGAATTACCTGAATTAAATTCACCTGTGCCCGTGTCTAAGAGGAATCGTCTTGAGTGATGACTGACCTGGGAGGGTCCAGCCCACTGCAGGCAGTATCATTCCTAGGTCCTGAGTTGTTATAAGAAAGCTAACTCAGCATAGGCCCAGGAGCAAGCCAGCAGCAGTGTTCCCCCATGCCTTCTGCTTCAGCTCCTGCCCTGTAAGAATGCTCGTGGAGAACAGCTCAGATACGGAAGGAGCCGACCACATGGTGTCTGTGGGGGTGGACGGTATCTACTGACACCTTGAACTTTTGGAGATTCTGTAAGCTAGTGGACAAATTTTATGAGTTGGGGTTACAGGGAGTGATGAGGATTATAGAGAACTAGGGGATGCACACTTCGCCTCCGAGGAGGCAGTGTGGCAGGGATTGTCCTCGTTTGCTTTTCTGTTGCTGTGATAAATACCATGAGCTCAAGCAACTTGGGGAAGAAGGAGTTTATATCCACTTCGCCCTTGTGCTGCACCAGAATCTGCCATCCTGAGGTGGACCGCTTTGCTCCCCTGCCAGGGAGGACCTTCTTCCCTCTGTCTCTACTATGTCCCTGTGCAGGAACTCTTGGCACAGAGGAACTATTTGAAAGGAAATCATGCCCAAAGGCAAGAGTGATTTAGAAACACTTGAATGTTCATGTATAACATCTGTACCCGCCCCAGCTCATGTGCACACATACACATACATTTCTCTAATACTTGTTTAACCATCCTTACGAAAATCCCATGAGATGTTACAATTGCAGTTGTAACTCAGACACTCACTGGCTGCAGTCTACACGTGTGTCCACGTGCCTGGCCTCTGGCCCAGTCTCTGTCCAGTGCACGTAACCACACAGGCTGGACCCTCTGTCCCACCCCAGCATGCTCCAGATGAGCTCCCCCATCAGCCCAGCTAAGGAAGAGTCACCGGCAGCCAGGAAATTCTATTCATTTCACGAGACGAATACAATCAGGAGAAAGAGGGCCAAGGAGCCAGCTCAACATGAGTCATTTGGCTCAAGAGAACATTGTCAGTGGTCCTAACAACACAATCCACCGCCAACAGCCCTTTCATCTGATCTCTGAACTGATGCTCAAACCACAGATTTCCTGGGCCTGCAGCCTCCCAGGAAATGGAACCAAACAGCGGCTGATTCATGTTTCCTCTCAAGGTTACAGGAAAGCTACCTGCTGCAGAGACTAAAGCTGGCCTGTGTGGCCTCAGCCTCTGCTGATGGCCAGCCCCATCAGCCACTGCCCCCTCCAACTGCTTGCTCTACACAGAGAGGAGAGGAGAGAGCAGGACATGGGCATTAGCATTCATTATGTGCCTGGGGTTTTGTTTTGTTTTGTTTTTCAAAGCCAATATTTATTGAAGCTCTGTGCATTTCATACAAAATTACAAATCAAATCTAGACCTGTGCCTCCTTCCTTACTCTCCCGCGCCACCAGAGCTCATGCATTCTGTCAAACATGTTTTTCATCTTTTTCTCAGTCTCTCTCAAAATTCTCGGTGCAGAAGTTTACTGTTTCAAGCAGAAATTCACCATTTCAGTCATTTCTTTGATGTAGTCTTTCTGTTGTTGTTGTTCCTTCCAATATGCATTATTCCAAAATATGCACATATGCATACCACATATATCATAGGTTTTAGCATCTTCAGCTTATGATTTTTTTTTCTTTATTAGGCTGAAAGATGCCATGTTTGAAGGCTCCTCCTTGGCAAGCCCAAACCACCATCAGTTCTGCCCTTGTGTTCTACACTGGGGTTTTCCCTTCCCATGATCACCAAATGAGGTCCAGTAAGCACCACGTCCTGTACTGGACCTCATTTGATCTACCTGTACTGGTCTCCATGATACAGCTGGGTAGTCCAACAATGGTAATTACCTGTTTTAAGCCAGTTTCTGACTGTACCAGATACTTTGCATGTATTACCATATATAATTTTCATAAGAAACTGTGGTGGATATACTCTCTGCCAGGGTATGCATTTACTTACTAGCATGTGTGTATATGTATATGTGTGTGTATGAGTATCTACGTGTTTGTGTCTGTGTGTGTGTTTGTGTGTATATATATGTATATACGTCTCTGTGTGTCTGTGTGTGTCTGTCTGGCTGTGTCTGTATCTGGGTCTATGTGCACATGTGTGTTTTTGTATGCATATCTGTGTGTGTGTATGTGTATGTGTGTGTATCTATGTGTTTGTGCCTGCATGTGTGCTTGTATATGTATGTGTATGTGTATCTACGTGTTTGTGTCTGCATGTGTGTTTGTATATATATGTCTCTGTGTATCTGTGTGTCTGTGTGTATCTGTCTGTCTGTGTCTGTATCTGGGTCTATGGGTGTGTAGGAAGCTTTCTTTTGATACTGAACAAAGGACACAGTGCCCGCTTTGCAGACACTGTGGGGAGCTGACCCCTCAGCACAAAGGCCAGCTGGCTACTTCCCATAGCCCAGCCTGGATGATACTTTCAACCCAGGCCCTTAGCCTGGACCCACGAGACACGTGTTCCACTCTTGGCCGTGGCTTCTCACCTGCCCAGAGCCTGGACAGAAATTTCAGGCTGATGGCTGATCACCTCCCTTCAGCCAATATGCACTCACAAGACCAGCTACCCAGATTGGTGATCCGCAAAGGAATCTCTTTCCAACCCACCGGCCACTCGAACGAAATGCAGGCCTACCTTAGCCTGTATGCATGCAATAATTAATAAAACTAACGGCCTGGAATTCCGTGATGATGTTACTATGAAATTCAAATTTACTCCTTGCCACAGCTTGCTTTTATAAAGCAAATGACGTCAGTTCCCAGGACCAATCATAAGTCTCCCAATTCCATACCACTACACACCTTGCCCCACACAGCATCATGCACTTAGGCCATGCTGCTTGCTCCTCCTTGGGGCGGGGTCAGACCCTCAGCCATGAGGTGCCCTGAGGCATGCTACAATGGGTGCTTGTGTGTCTTTGTATGTACGTGTGTGTGTTTCTATGTTTGTGTCTGCATGTGTGTTTGTGGGGTGTGTGTGTGTGTGTGTACATACTGTTTGGCAGCAAACTCAAAGTCTCTGTATTCTTCCACTGCCTGCTCCGTCCACAACTCCTACGTTTACTGACTTACTATCTGATCCAAGAGAATGAGGTCTTTGGTTTGTTTCTGTAGGTCTACTGTCTAGAACAGCACATGGGGCACAATCATGAACGATTATTATAGGGGGTACTGATGCCAGATTCTAAATATCTTTGTATGTCACCTCCAGGAATTTTATATACTAACTTGGTTACTTCTCACAACTCTACCAGGAGCAACCTCCATTTTCCAGATGGTGAAACTGTGGCACATAACCAAACTTAGCCTGTCCAATCCCAACAGCTAGAGAGCCATTCAGACCCAGGCCACCAGCCTCCAGTTAGAACTTTCCAGTAGTAGTCTGCCTCTTGTAATGAATATTCAGTTAAAATATTTATCATTTTGGGCTGGAGAGATGGCCTAGGGGTTAAGAGTGCTGACCGCTCTTACAGAGGACCCGGGTTCGATCCCCAGCACCCACATGGCGGCCGAGAACCATCTGAAACTCCAATTCCAGGAGAACTCCAGTTCCAGGGGAATCCAACACCCTCTTCTGACCTCCGCGGCATTGCACGACACGGGTGCACAAACTTGCATGCAGACAGTACATTCATACACATACAGAAATAAAATTTAAAAAAAAAAGGTAAACAACAGGGCTGGAGAGATGGCCTAGCGGTTAAGAGTGCCAATTGCTCTTGCAGAGGACCGGGGTTTGATTCCCATCACCCACATGGCGGCTGAGAACTGTCCATAACTCCAATTCCAGGAGAACTCCAGTTCCGGGGGAATCTGACGCCCTCTTCTGACCTCCGTGGCATTGCACGACACGGGTGCACAAATTACATGCAGACAGTACATTCATACACATAAAACAAATAAATAAAATAAATAAAATATTGTTTAAAAAAAAGGAAGGTAAGTAACAGGTCTAATAGAACTTACATAAATCAGAAACTTGAAATTCTTCTCAGATGAGGCTTCTAGAGGTTACCATTTACCCTAGCTTCCCTATGGAAAATTCCAAAACTGCCACAGAAATTTCACTCACTAAGAACTGAAGATGAGCCAGGTGTGGGGGGCATACCTTTAGTCCCTATTCTCAGGAGGCAGAGGCAGGGAGCTCTCTGTGAGATCAAGGCCAGCCTGGTCTACATAGAGAGTTCCAGGTTAACTGGGGCTATAGGGAAAGCATCTCAAAAAGACAAAAAAAGCATAGATCTGATAAAAAATATCATTTAAAAAATTAATTTAATCACAGCACTCAGGAGGCAAAGACAAGCAGATCTCTCTGAGTTCAAGGCCAGCCTGGTCTACATAGCAAGTTCCAGGCCAGTTAAGGCTATAGGAAGACCCTCAAAAAGGCCAAAAAATAATGGTCTCTTCAAAACCAAAGAAATAAAAATAAACTAATAGAACCTATTCTTTTAAAATACTAGAAAAAATATACCACTTAAAAAACATTATTTAGAGGCTGGAGAGATGACTCAGTGTTTAAGAGCACTGGCTACCCTTACAGAAGACCTGGGTTCAAATCCCAACACCCACATGGTGGGTAACAACCCTCTGTAATTCCAGTTCCGGGGGATTTAACGCTGGCTTCTGGTGTCCGCTGGCACTTCATGACATGGGTACACTTACATACATGCAGACAATACACTCATATACATAAAAGTAAAGTTTAAAAGACATTTAAAGCAAAGAAAGGGGTGATTAAAATTTCTGAAATGGAAAATAAGTGTAATTGAAGATACAGTGAATTGGAAACCCGAGCATCAATTTAGGGAATGTACAATAATGCAGCCACTGTGGAGAAGTTGAGAAGATCCTCAAAATTTTTAAATAATTACCATATGACATAGCAAGTTTTTCCTAGGTATATACCATCAGTAAGTACAGATAACAATTGATTTTGTGCCACATGACTTTTACTATAGTTTTTTACAAGGCAAAACGGAAGCTGAATATGGTGGCTCCTGCTGAAAACACCAGCATNCAAAGATACATACACAGCTATGTTTATTGCAGATCTCTTCACAATAGCAAAGAGCTGGAACCAACCCAAATGCCCCTCAACTGATACTGGATAACAAAAATGTGGTACATCTACACAATGGAGTTCTATGCAGTGGTAAAGACAGATGACATCATGAGCTTTGCTGGTAAATGGATGGAACGTGAAGCCATTATACTAAGTGAAGAAACATGGTCCCAGAAAAAAAGAAAAAAAGGCGAATGGCTTCCCTCATTTGTGGATGCTAACACCAAATCCCCAGTTGCCAGGCAAACTGAGCAACTTTATTATTATATTTCATTGTATCTGAAAGCAACTGTGCTATTCCAATGTGAATCTCTTAATGAGCTCTAGAATTGTCCTACCACTTGTATTCACACATTATAATTACCATATATGGATGGAAGATATGTATTCATATTCTAAAAAAAAAAATGTAAAAGTTACACATCTTTTTACCCTCATGCAACTTTACTGTTAAAATGTGAATCTCTAAATGTGTTTAGGAATTAACCTATAGTTTATTTTCAGAATTTGTCATTTTGATTTATGTGTGGAGTGTATATATGCATATTTTGGAATAAATATAAAATTAAAGGGAACAAAAAGAGGGAGAGAAAAACCTATTCAAAGAACTGACCAAAATAGTAAACTTGTGCATCAAAAAGGTTATAAAAGACTGAGAAACAGATGCAAGACAGGACTTAACATGTATGACAGAATCCATGAACTCTGGCGGAGGGGCAGGGGGATGTAAGAGGTGGGCATGGATGGAGGAATGACTCTAAATTTGATTAAGAAATGTTGTATGAAATGCACTCAATAAAAATTAACTTAAGAAAAAATATTTATCATTAAATAAATGCTTGCACCCATTCCACAGAGGAGGATACGTGTATTCTTGCTAAGATTCTCAAGGCCTAGGACCAGCCAAGTTCAGACTGAGATCTGCCTAACCATAAAACCATCATAAGTTTATTACTGAAGATATATATATATATATATATATATATCATAAAATGTATCATTCAAGCCAATCTGGGGGCATGAAGTTTTGTGGCATTAAGCACACACACACACATGCACATGCACACACACACACACACACACACATATTTTGAAACCACAGGCACTGTCTATCTTCAGAATTTTTTCATCTTCCCTGTAGGAATGAAATTTTGCCTGGTTTGAGGCAGAACTTGTAAGACCTGTCCCCAAACACCTCTGAGAATTATCTGATATCTCTGTGGGCATTTCAGTTGTCTCTGTGAGTTATCTGTAGCTCTGGAAGGTCTGGGATATTACAATGTTTTCTTGCCTTGCCTATCTCTGCAAAGTTCCAGGACTGGATAGCCCCTTCCCTTGAGGCTTGAGACATTGAGCAGAATGCTGCACCCCTAGTTTACCTGTTGCACAAACAGGAGTTCTGCAGCCCCCCATTAGAGCCAAGGTGGCCTGTCCCCGACTTCCTTGCTCAGAGCACAGAAACTTTTGGTATATAAGCACACTGCTGGCATGAATAAGGTGAGACTCTATTCTCCCGGACCTCACCCTCTGAGTCCGTGTCTTTATGTCTGTCCTTGTCTTTCCTTGTCTTTCTATTCCTTCGGGTAACCTCCCCACGGCCCCCCTCCCCTCTCCTTGCCAGAGCTAAGCCTAGAGATTGTCTGCCTGCAGGCAAGGGACAGACTTGAAGCTTGCAGGGAGAGAAGAACAGCATGTGGATGTTGGCCAAGCATATATAAAGGACTGTTCAGAGGACAATAACTCCAACACTTCCCCAACTGAAACTCTGCACCCCTTAAATCCTCCATTGCTATAATTTTGGGGGGCTATTTTTTTGAGGCAGGGTCTCCCTTTAGTCCCAGCTGGCCTGGAGTTCTCTCTGTAGACCAGGCTGGCCTTGAACTCACAGAGATCCACCTGCCTCTGCCTCCCGAGTGCTGAGATTAAAAGCGTACACCACCACACCCAGCACTAAAGACAGTTCTTAGCTGGGTGCCGGGAATCGAACTCAGGTTCTCTGCAAGAGCAGTCAGTGCTCTTAACTGCTGAACCATCTCTCCAGCCCCTGCTATAAAACTCTTAACAAGATTAGGAGTAGAGAGTCAAGAAGTGGAATCATTTGAAAGGGGCCATTAAGAATTCCCACCCTGGCATGGAAAGGAAAGCGACTCTAGATCGATTGAGAAATGATGTATGACCTACGGAAAAAATTTAATAACAATAAAAAAATGTTATTTTATATGAAAAAAAAAGAATTCCCACCCTTTATGGTGGTGCACACCTTTAATACTAGCACTTGGGAGTCAGAGGCAGGCAGATCTCTATGAATTCAAGGCCAGCCTGGTCTACAGAGTGAGTTCCAAGGTAGCCAGAGCTACAGGGAGACCCTGTCTCAAAAAGACCCAAAGAAGAAGAGGAGGAGGAGGAAGAAGAAGAAGAAGAAGAAGAAGAAGAAGAAGAAGAAGAAGAAGAAGAAGAAGGAGGAGGAGGAGGAGAAGAATTATTCCCACCCTTGAAATTTGTTCCTGTTTCTCATAAAATAGAAATTCTTTTTTTTGGGGGGGGGGTCTTTTTGAGACAGGGTCTCCCCTTAGTCCCAGCTAGCCTGGAATGCACTCTATAGACCAGGCTGGCCTTGAACTCACAGAGATCTGCCTGCCTCTACCTCTCAAGTGCTGGGATTAAAGGCGTGCGCCACCACACCTGACAAAATGGAAATTCTTATGATGGTGAGGATCTCAATCCTCCAAAGAGGGTGTTAAGGCTTATATTAGTTTCTTTCTTGTTGCTGTGACAAAATATCTGATACAAACCACTAAAAGGAGGATTTAATTTCACTTATGCACTTATGGTTTCAGGGACTCAAGTCCACTGCTGCAGAGTAGCTCTGTAGGGGTGGGAGATGTAGTGGTACACCTCATGCTGTGGTGGAGCACCTCTCACTGTGGTGGAGCACCTCGCACTGTGGTGGAGCACCTCGCACTGTGGTGGAGCACATCACACTGTGGCTCAACCATGATCCAGAGTAAGAACAGAACCAGTACCAGGCCCACTCTCCTCCTGCCCTCTTCTGTTAGCTAGGCTTTCCTTTTAAAGGTTCCATAGCCTCCTAACTAGCCGGGGACCAGTTATTCCAGCACAGGAGCCCATGGGGGACATGTCTCATTCAAATGATAACAGAGCACAAAGCTGCTATTCACAGAAGTACTCGTGGAGGAATTCGGGAAGGCTCGGAAAACTGGTCCCGAGAAAACCTCCTCTCTGGACAACTGCCTGCGGCTTGGAACCTCCTTCATCCTTTCACCTGTCTGTTATGTTCTGGGAGCTACTGAGCCCCTGGGGATTGGGCAAGCACGATCACAGGATGACCTAGGAGTAGATGGTGTGATCCTTCTGCTATGGAAGGGGCGCTCCATGCTCTGAGGACACCCTCAGGTCTTCCAGAAAGCATCTCAGGAGAGAAATGGGATCTCAAGTTGGAGGAGTGGTTAATGGGGTGAAATAGTCAGGGCGTGGGAAGATTGGTCCAGGGAAAGGGAAACAGCGCTTTAGCAAGGAATGCGAGGTGCCTAGGTGAGGAGCCACGGAAGGAAGGGAGGGTTGGAAGAGGTCTACAGGAAGAGCTGCGGCGAGATCGACGGAAGTGAGGCCAGGAAGACCAGAAGCACGTGAGGAGATGGGCAGACAGGACAGAAGGACCGGACTGAGCAGAGCCTTATACACCAAATGAAGGAATCTGGATTGAAGACTGACAGCAACTAGGAGCCAGAGAGAGGTTTTCAATTGAGAGGCTACAAGCATGAGACTTGCATTTCAGGAAATGTGGAGGGTGGGAAGGAGGGAGGGATAAAGCTGGGTGAGCCTGGAAGCCTGGGGTTTGTCTGGTGGTGAGTGAGGGGCTCCGACCCAGGCAAGTGGCTGCTGTGGGGTGCAGATCATCGGTGGGAGACAGGTATCTGGGACAACTGAATGGATAGAGGTTCCATGGATCTATTCACAGGAGCAGGGGACCCCCAGAAAGGAGCTGCTTGAGGTGGGAAGTTAATCAATTCCATTTAAGTCAAGTTCAGGTGCGGGTCCGCAGGAAGACCCAAAGGAAGGGATCTGGGGTTTGGGGAAGGGACCCAAGAGGCGCTGTAGTGTGGACCTTCCCAGCCCCATATGTGTGGGTTAGAGGGTAGGCAAGAAAGGTGACACGACTTGATACAGACGGCCACATGATACAGTCAGAACAGAAGCCAGGACAGTGTGGATGGGACAGTTCTAGGTCAGCAGAGAGGGGGAGTGAGGTGGGGGTAGGGGGCGCAAGAATCCCCTGGAAAAGACATTCCAGCTCAGATCTGCACTATTTATAAATTTTTTACCACCGAGCCTTTTCTACATCAGTGACTCTGGCACTGACTACACCTTCAAAGACTTGTGCTTTCTTTTAAGGTGATGAAAACATCTGGGATCAGATAAGGAAGCTGGTTGTTGCACAATCTTAAAACCGTGTGCTCACAGAGGTGAATATTAAGCTCTGCAAATTCGTTATTTTGTGATTTTTGAAATTATTTTTGATGCAAATCCCACCCAGTGTTCTGAGCTCTCTGGCCAAGCTGCGCTTTCCTGCTCTTTGCTTTTGTAGATGAAGTTGCCAGCCTGCACCCCGGGCTGGCGACCCAGGTTGGTGCCTCTTACCCTGCAGCAGGCTCTCCCCTTCAAGTCTAAGCAGCTCTCTCTTTCTATTTTGTTAATTACTGTTCTATGTACTTATGTGTGTGCGTAGGCGTGCCCACAACCTACAGGAAGCAGTTCTCTCCTTCCTCCTTGTGGAAGCAAACTCAGGCCATCAGGCTTGGCAGCAAGCACCTTTACCGACTGAATCTTCTCACTAGCCCATGAGTCCCATTTTAACCCCAGTTCCACAACTTATGGCCTACACTTTCTTTCTTTCTTTTTTTTTTTTTTTTTTTTGTCTTTTTTGAGACAGGGTCTCCCTATAGTCCCAGCTGTCCTGGAACTCACTCTGTAGATCAGGCTGGCCTTGAACTCACAAAGATCTGCCTGCCTCTGCCTCCCAAGTGCAAGGATTAAAGGCGTGTGCCACCACGCCCACCCAGCAAGAAGGCCTACGCTTTCAAAGGCAACTGCCCTCCAACGCCACAGTAGTCTCCTCCCTGTAAACCACTTGACTGTCCTCATCTTCAGATAGTACCCTAAATGCCATGTCATCTCAAAAATGAGCCCCTGAATTCATAATGCTCCTCCCTGGTCTTCTACTTCCTGATTCATCCTCTTACGTGAACACAATATGCAGCAATCTTCTATTTCCTCAGCTGCACCCGCAGTGTGAAGGGTGTGAGGGAGGGACCACATCCACCTGTTCTCGGATGTGTCTTTATGGCATGTGGATGGTACTCCACAGTCAGACAGATGGATGGATGCATGGAATGATGGGTGGAATCACCTGCCATCTTCGTTTCTGAGGACTTTCTAGGGTTTGTCTACACTATAATTTCAAAAAAAAAAAAAAAACACTTTGGAAACTCATCTGCTTGTTACCAATAATGACCAGAATCTAAAGTTCTCCTCACCCAGTGGGCTTTCTTTCCAACCATTTGGTGCTTTTCAAATTCGGTGACTCAGGTTTGTTGACTGGTTTTTGCCTCTGGGGTTTGTCCTTCTGGTTTTAATTGTGGTCCCAAACTTGCAGCTCAATTAGGATGTTGGAGATGGAAAAGGGATGGTGTAACTTGTACTTAACTGGGTGACATAACTGAGGAGGTATTTCCTAATTCCCTCTGTGGTACTCAAGGTTAGAGAGCATGAGAGCATTAGCTCTTTTATGATAACTTTTTGCCGAAACATGTCGGGACCTCCCTTCACGTGTGCCTCAGACCCTGTTTCCCAAGACGGCGTTAGTGTGGCTCCGAGGGTCAGGTGGACTTTGCCCTCCACTTCCATTTTCATTCTCTTGGTTTTATTTCTCTGAAATAAATCACAGGGCAATAGATAGACTGTTCTACATTGCTGTGCAGAAATAAAAGCAACATTTCCTTCCTGTTCCAAGTGAGATGAACTCAAGTCTCCTGCCCTGTGTGCTGAAAAGTCAAGGGCTGCCAAGTTGGCCAAATACCCCGTGGTTTATTGTCACCCCTGGGTCACACAAAGACTGGGGGGGCTTACGCCAATCAGAAATGGGAGGAGAGGGGTGCTGCCAAACATGGACTACCCTCCCTGTCAGTGATGCCTGAGGCCTCAAAACCCAAAGCCCCTGTTCCAGTCCTCAAATCATCGATGATTTCCAACTCTTCATTAATCTCTCTCTCTCTCTCTCTCTCTCTCTCTCTCTCTCTCTCTCTCTCTCTGTCTCTCTTTCCAGCTCATCCTTTCTTCCTCCATTCACTCCTTGTTGGTTATTTTGCCAGTCCCTTTAGTCATTCTAAATGCCAGTTCTAAACCAATCTCCAGGTCTCACTTCTCCACTCAGCTCTAGACCCCAGCAGCTGACAGCCTGCTTGCCATCCATGTCCAGGTTGGTGCCTGCCCCGTGATGCTCACTATGAATTTGCTGCATGTACACTCACTTAGGAAACACATCTCTGGCCATGTCTATGAGAGAATTTCTGGAGGGGTTTAACTGTGGAGGGAAGCCTGCCCTGAATACGGGCAGCCCTGTCTCATGGGCCAGAGTTCACATGGAACAAAAAGGAGCAGCAGGGCAAGTGGACGGCTTGATGAGGAAGGACGCCTGCATGCACCGAGCCTGACCACCCGATTTCAGCTCCGACAACTCACATGGTGGAAGAAGAGAACCTACTTCTGCAAGTTGTCTCCTGACGTCCACAGGGTCTCGGGGTGCTGGAGAACAGTAAGGGATTTGCAGAGCAGCTCTGGGATTATCTCCCTGGTGGAAAAAGCACTTTTGATTTTTTCTTCTAAGGCCTGGGCCAGCAAGGTTTCACAGGGTGACATCCTGGGGAGCAGGCTGTTGTGGCCTCCTCTGAACAAGGCCAGAGCAGTGTGCCACAGTAGTGGGGCTGAGGTCAGCCTGCCAGTGACACTTCACGGCTGCCTCTTCTACCTCACTCTGCCCTTCCAGGTCAACTCAGTTCACCTAGAGCACACTAGGTCCTGTGTGACAGTCAGGAGGGCAAAGTTCCTATTCTGAAGTGAACTCTTCCTTGTTCTGTGGCCTCTGCCGTGCTGTTTAGACTCTGTGGGGCTGTCCTCTTTCACTTTAAAATGATTATAGTGGCCCCAGTGACCTGGTGACATAAGGAGTTCATGACAAATCCATTGTTTTGGTTGTGAAAGCAATCACAGCCAGAGTTCTTGTACTTGGGGAATATTGATGTAGGTAGCACAGGAGAGATGAAGGCCTTTGAAGAGAGGACATGAGGCAGGTTCCTCCAGCACTCTGCTGGGTAGGCTGGAAGACTCAGAGCATGATGGACAGAAGAGGCCAGTGTGCAGGTCCTAGAAAGGTGAACCTAGCATCTGTGAGGTAACCAGTGTGCTTACAGCCACAGGTGACTCTGCCAGTCGTTCACCGGGGATGGGACATCCTGGTCAGATGGCCTTGAAGACAGGTGTCCTGACAGGGTAAATGAGTTGGGAGAGGATCAGTGCCGAATCTATGTAAGAAATGACATCTCTCTGCCACAGGACCCCAAGTGGAGTCCCAACATTACTACCTGTGCAAGAGTCTTAGCCCTGATTTCTTCACTGCGTCTAAAAATAGCTGTGAGGGCTCAGTAAAATGCAGCACGTGAAAGGCTCTGAGCAGGCATGGTGGACGGTGGGTGGTCAGTGAGCATCCGCAGTGCCCATGTTTCCTTCCATTAGTCTGTGTCCTGGCACATCCTTCCTGAGTTGGGCTAAAAAAACAGTCCCCACTGAGACCTGGTCAGATGCCGTGGGAATCTGGCAGGCTCAGAGCTGGTGACCTCTCCAAAGGGTCAGCCGAAGGTCCAGCCTCATTGCCAGGAGCCACAGGGTGGAAGGAGGCATATCTAGTGGTAGTTTGGACTCCCACTGGCCACCAGGAGCCCAGGCGTGGGGTCAGCCAGCAGGCCCTCAGAAGGCACACAGTGACAGCTTTGTGTTTGGTCTTTCCCAGGCAATAGCCACGGTATGCCCAAGTGTAGCAAGGCTAGGGGCATAGTGACACTGTGGCCCAGTGCCATCTCCACTGTCACTTGCTAGACTGAAGTGTAGGACTTCTTCAGCTCACCCTCTTCAGTGTGGGTGAAGCAGAACAGATCCTGTGAGGCAAGTGGGTGGGGTGGGGAACTTCAATGATGGGGTCCGGGGTGGCATCGGGGACTCCTTCTGAGCATTTCTTTGTGCCAGCCTTCCCCTCCCCCACCTCCTTAAGCCTGGGAACAAAGGCCTAAGTAACAAAGGCAAATAGGCAACTAGGTCTACACAGGGGGCTCCATACAAGAGTGGTTTCTTTACAAATGTACTGATGAGTGGCTTGAGGTGGAAGATAGCTCAGTTAGTAAAGGCTTCGGATTCCTGGGGCTGCTGCCCAGCAAGCTCAGCCCACTTGGAGAGGCCAACGAGAGCCCCTGTCGAAAAAACAAAAAGTGAATGGCACATGGCACACACACACACACACCTACACACACATACACACACCTACACACCCCTACACACACATACACACACATACACACACATACACACACCTAAACACACATACACACATGCCTATACACACACACATGCCTACACACACCTACACACACATACACACACGTCTACACACATACACACACATACACACACATACACACACACCTACACATATACACACCTACACACACGCCTACACACACACCTACACACACATACACACAGATACACACACATACACATACACACAGATACACACACACACACACACACACTGTTCTAGTTTGTCTTCCATTGCTGTGACAAAACACTCTGACTGACACTGACTGACATCAACTTGGGGAGGAAAGGGTTTATTCAGCTTACATCTCCTGGGTCACAGTTCATCACTTAGGGAGCCCAGAGCAGGAACCTGGAGGCAGGAGCTGAGCACAGACCATGGAGGAATTCACTGGCTTGCCCCTCTGGCTCATGCCCAGCCTGCCTTCTTATACTGTACACAACAACCTGCCCAGGGTGGCACCACTCATTGTGGGCTGGGCCCTCCCACACTGCTTGACAATCAAGACAATACTCCACAGATGTGGCCACAAGCCAATCCAATGGAGCCAGTTCCCCAATTGAGGCTCCCTCAACCCAGGTGTGTCAAGTTGACACTAAATCTATCCAGCACACACACATACACACACACCTACACACACACATACACACACATACACACACACCGACACACACACACACATACACACACATACACACACCTACACATACATACACACACACCTACACATACATACACACACATACACACATGCACACACACATACACAGACAAATGCACACACACCTACACATACACACATACACACACATATGCACACATACACACACATACACACACACCTACTTTGGTAATCTAAAACAAAACACTAAAAGATGATTGGTGTTAAACACTCCACCCTCTGCCCACACCCACCTGAAGAGATTAGGACGTTCTAACATCTTCATCTTGGCTGCAACACTACTATCATTTTCTTACAAAGCAATGGTTTTCATTTACCGAGATGGATTGAGTTTGATTTTGTTTCATGTTTTTCCACCGTACGTGGGACAAGTCACAGGGGAATGCTGATCCGGGAGAGAGGGTGTGCTAGGGCCCTGTCCGCCCCCATGGCTCCAAGTTCCTCGCCTCCCGAAGCTCATCGGCCCGGCAGCTTTCCGAGAGCGCATGTGTAACTTCCTTCACCAGGGAGGCCAGGCTGTAGGTTGACTTCTGGAAGTATCTTTGGAAACTAATTCCTGGGCCAAAATCCAAGAAAAAGAGACGCACGGTGAGGAACTGACATAATTTTTTAACACCACAACCAGCATATTTCTGCAGCAGCAGCCAATATGAACTGCCAAAACCAATATTGATCCAGTCTTTCATCCAATCAACAAATGCCATTGTTTATAAGATATAATTTTTCTTGGTTAAAGTTCAAAGTTAAACTCCAAGGATTTTCAAAACTATAAAAATAAGAGGTATTCATACCCCCAAAAAACAAAACAAAAAAATTCCTGGCCGGTTTCCCTTCCTTCATGGGTTTTCGTAGTCATTAGAAGAAACTTAGCCAAGTAAACATTTTTTGGCCTTTTATTTTTCCTGAGTTGTGGTAGGCTTTTTAAGGAGGATAATTCTAAATATCTATATAAAAGTCCCCTAAATCTTTATACCTCTCCTGGAAATCACAGCTTCTGGTGACACAGGCGACTGAGATTTGCTTTTCTGCCCAAAAGCTGCCCCCCTTGCAAGGCCCCATCAGACCTTTTGATTTCTTCCTGGCTTTTAGACTCAGTGTGCTGGGTCCCTTCCCTCTCCTCTTCTTAATATGGAAATGATGGAGTCTTTACTAAGCCCCTTGGAAAGAGAAGATTCTGTGGTTCCATTTCTGACTCTGAAATGGAAAACCTTAGCAAATAAATGGTCAGCACATGGGTCTTTGTAAACCAGTTCCTTCTGGCTCTCCTGAACCCAGATAAGCATCTACTTTGGGGAACTAGTATTTGCAAGGAGCACATCTGATTCAGGAGGTGGGAGTAGGAGGGAATAAAATACTGAGATTTACAGGGCTGTGAGGCAGGGTGTTTCTTGTTTTGTAAAAGAAGTATTAGTATGCACAGAGATCATACCTTCTCTGCATCTGCTTCGCCCACAAAGGACCTGGCGGAGTTCAGTGTACACACATGAAGCTAAGTGCTGGCTGATTAACAAATTGGTTGGCTCCTTCGGAACACCGTTCCATTCCTTTTGGAGCTGTCTCTCTGTTCACTCTTCTCCTTGGGAAGCAAGGTCAGCTAAAGATATTGGGAACAGAACACCCATCCTGCCACCGATGTGGGTGGAAGTTTTCCCTAACTAGGCTTCCGTCTAGACAGCAATCCCTGTCTCCTGAGGAGCTCACACTCTACAGCAGAGATGGAGGCTGACTAGGCAGCAATCCCTGTCTCCTGAGGAGCTCACACTCTACAGCAGAGATGGAGGTAGACTAGGCAGCACTCCCTGTCTCCTGAGAGCGCACACTCTACAGCAGAGATGGAGGCAGACTAGGCAGCACTCCCTGTCTCCTGAGGAGCTCACACTCTACAAAGAGATGGAGGCAGACTAGGCAGCACTCCCTGTCTCCTGAGGAGCTCACACTCTACAGCAGAGATGGAGGTAGACTAGGCAGCAATCCCTGTCTCCTGAGGAGCTCACACTCTACAGCAGAGATGGAGGTAGACTAGGCAGCAATCCCTGTCTCCTGAGGAGCTCACACTCTACAGCAGAGATGGAGGTAGACTAGGCAGCAATCCCTGTCTCCTGAGGAGCTCACACTCTACAGCAGAGATGGAGGTAGACTAGGCAGCAATCCCTGTCTCCTGAGGAGCTCACACTCTACAGCAGAGATGGAGGTAGACTAGGCAGCAATCCCTGTCTCCTGAGGAGCTCACACTCTACAGCAGAGATGGAGGTAGACTAGGCAGCAATCCCTGTCTCCTGAGGAGCTCACACTCTACAGCAGAGATGGAGGTAGACTAGGCAGCAATCCCTGTCTCCTGAGGAGCTCACACTCTACAGCAGAGATGGAGGTAGACTAGGCAGCAATCCCTGTCTCCTGAGGAGCTCACACTCTACAGCAGAGATGGAGGTAGACTAGGCAGCAATCCCTGTCTCCTGAGGAGCTCACACTCTACAGCAGAGATGGAGGTAGACTAGGCAGCAATCCCTGTCTCCTGAGGAGCTCACACTCTACAGCAGAGATGGAGGTAGACTAGGCAGCAATCCCTGTCTCCTGAGGAGCTCACACTCTACAGCAGAGATGGAGGTAGACTAGGCAGCAATCCCTGTCTCCTGAGGAGCTCACACTCTACAGCAGAGATGGAGGTAGACTAGGCAGCAATCCCTGTCTCCTGAGGAGCTCACACTCTACAGCAGAGATGGAGGTAGACTAGGCAGCAATCCCTGTCTCCTGAGGAGCTCACACTCTACAGCAGAGATGGAGGTAGACTAGGCAGCAATCCCTGTCTCCTGAGGAGCTCACACTCTACAGCAGAGATGGAGGTAGACTAGGCAGCAATCCCTGTCTCCTGAGGAGCTCACACTCTACAGCAGAGATGGAGGTAGACTAGGCAGCAATCCCTGTCTCCTGAGGAGCTCACACTCTACAGCAGAGATGGAGGTAGACTAGGCAGCAATCCCTGTCTCCTGAGGAGCTCACACTCTACAGCAGAGATGGAGGTAGACTAGGCAGCAATCCCTGTCTCCTGAGGAGCTCACACTCTACAGCAGAGATGGAGGTAGACTAGGCAGCAATCCCTGTCTCCTGAGGAGCTCACACTCTACAGCAGAGATGGAGGTAGACTAGGCAGCAATCCCTGTCTCCTGAGGAGCTCACACTCTACAGCAGAGATGGAGGTAGACTAGGCAGCAATCCCTGTCTCCTGAGGAGCTCACACTCTACAGCAGAGATGGAGGTAGACTAGGCAGCAATCCCTGTCTCCTGAGGAGCTCACACTCTACAGCAGAGATGGAGGTAGACTAGGCAGCAATCCCTGTCTCCTGAGGAGCTCACACTCTACAGCAGAGATGGAGGTAGACTAGGCAGCAATCCCTGTCTCCTGAGGAGCTCACACTCTACAGCAGAGATGGAGGTAGACTAGGCAGCAATCCCTGTCTCCTGAGGAGCTCACACTCTACAGCAGAGATGGAGGTAGACTAGGCAGCAATCCCTGTCTCCTGAGGAGCTCACACTCTACAGCAGAGATGGAGGTAGACTAGGCAGCAATCCCTGTCTCCTGAGGAGCTCACACTCTACAGCAGAGATGGAGGTAGACTAGGCAGCAATCCCTGTCTCCTGAGGAGCTCACACTCTACAGCAGAGATGGAGGTAGACTAGGCAGCAATCCCTGTCTCCTGAGGAGCTCACACTCTACAGCAGAGATGGAGGTAGACTAGGCAGCAATCCCTGTCTCCTGAGGAGCTCACACTCTACAGCAGAGATGGAGGTAGACTAGGCAGCAATCCCTGTCTCCTGAGGAGCTCACACTCTACAGCAGAGATGGAGGTAGACTAGGCAGCAATCCCTGTCTCCTGAGGAGCTCACACTCTACAGCAGAGATGGAGGTAGACTAGGCAGCAATCCCTGTCTCCTGAGGAGCTCACACTCTACAGCAGAGATGGAGGTAGACTAGGCAGCAATCCCTGTCTCCTGAGGAGCTCACACTCTACAGCAGAGATGGAGGTAGACTAGGCAGCAATCCCTGTCTCCTGAGGAGCTCACACTCTACAGCAGAGATGGAGGTAGACTAGGCAGCAATCCCTGTCTCCTGAGGAGCTCACACTCTACAGCAGAGATGGAGGCAGACTAGGCAGCAATCCCTGTCTCCTGAGGAGCTCACACTCTACAACAGAGATGTACGTAAACTCCCTGTCTCCTTAACGTCGTCCCACTCGTGACCCCTTGTCACTGCGAATTATTAGAACAGCCTGTGTGTGTAGCTCTATAAAATTAGTGTACAAGATCAAATATTTACTGAAAATAAGTCATAAGAAATTTATTTTAAAGCAATTCTTTGATATGTATATAACTTTACCACTTATTATGAAAGAAAATTTGTATAGTAAATAATATTTGGCTTTACATAAAGAATTAAATGTTGACTGAGTATTTGATACTGGAGGACAGAGAGTATCTTCAATCCTTTTGAGAGTTGATCAACATTTTTTTAAATATTTAATTTATTAGTTTTATTTTATGTGTATGAATGTTTTGCCTACATGCATGCAAGTGCACCTGCGCCATGCAATGCCCAAGGTCAGATAAGGATATCTGATCCCTTGGAACTGGAGCTACAGACAGTTGTTGGCTGCCATGTGGGTGTTGAGACTCAAACCCTGGTCCTCTGCAAGAGCAGCCAGTGCTCTTAATTGCTGAGCCATATTTTGATATTATAATCATCCAGATTGAGAATGCAGCTTCACGTATATGCTTAGTCCAAAATGGCAGAGTCATGTTTAGGACCATTTCAGAAATTATCAGAAACTCTGTCCTAATCCTAAGGCAAATTTCAATTAAGGCTTTTTTTTTTAACTTTTAAATTTATTTTTATGTGTACGAATATACTGTCTGCATGTAGGTCTGTACACCCGTGTCATGCAATGCCTTGGAGGTCAAAAGAGGGTGTTGGATTCCCCTGGAACTGTAGTTAAAGACGGTTCTCAGCCACCATGTGGATGCTGGGGATCGAACCCGGGTCTTCTGCAAGAGCAGTCGGCGCTCTTAACCACTAGGCCATCTCTCCAGCCCTTAAGGCTTATTTTTAAAATGAAACTCAGGTAATCAACTCAAGCAGCAATTTTTAAGATCAAACCCAATACAGTCCAAACTTATAGAAATTTGATAGTTGCATGCTAAAGATAGGAAAACATTAAAAGCCTTTATTTTCTGTAAGCAAACCATCATGTTGTTGTAATAGCAGATGACTTCAAATTTCTAGTATAATTCATCACATATAGTAGTCTCTAGCCACTGTGAAGGTATTTCAGGCAATGTTCATGGACACTATGTGTAATGACAGGTGTCATGACAGGACATGCAAAGTGTGGGTGTTGAGTTTACAGTGAAGTCACATAATGCAACACAGGCAAGGGCTGCCAGAAACATCTCAAATTCCTTACACATTTGATTTTTCATTAATTTTTCTTCATTGTGCTCAAAAACCTTTTGAGCACTGCCAAATTTTTTTGCAACAACCACATTTATTTATGTAACCCTTGTACAGGATCTTGACCCAAATTTCTGTTATAAGCTGGAGGTTAGCTTATAACAAAAAACTAACCCTTTAGATTAGGTGTTTTATACACATTTATTTGGCAGTATCTCAGAGAAGACAGGCAAGCCTCTGCACTGTCTACACCTACACAGGGCCATGGGATTCTGGAAGGTGCAGAAACATATCACATGCACAGGCCACTCATGAAGAGACTGGGACCTAGCTTGCTCACCTAGAGCTGGGACCGCGTTCCATCATCTCAGGTGCTTTACATAGACAGTCCCCTACAGTCCTCACAACAGCCTCACGAGATGGGCAGTGGTGACAACTGAGTCCTACAGCTGAGGGAGGATAGGGACCAAGAGGGATTCCATAAGGTCATGTAACCCTCACTGCGAGACTGAGCTCCAAGGTCAGCATAGTAAGAACAGTACTGAGAACTGCTATGTTTGCTATGTCCTTGGCCCTGTTCTAAGTACCACAGATAAGAGAACCCACTCCAATCCCTCAAACATCCCAGTGAGAGGACACAACCCTTTCCCACCTCCTGCAAGGCAACTGAGGAACAGCAGAGTAAGGCCCTCGCCTGCGGTTACACTGCTAAAACATGGCAGAGCTGAGATTCAAACTCAGGTCATTCAAACCTCAACAGCCTCAGTGGGGCTACAGCTCTGGGCCCCAGGACAGGCATCTCTCAGGCAGAAAAAAAAGACTGTCCATTGATCAAATGGCAGAAACTCATGAATAGCCTCTCTGCCAGAGATGTCGCCATCTGTCACAAAGAACAATGGGCTCTCTGTGCCAATAATACATTCAACAATGATACTGGTATTAAGTAAGAAGGAGGCAAACTCAAAGGGTTTTTTAATTGTCTGAGGATTCCTTTGCCACAAGCCAAACATCCCATTATAGGAAACCAGTTATCTGTTACTTCTGTGAATTAGCAGGGGACCATGATTTGCACAATTTTCCTGCTTAATTTTAGTTACCCTATAATCTGTCTTTTCTCTGAACTCTTGCCATACGCACTCAGTGTTCATAAGACAATATTACATGAAATTACACTTTGCTTTGTGTTCTTACATAATTATTCTGTGCACGCCCATTCCATCTCTCCATAGAATCCTAAGACAGCCCATGGCCAGGGTCTATACCATTCATTAGCACTGACTCCTCCAAGCACAGCAGGGACAGGAGAGTAGACGCTTGATACTTGCTGACTGTTGAAATAACAGGCCTTGAGATGAGTTCTTAGTTGCTCTTCAGAAGTATTTGGACCTATTCCCCTTTGCTTTGTGAGAAGTATTTATTTTTCTTTGTTTTGTAGTTAGAACTCTAAGTCTTATAGAGAGATACTGTGCTGGTAACTTTAAGAATATATTCATGGGGCTGGAGAGATGGCTCAGTGGTTAAGAGCACTGACTGCTCTTGCAGAGGACCGGGTTTGATTCCTAGCACCCACATGGTGGCTAATAACTGTCTTTAAGCCGGGCTTTAATCCTAGCACTCAGGAGGCAGAGGCAGGTGGATCTCTGTGAGTTCAAGGCCAGCCTGGTCTATAGACTGAGTTCCAGGCCAGCTGGTGCTATGGGGAGACCCTGTTTCAAAAAGACAAAAAAAAAAAAATTCAGTTTGAATGTGTGTGAGACATGTATGTGTATGATGACTATGTGATGTGTGTGAGAGATGTGTGTATGATGTGTGTGTGTGATGTATGTGTGTGATATGTGTGTGTGTGATGTGTGCATGTGTGATGGTGTTTAGGATATATGTATATGATATGTATGTGTGTGTGTGGTGAGAGAGAGACAGACAGACAGACGGACAGACACAGAGAGAGAGAGAGAGAGACAGAGAGAGACAGAGAGACAGAGAGAGACAGAGAGACAGAGAGAGAAGGTGCCTAGAGAGTCCAGAAGAGGGCATCAGATCCCTGGTGCCAGAGTTACAGGGAGGCCAGGTGTTGAGACTTGAAATTGGGTCCTAAGCAAAAGCTTTCCATTCTTTTAACCACTGAGCCATCTCTCCAGCCTAAGCAAGTCAGTAGTTTCTCCCTTCTGATTTCTGACCCCATCCTCTGTAGGCTAGTATTATAGTTAGAGACTCACTTATGTCCCAGGTATAGAGACTCACTTATGCCCCAGCAGGTATTTTGAGACTGGGTGTTTCTAAGTATCTCTGGCTAGCCTAGAACTTGCTATTCAGGCCATGCTGGCCTTGAATTTGAATGGTCCTCTTGCCTCTGCCTCTGTAGGCCACTACACCCAGCTCTGCTTTTGAAGCTTCTCTACCTTCATTTCTTTTATCATCTGCTGTCTGCAGTCTTCTCAATACTGGAAATGCTTTACATGTTTGGATGTTTTCAGCATCAGCCATTGCCTCTGGGTCAGTCTAGGCCTTCACCAGATCTTATCTGCTTTCTCGAAGCCTTTAATTAACTGAATTTACAGCTTTCAGTTGCTTTCTACATACTGGCTTTAACACACACCTCCCCCTATTCATACACCAGTTTTTGCTCTAGGGTGTCACCTCCTTTGTCACATGGCCCCTCCTTCTGCAAGTGTTGCTTCCTTTGAAGACCAGCACCTGCTCATCCTTTCCCACAGGCTCCCTCTTTCTTCTTTCACAGTGTTTGTGTTTTGTCTTAGGTTTTTTGTTTCTTTTTCAGTTTGAGATAGGATCTCATGTAACCCAGGGTAATTTCAAAATGGCTATGTGGCCAAGGATGACCTTGAACTTCTGATTCTACTGCTTCTACCTCCTGAGTAATGGCATTATAGGCATGTGTTACCATGTCTTGTTTATTTGGTTCTAGGGATGAAACCCAAGGCCTTGTGCCTGATAGGCAAATGCTATTCCAACTGAGTTATATCCCAGCCCATGTCCTAGTTTGTAACAACAAAAAAGTTTAAAAAGTGAAAACAAAAAAGCTGGGTGCAGTGGCACAGGCCTGTAATCCCAGCAGTTGGCAGGCAGAGCCAGGCAGATCTCTGTGAGATCCGTGTTCCAACCTGGTCTACATAGTGAGTTCGAGGCCAGCTGGGGCTACAGGGAGAGTCAATCTTAAAAAAAAAAAAAGAATAAAAATGGAAAAGAGAGTCCTCTTGTCTTTTCACAGATCTTTGAAGTTACCTTTGTATTTACAATGCTACATTCTACATAAATTTGAAGCCCAAGCACCCCTCAACAGCAGGACTTCTGATTTTACCAGTTGAGTGAACATTTTATGGAACCCTAAATTGCCTTTCTGTGCAATATGGTGTACTATGAGATGTCGTTAGAGACTGCATACCCCTTTTGGCTAAGAGGAGTGCCAGCTAATTGTTCTGGAATAAGGTCTGACACTGGGATTATATAAATATGCAAAAGGAGGTTCTGCAGGAGGGAGGAAGAAATCAAATAGAAAGGGAAGAGGGAGGAAGGGAGAGGCTGGGCAAGTGACACCTTTCTGGGCCTGCTTTTTCAATGGCAGCATGAGGTTAACAGTTATCCATATGCACTTTCTAGGCTCTCTATAGAATTGAGATTATCCAAAAGGCACAGTGCCTGGCACACACATTAAGGGGCTCAATATGTCTGCCTAGAGAGGGGTAGATGAGAAGTGACTGAGGTCTTTCCTGACATCCAAAAATTGTTAGGATTCTGCCTTGTGCGCTGGGGAAACATTTCCAATCAGCTGCCTGGAAAACCANACTCCAATTCCAGGAGAACTCCAGTTCCAGGGGAATCCGACACCTTCTTCTGACCTCCACGGCATTGCATGACATGGGTGCGCAGACTTGCATGCAGACAGTACATTCATACACATACAGAAATAAATAAAATTAAAAAAAAATACATGTCTGGAAAACCAACCCTTCAGAAAATACTTGAAGGAATTCATAGGACAGAAGAGAGGAGCAACCATCCCCACACACCTAGAAAGAGAAACTAATAAAAACAAAACTGCAGGGGCTGGAGAGATGGCCTAGTGGTTGAGAGCACCAACTGCTCTTGTAGAGGACCCGGGTTCGATCCCCAGCACCCACATGGCAGCTGAGAACCGTCTGCAATACCAATTCCAGGAGAACTCCAGTTCCAGGGGAGTCCGACGCCCTCCTCTGACCTCTGTGACACACGTACACAAACCTACATGTAGACAGTACATTCATACACATAAATAAAAACATAAATTAAAAAATTAAAAAAAACATAACTGCAGAAGTAGAAACCAAGACTAAAAATGCAAATGGATAATAAGGTGAAAGGAAGTAACATGCATCTTTCAATTATAACCTTAAATATTAATGGACTAAATTCCCCAATCAAAAGACATAGACTGAGAGATTAGATTAGGAAAAAAAAAAACCCATCTATATGCTGTCTACAAGAAACCCATCTCAATCTCAAGGATAGGCACCAACTCAAGGTGAAGGGATGGAAAAAAATATTCGAAGCAAATGGCACTGAAAAGAAAGCAGGTGTTGCTATTTTAATATCAGACAAAATAGACTTCAAAGTAAAAGAAATCAGAAGAGGGCCATTACATCCTTATCAAAGAAACAATTGACCATGAAGACTTCACAATCATGAATATATGCACCAAACTCTGGTGCACCAAACTTTATAAGATAATTCTTCAGGACCTCAAGGCACAGATTAACCCCAGCACATTAATAGTAGGGGACTTCAATACGCCACTAAGTCTTTTGGACAGATCAACAGGACAAAAAATAAATAAAGAGACATCTTAACTGAATGATACAATACACCAAATGGAACTCACAGATATCTACCAAATATTCCACCCAAACACCAGCAAACATACTTTCTACTCAGCACCCCACGGAACATTCTCCAAAATAGACCACATACTGGGACACAGAAAAAAACTCAACAAATACAAAAAGATTGAAATAATTTCATGCATTCTATCAGACCACAGAGCAATAAAGCTCAATATAAACACCAGGACAAGCCCTACAACCTACAAGAACACGTTGAGAGTAAACAACACATGTTCTTGAATGGATCAAGGAAGAAATAAAGAAAGAAATAAAAGCATTCCTGGAACTGAATGACAATGATAATACAACACAACAAAACCTAAGGGACACTTTAAAAGTAGTCCTAAGAGGGAGGTTTATAGCCCTGAGTGCCTACATAAAAAAAAAACAAAAAAAAAAAAACCAGAAAAGAAGCACAAGTGAACGATCAGACACTATAGGCCTTTTTTTTTAATAAGAACCCAAGAAAATTCAAAAGCAAGAGAAAAGAATAAGACCCATAAAAAATAAGAACTAAAAAAAAATTAAAATACCAACAAA
>VZQC01004428.1:654566-683611 GCA_009823505.1 Rhizomys pruinosus
CATACAGACCCACATCAAGAAGATCATCCATCATGACCAAGTTGGATTCATACCAGAGATGCAGGGATGGTTCAACATATGAAAATCAATAAATATCATCAAACATATAAATGGACTGAAAGACAAAAACCACACAATCATCTCAATTGATGTGGAAAAAGCTTTGACAAAATCCAGCATCCCTTCATGCTTAAAGTCCTAGAGGGAATTGGATTGGAGGGATCATTCCTCAATGTAATCAAAGCCACATGCAGGAAACCCACAGCCAATATCATCCTAAATGGGGAAATGACAGAAGCATTCCCTTTAAAGATAGGAACTAGGCAAGGCTTCCCCCCCATCACCACTGCTTTTCAATATGGTGTTTGAAACACTTGCTAGGGCAATAAGGCAAGAAAAGGAAATTAAAGGAGTTCTAATTGGAAAAGAGGAAGTCAAGCTGTCCCTTTTTGCTGATGATATGATTGTTTACTCAAGGGATGCTAAAAACTCCACCAGAAAACTCCTAGAAATGATTAGGAGCTTCACTAAAGGGGCAGGATACAAAATTAACCTAGAAAAATCAGTAGCCTTTCTTTACACCAACAACAAGCAACTGAAGAAGGAATACAAGGAGAACTTCCCACTCACAATAGCTTCAAAAACAATAAAATACCTAGAAACAAACCTAACTAAAGACACCAAAGATCTCTACAACAAAACTTTAGACCCCTGAAGAAGGAAATTGAAGACGACATCAGAATATGGAAAAATCTCCCATACTCATGGATTGGGAAAATTAATATAGTAAAAATGTTCAGCTGGGCATGGTGGCATGCGCCTTTAATCCCAGAACTCAGGAGGTAGAGGTGGGTGGATCTCTGTGAGTTCAAGTCCAGCCTGGTCTACAGAGCAAGCTCCAGGACAGCTGGTACTAAAAGGGAGACCCTGCCTCAAAAAAACCAAAAAGAAAAAAGGAAAAAAAAAATGTTCATTCTACCCAAACTCTTGTACAGATTTAATGCAATCCCAATTAAAATCCTAAAGACTTTCTTCACAGGCTTGGAAAAAAACATCCTTAATTTCATTTGGAAAAACAAAAGACCCTGAATAGCCAAAGCAACCCTGAATGAAAAGAGCAATACAGGGGGGATATCTATACCAGACTTAAACTATACTACAGGGCTATAGTCATAAAAACAGCTTGGTACTGGCACAAAAACAGATTGACCAATGGAACAAAACTGAAGATCCAAACTTGAGCACATACAATTTCAGCCACCTCATATTTGACAAGGGGGCCAAGAAGACACAATGGAGGAAAGACAGCATCTTCAGCTAGTGGTGTTGGCAAAACTGGATCACCACTTGTAGATGAATGAAATACCTCTCACCCTGTACAAACATCAACTCCAGATGGATTAAAGACCTCAGTGTGAAACCCCAAACTCTGAAGGCGATAGAAGAAAAAGTTGGCAGCAGACTACAAGACATAAGCATAGGAAAAGAATTCCTAAATCAGACAGCAGCTGCACAAGAATTAAGGTTGACAATTGACAAATGGGACCTCATTAAATTCAAAAGCTTCTGTACATCAAAAGAAACAATAAAGAAAGTGAAGAGAAAACCCACAGAGTGTGAGGAAACCTTCACTGCAGATACATCGGACAAAGCATTGATTTCCAGAGTATATAAACTACTCAAAAAGAAAGAAAAAAGAAAACAAATGAATCACTCAAAAGTGAGGAATTAGAGATGGCTGAGAAACATCTTAAAAAGTGTTCAGCATAGCTAATAATTAAGGAAATGCAAATTAAAACCACTTTAAGATATCATCTCACTCCAATAAGACTGGCTAGGATCAAGAAAACAAATGATACCAAGTGCTGGAGAGGTTTTGGGGAAAGGGGAACACTCATCCCATTGCTGGTGGGAATGTAAACTTGTACAGCCACTATGGAAAGCAGTGTGGAGAACCCTTGGAAGACTCAAAATGAGCTTACCACCTGACCCTGTCATACCACTCCTGGGTATATACCCACAAGACTCTTCTAAAAAAAATAAAAAATAAAATAAATAAAATAAATAAATAAATAAATAAATAAATAAAAGACTCTTCTTACCGCAGAGATACATGCACAGCTATCTTTATTGCAGCTCTGTTCACAATAGCAAAAAAGCTGGATAGAGAAAATGTGGTACATCTACAATTGAGTTATTTGCAGCAGTAAAAAAAGACAACATCATGAATTTTGCAGGTAAATGGATGGAGCTAGAAGATATCATGCTGAGTGAAGTAACACAGTCCCAGAAAAACAAAGGACGAATGGTATCCTTCATCTGTGGATGCTAGCACCTATTACCTAATTGTATGGCAAACTGAGCAACGTTAATATGATCTGAAAACAACTGTGCTCTTATATTGTGAATCCCTTAAAATAAATTAATTAATTAATTAAAAAAGAAAAAAATAAACAAATTTTAAAAAGACCAAAACAAATAAATAAATGAATAAGATCTTGATTTGCAGAATTTATCATGGTATAAATAAATGCTTTCACCATGGCCTATTTCAAGCTATCATAACTGTCTTGCAAATTTCCTGAAAAGTTAACAATTGATTCTATTAAATGATGAAAGTAGTTCTAACATACTAGATTCTTCTCCTAAATTTATTTGTGGGTGGATGTGGTATTGTTTGTTTGTTTGTTTGTTTGTTTGTCTTGACAAAGTCTTTCTTAGAGACCTGTCCATGTTGATGGGAAATACAAGTGCTTTAAAGAATTTGAAAAGCAACATAGCTGTCATTCACCTGGTCATTCCAGAGTCCAGATGTGGAAAAGGATTTCTATGCGAATTGGTGAAGCTAAAAAACTAAAGACACTGAAAATACACTCTCAAGACAACCAAGGAACCACAGAAAATTCTGTCCTTCTCTCCCCTTTCCCTTTTTTTTAATTTATTTTTTATTATTTTGTATGTGTATGAGTGTACCATCTGCATGTAGGTTTGTGCACCCGTGTCATGCAATGCTGCAGAGGTCAGAAGAGAGCATCGGGTTCTCCTGGAACTGGAGTTAAAGTCGGTTTTCATCTGCTATGTGGGTGTTAGGGATCGAACCTGGGTCCTCTGCAAGAGCAGTCGGTGCTCTAACCGCTAGGCCATCTCTCCAGCCCTCCTCTTTTCTCTCCTTTCCTCCCTTCCCTCCTTCCCTTCCTCTCTCCCTTCCCTTCCTCCTTCCCTTCCCTTCCTCCTTCCCTTCCTCCTTCCCTCCCTTCCTCCTTCCCTCCCTTCCCTTCCTCCTTCCTTCCCTTCCTCCTTCTCTCTCTTCCTTCCTCTCAACATTTTATCACTCATGCTAATTTTATTTGGATTGGTAGGTTCTGTCAACCCAGCCAACCCAAACCTACTTGCAGTCTTCATTCAGAGTTCCTAAAGATCGTAATGGAACACCCCCTGAAGAGAGGAAAGATGCCTGTCAACACAGACCCCAGACTCCAGCATGCTGGAAGGTACTCTCCCCTGGACTTACAAAGACCCTAGCTCCCAGTTTCCTCCCCGCTACCGCAAGCTACCCTCTCTCCTTTATGAAACCCCTCATTATGAGAATTTCTATTTGATGTGAAGCTGAGGAAAGGAGAAGACCTCCCCACACCTAGAAACTGGCTCCTTCAGAAGGGGCTAATAGAGCTTGTCTAGGTACAAACAGCAACAGAAAGAACTCACAGTGATTCAAAACCATTCCCATCTAGAAACCATTGATCATACTGTTTACAAGAAACATATGACATTATTTTTTCTAAAGGAGGGTATTTTTATTTAAAATGTCAATGAAGGGGGGCTGGGGACATGGATTAGCACTCAAGAGCATGTGTTATTCTCACAGAAAGGTTTGGTTCTCAGAACCAAGTGGTGGCTCACACCACCTGTAACTACTTCAGGGGTGTATCTGATATCTCTAGCTTTCTAGGCACCCACATATATGTATATACATAATTAAAGATAATAAAATAAGTCTTGAAGACAACCATTGAAGATCCACAGTCCCCACAGCTCCAAAGACAGCGAGTGTCGGGCAGACAACAAACCTGATTATAACTCAGAACAATGGAGCCCCAGAGGAAAGAAACTCATACAACAGTCATTTTACCTGCAGGGATTGTTTAGTATTTATTTGTATTTGAGACATATTTCACATAGTGCAGATAAGCTCCTCTAAAATATACAGTCCATCAGCTTTCATGTATTTGCAAAGCTGTGCAACCATCAGCATTAGATGATAAGGATTACCTGAGAGCCCATGTGCCGAACACAGCAGTGTGAACAAGAGACAGAACAGCTTTGCCCTCCAGAAACTTACCTTCCATCACAGTGGACAAGAAGCAACTGATTAAGTTAACTCCACTCTAGGGTGAATTACACCACCCCCAAATCCATACACTGAAGCTCTAACCCATGTACACTATAATATGTCCTTCTTTGGAAATGAGGTTATTCCAGATGTAATTAGTTAAATGAGGTCATGCTGAAGCAGGCTGGACACTCATCCAGTGTGACTGTATCCCTATCAAATGGGGCAATTCGGGCACAGTCAGGTGCACTTGGACAGACAGCACTGGGTGAAGATGAAGGCTGAGGTAGTGCTGGAGCAGAAGCCAGGGATTTCCACAGACACCAAGCAAGGGCCAGAACTAAGAGCAGTGCTTAGAACAGATCCCTTCCCTCGCTGGCCTGAGGGGCTAACCCTGCCCCTTACCTTGACCTTGACTTCTAGTTATCCCAGCAACATAGAGCCTCATTTCAGGTTGTACTTATAAGGGTTCCAGATGAGCAACAGATAGATAATGGAGCTACAGTCTTTTTTCCTTCCTTCCTTCCTTCCTTCCTTCCTTCCTTCCTTCCTTCCTTCCTTCCTCCCTTCCTCCCTTCCTCCCTTCCTCCCTTCCTCCCTTCCTCCCTTCCTCCTTTCTGACTTTCCTTCCTTCCTGAGGCACAGTCTTGTGTAGCACAGGCTGGCCTTAAACTTACTATGTAGGCAAGGATGACTTTGAAATTCTGATCCTCAGGACTAGAGAGATGGTTCAGTGGTTAAGAGCACTGGCTGCTCTTGCAGAAGACCTGGCACAATCGTCCTTAACTCTAGTTCCAGGGGATCTGACACCTTCTCCTGACCTCTGAGGGCATTACACATGTGGGAGCACTTACATACATACATACAGGCAATACACTCACACAAAAAATAAAAAGAAATTATTTTTAAAAATTCTGGGGCTGGGGGGCTGGAAAGATGGTCTAGCGGTTAAGAGCGCCGACCGCTCTTACAGAGGACCCGGGTTCGATCCCCAGCACCCACATGGCGGCTGAGAACCATCTGAAACTCCAATTCCAGGAGAACTCCAGTTCCAGGGGAATCCAAGACCCTCTTATGACCTCTGCGGCATTGCACGACACGGGTGCACAAACCTACATGCATATAGTACACTCATACACATACAGAAATAAATAAAAAAATAAAATTAAAAAATATTAAAAAAAAATTCTGGGGCCGGGCATAGTGGTTGCATGCCTTTAATCCCAGTACTCAGGAGGCAGAGGCAGGTGGATCTCTGTGAATTCAAGGCCAGCCTATTCTATATAGTGAGTTCCAGCTGGCCTGGAACTAAAGGGAGACCCTGTCTCAAAAAAAACAAAAACAAAAAAAAAAAAAGAAAAAATTCTGGCCAGGTGTAGTGGCACACATCTTTAATCCCAGTGCTTGGGAAGCAGAGGTAGGCAGATCTCTGTGAGTTTAAGGCCAGCCTGGTCTACAAAGTGAGTTCAGGAAAGCTGGGACTGCAGAGAGACCCTGACTCAAAAAGACTGCCCCCCCCCAAATTCTGATTTTGCCTCTATTCCTGAGTGGTGGGGTGGCAGGCACGAGCCATTAATGCTAGCCAAAACTGCACCAGCTGAGCAGGATCTCCAACCCTGGAATTATTTCTCCACTATAGGGTACTCCAGGAAGTCCTCTGAAAAGCCTGGTACAGAGTAGGCCAGATGAAGATTACAAACAGGTAGTTCTGAAGAGGTCACAGCTCACACAACAGCCCCCAGAGTATGATGAGTCCAGAAAGTTAGAACAGCAGGATGTGAAGAGAGGCTGTGGTGCAAGACCACAGGAGAAGCCCTTCCAGAGTGGAAGCGTGGGAAGTTTGACAGGGGCTAGACCCACCCTAGCCTGGGAAGCCATGGTCATGAGCTTAATGAAAAGCCATTGAAATGTTTGAGGTTAGATTTGTTTATGGGAAGGTGTCTCCGGCTGGGGCAGAGGGCGCACAGCGAGAGAGCCAGCTTTGAGCAGCAGCCCCTGAAGGACAGGAGAGACGACATCTGCAGTTGAGCCTGGGCAGAGGTTTGTAAGTGGGGAAAGGTGGGCGACCTGGAGATGCCTTCATGCATTCTGAAAGTGGAATCCACAGGATTGGCTGGTAGGAATGGTGCCAAAAAGAAAATGAGGGTGTCCCTCGAGTTGAGCTTCATGCAGAGCTTATAATTTACCAAGATCAAAGACTGGAAAAGCACAGATTTCATGGAGAAAATTTGCTCCACTCATGGGAAGTTCAAAGGGGTTGTTGAGGCTTATGTAGAACAGTTGCATGGTGCCGGGGTGGGGGGCTGCACACCCTCTCCTCCTGACATAGAGTGTAACTAACCTAAAGGTGACTGTGAATTAGGAGGGGATAGAAACTGAGGGGAAGCACAGAGCGTCCCAGGAGAGGTTCCATGTCAGAAATGACACAAGATAAAGCTGGGGGACTGAGCCGCTATGGGGGCCGCCAAGCTCTGGAACGAAGTCCAGATTTAGAGGCAGTGGGAAGCTGCTGGAACACATTAAACTGAGGGCAGTAATGACCAGGTGCACATTTGAGAAAAACAAGGTGGGTGCTTTTTTGGAGAATGGTGAGAGGGTTACAGAGGGGCCGACAGGCCAGGTACAGATGCTGTCTGGGGGGGGCTGGAGAGATGGCCTAGCAGATAAGAGCGCCGACTGCTCTTGTAGAGGACCCGGGTTCAATCCCCAGCACCCACATGGCAGCTGAGAACCATCTTTAACTCCAGTTCCAAGGGAATCTGACGCTCTCTTCTGACCTCTGCGGCATTGTACGACACGGGTGCACAAACCTACATGCAGACAGTACATTCATACACATACAAAAATAAATAAAATTTTAAAAAAAGATGCTGTCTGGGAGTCCAGGCAGAATCATGGTGTGGTCTGGACTGAATGAGTGTCAAGAGTTATTTTAGAGTAAAATGGGTGGATCAGAACCACCAGGTTTTACTGTGTCTCATTTCTCCTGACCAGATATTTGATTAGTCATATTGAGAAAGGCAATATGTAAAGGCTGTGCTTTATTGTGGCCTGCTAAAACCATTTTACAGAAGGAGTCGACCTTTATAAATTATTCTAAAAGGTTCCAAGAAGGCTTTTTCTGGAGGACAGAAGAAAGCTTATACTGATTGTTGCTAAACTCATCCTGAAAATATCCCTTCCTTTTCCATTCAACTGTCTGCTCTTGTGGCGTGGAGGAGCAACCCTGGTGTAATTTGGAAGTTTTAGTAGCCTCGGCATGGAATATGTGGCTGTGCGGTTGCCTCAAGTATTTTCATTCTGTTATTTTTATGGCCTGAGCTATTTTAGCCAGCAGCCCAGTGCTCGGAGGATGAAAGCAGACCCCAGAAGCCCAGCAAGGGTCTCCAGGAATCGGAATGCCCAGTGATTTAGACAGTAGGCATCAGCTTAACCCAGGGTGCAGAGCTGACCACCCCCTCCCAGACCCCTCCATACAAGGCCATGGAATGGTCCAAGATAGAGCTTCTTCCAGTTTGGCGATGCCACTTGCATTCAATGTAAAACCTGAAATGGGTGGAAAATTTGCCTGGTTGGAAAAAAACCAACAAAAATGCAAACCAAGTATTTGGTATTTTCAGCCAGTCCCTTCCACTGTGACACAAAATTTCTCAATTTCCATCTCCCCTCTAAGAGCCAGCTTGCTCTGTGAGCAGCCTGCCTTCAGGGTTAGACCTTGCTTTCGGCTGACCTCGTAGTGCCATGGGTTGAACCAGTCGGTCCTCACAGCTCTCCGTGAGATGTCTGGCCCCTGCAGCGTCTCAGCAGTGCTGGACACGCTGTTATGTTCTATGAATTCTCCTGGATAGAAGATCAGTGTTCAAAGTCACTGGAAAAAAGCAAAAGGAAAGAGAGCAGAGCCTTCCTGCCGTATCGAAACACCTCAGGCCCATGATGATGGCGGACCTACCATGAACCTTGGGCCAGGAAACTGGGGTGCTTCAAGCAAGTCTCACACTGCTTCTGTTCAGTTGTGTGAACTTGAGCAGTCCCCAGCCTTGTATCTGGTACTCAGTTCTAGTTTTGTTGAAGGGAGGGTTTGATTTAGAAGATTCCATGCCACAACAATCGTGGCTCTAGTCCCCACCCAGCCATCCTCCAAAGCTACGTGCAGTCACAGCTCCCTACTGCTCATGGGGAAAGAAATAACCACAGACTGATTCCGGATGATGTAAGTAAGAGAATCAGGCAGATGACTCTAACAGCGGAAGTGAAAGTTGATCCCGGCTCTATGGCTGCTTCAGAAACTCCCTGTGAAGCACCCTGAGGACCAAAAGGCATGATCCTGCTCACACTCCTCCTCCCTTCCCCAAGAAAAAGGCTTCACCCACAGAACACTTCGAGGTAACTTTCCTTCCAGTACATACTCATGACCCCCAACAAGGTCACATCACTGGTGCTTGGTAGACATCCATGCTCTCCCTGTTGCACCTTTGCTAAATGGCAGGGGCGCACTTCCCTAAGGGCTGAACCTGCTGTCCTGAAGCCCTGTACCCACCCCAGCATGGCCTGCAGCTTGACACAGCAGACATTCAACACTCATTTGTTGGTTAACCCTCAAGGTGGTAAGAAAACCAGCTGCGGCCAGGTTGGGTGCTCAGAATCTGGGAGAGCATTCTGGGGACGGGGCAGGGAGGGCACAGAGATGCCTAGGGTTGGCACTCCAAAGAGACACATGCCTCTGCACAGAGGAAAATGATGGGCTTGCTCCTGCTCACCAGCCTCTCTCCAGAATGCCCTCCACCCAGCCCCCACCCCGAGCTCAGATGCAGAGGGCAGAGGTCCCTGCCTCTGTCCCCTTAGGCCTCTCTATCCCCAACCTCAACTTGAGAGATACAGAAGGGACTAATAGTCCCAAGAAGGATTTTCGACCTTTTTTTTAGAGATGAGAATAATAATGTTAAATGAGCTGAGTTTAGGACACATTAGAAAATAAAGGAAATTGAGGAATAAAGGAAACTCAACTTGGGATCAAACAGATGGGGAGAGAGTTTTAGATTCTTTATTATGTCACTGGAAGAGGATCATCCTATTCAACCAACCAGGGACTTCTTACTGGGAAGCTAGACATGACAATCATCATTCTATCGCTGTGATAAATTAATGAGATAAACAGCTTCAAAGGAAGAAGGGTCTGCTGGCTCCTGGCATCAGAGGTCTTGGCCCATAGTTACCCTGTCCCCTTGTCTTTGGGTCTGTGCAGCATCACGGTGACAGTGCATACCAAGGAAACCCCCCACCTCATGCAGCCAGGAATCAAAGAGAAAGGAAAGAATGCTTGTCTAGGACTGGAGAGATGGCCTAGCGGTTAAGAGTGCTGACTGCTCTTACAGAGGACCCAAGTTCGATCCCCAGCACCCACATGGCGGCCGAGAACCGTCTGAAACTCCAATTCCAGGAGAACTACAGTTCAAGGGGAATCCGACACCCTCTTCTGACCTCCGCACATTGCATGACACAGGTGCACACACCTGCATGCAGACAGTACATTCATACACATACCGAAATAAATAAAATTAAAAAAAAAAAAGAATGCTTGTCTAATATTCCACTCAAGGGCATGCCTCCAAGGACTTGACTTCCTTCCACTAGGCTCCAACTGCCAAGGTTCCGCCTCATCCCACTAGAACCACAGAAGGCTCAGCCTTTAACACAGGCCTTTCGGAAACATTCTTTCTGCAGCCTGAAGTACAAGATGATTCAGAATAATGATGCAGCCTCCGAACACAAGGAAAACGTGGGCCAGGACAAAAAAATGCTTTGTAAGAGGAGACTGTCTTAGTGTCCCTAAGAACTGAGGTGCTTCTGCCTCTGAGCATTAGGTGACCAGACAGGAGTTAAAGTCCCAGTTTTGCATCTGACTAGAACTGCACCTTCATTATTTAACAATCACAAGCTTCAGGAATAAAATAAAGGGTCATGCCAAGAGTGAAAAGTGAACATGTTGTACTTCTCGGTACAGCAGGTGAATTTCTAAGTGTCTGCAATCATTAAACCTCTGAACAACCACCTGAGGAAAGTAGGGGCTGCTGTGATCTGGATTCTGCAGGATGGAAAAGAAACTACTGAAATATATCTTCCACTACAATGGAGTTTTTTTTTAATTCACCCAATATTTATTGACCTCTTCAATGCACATTGCTGTAGGCTCCTGTCATATGTTATTGAAAAAAAAGATAGAAATCTCACTCAGTCTCAACAGAGTTTATCTGGGATGGATTAGAGGACTCCATAGCAATGCAAGTCTTAAACCATAGTTACTACCGCCTGCCTCTCCCTGGGTCCCCCACACATAGAACTGAGATCAGGATTCAGGTTGAACTGCCTTCCCCTGAAAATGGGTCCAGGCATCCTCTATGCCCTTAGAGACTCAACTTACTGAGACAGGAGCATTGCTAGGATGGTCACCTCTCTCATTGGAGAAGAGGACCCAGGGGCTGAAAGGGTTAAGATATTTGTTCCAGATGGCCCACGCAGCCCTAAGGGATCAAGCCAGAAACTGAGCATCCCTAGCCTGTGGTTAGATCACAATGAGGAAATTCTTCAGGGGCCCAACATATCTTTTGGCCTTTAATCCTGTAGTATCTACTGATTGCATCATCCACTGGCAATGCAGAGTATGTTTGCCTGATTCTTGTTGTTTGTTTCAACATATATTCTCATTAATTTGTAACTAGGACAAATATGTCAATACTCATGTTCCTCTTCCTCTTAGACTCTAAAGGGGAAGGATTCTGGTTTGCTGGGCTGGTTTCTAGAATGTGACTAAAGAATCCTGTAAATAGACCAGCAGAGGCAACTAAAGGGCCCAGGAGGGGGTCTTCAGAACTAAAATCAGCACAGGCCCAGGAGGATAGGGACCACAAGGTCCTAGGGCTAGCAATTGTAGACCATTCTGAGATTTGAAAAGTGGACAGAGTGCATTTTAGGAGGAAAGATCAACACTAAACTTGGAACCTGGTAAGTTTCCCATACATGTTTGCTTATTGTAATGGTGAGTGAATTAGTGAGTGATGGCTCCAGTAAGTGATGTAACGCTGCGCCTCCTATAGAGGCCCAGGGAGGAGGCACAGTCACAAGGAGCTTTGTAGTGCCCAAGACACCTTAGCTGCTCCTCTGTCAGACTGAGCTGTGGAACACTGATTAATTACAGACCGTGGTTGAGTTTGTATATGGGGCACTCTAGGGGAGCAGGATCACTGAGAAGTGTATGGCCCTGAAGGACAGACATGCTATGAAGGATAAAACAGCAGCGAGAAGCGTGGAGGTAAGTGTGATAACACACTCCCTGACATGAAGGAGGTCAGAGAAAAGTGGGTTGGTAGTGATGTCTGCCCCATGACATCAGGAACTGGAAGAGCAGAGAAAAGTGTTTAGGCTCTGAGAATAGAATTGTTATTACTGGAGAGGCTAAGGTAAATCAGAAGCCTGCCAGTTACATATGAAAGGAGCAAAGAAGACGGTCCTGACATGGGAAGGAGCACAGGAAGACAGTCCTGACATGGGAAGGAGCACAGGAAGACAGTCCTGACATGGTAAGAGCACAGGAAGACAGTCCTGACATGCTAAGGAGCACAGGAAGACAGTCCTGACATGGGAAGGAGCACAGGAAGACAGTCCTGACATGGGAAGGAGCACAGGAAGACAGTCCTGACATGGGAAGGAGCACAGGAAGACAGTCCTGACATGGGAAGGAGCACAGGAAGACAGTCCTGACATGGGAAGGAGCACAGGAAGACAGTCCTGACATGGGAAGGAGCACAGGAAGACAGTCCTGACATGGGAAGGAGCACAGGAAGACAGTCCTGACATGGGAAGGAGCACAGGAAGACAGTCCTGACATGGGAAGGAGCACAGGAAGACAGTCCTGACATGGGAAGGAGCACAGGAAGACAGTCCTGACATGGGAAGGAGCACAGGAAGACAGTCCTGACATGGGAAGGAGCACAGGAAGACAGTCCTGACATGGGAAGGAGCACAGGAAGACAGTCCTGACATGGGAAGGAGCACAGGAAGACAGTCCTGACATGGGAAGGAGCACAGGAAGACAGTCCTGACATGGGAAGGAGCACAGGAAGACAGTCCTGACATGGGAAGGAGCACAGGAAGACAGTCCTGACATGGGAAGGAGCACAGGAAGACAGTCCTGACATGGGAAGGAGCACAGGAAGACAGTCCTGACATGGGAAGGAGCACAGGAAGACAGTCCTGACATGGGAAGGAGCACAGGAAGACAGTCCTGACATGGGAAGGAGCACAGGAAGACAGTCCTGACATGGGAAGGAGCACAGGAAGACAGTCCTGACATGGGAAGGAGCACAGGAAGACAGTCCTGACATGGGAAGGAGCACAGGAAGACAGTCCTGACATGGGAAGGAGCACAGGAAGACAGTGCTGACATGGGAAGGAGCACAGGAAGACAGTGCTGACATGGTAAGGAACACAGGAAGACAGTCCTGACATGGTAAGGAGCACAGGAAGACAGTCCTGACATGGTAAGGCACAGTGAGGGGAAGATTCAGAGAGGCCAAAGTAAACCCATACAGAGGAACCAGCATAGCGGACATTTGGCCTGGGAGGACGGGGCTTTGGGCTCCATTAGAGTGGTTCTTGAATGTCTCCATGTGTTTAGGGCTTGGTCCCTAGCCCATTGCACTTTGGGGAGTGACGGGCCCTTCGGCAGGTAAATCCCTGTGGGAAGAAGTTGGACCTTGGAGAACATGCTGGAAGAGGATACTGGGACCCATTCTTTCCTCACTCCCCACCCACCTTTCTCTCCTGCTTCCTGGCTGACTAAGATGGGCCGCTTTCTCCACCATGAACTCTCGTGATGCTCTCTGCTGTCACAGGCTGAAGAAATGAGCCAACCTTCCCTGGACTGAAACCTCCAAAACTATGCACCCAAACAAACCTTTCCTCTTTTTAAGTTCACTGCCTCAGGTATCTTGTCATAGCAGTGGAGAGCTGACTAACAGAGGCTCCCATTTAAGGACTTGGCTGCCTTTTGTAAGAAGCAAGGCCTGCGGGGCTGGAGAGATAGCCTAGCGGTTAGGAGCGCCGACGCTCTTGCAGAGGACCCGGGTTCGATCCCCAGCACCCACATGGCGGCTAAGAACCGTCTGTAACTCCAATTCCAGGAGAACTCCAGTTCCAGGGGAATCTGAGACCCTCTTCTGACCTCCGCGGCATTGCACGACACGGGTGCACAGACCTGCATGCAAACAATACATTCATACACATACAAAAATAAATAAATAAAAAAAAAAAGAAGCAAGGCCTGCAAACATCCTCCAAGAGAAGAGTAACAGGAGAAGAGTCTTTCTTGGGAGAGGCAGCAAGAGCAGAAGCCAGGGCTGAGGCACCACTTTCTCTCACGTAGTTTATCCCAGTGTTTGCCCAGACCAGAATCCACTCTACAACTTGTTAACTCTCTTCCCTTGAGCTAATTACTTGATTTTTCCATAACTCGGTTTCCTGACTGAGAGCCTTTGTGTCTACCACACAGATTATAACTAAATATGATAATAGAGGTTACTTGGAAGAGTGCCTAGAATGCTCAATAAACGTCCATGGTTAATATTAGTTCTGCATTGTAGTCTGACTCAGAAAGTACCACTTAAACACTAAGCATCAACAGCCTATCGCCTCTCCCAGGAGACTAGGACATCTGTGATGCAGGACCCAGGGGACGCTTCTCTTGAAGCACTGTGTGAGCATCCCCTGGATGCTTGGTACATGCTTCTTTAAGTGAAATCCCAATCAAGGTGAGAAAAACAATTTTCAGTTAACTGGGGCAGCCACAGGGTGCTAGAGTTAGGAGCCTAGCCCTACCTCCACTGGGAACTCCAAGCTTTACCACATTCTGGCCCCATCTGACCTAGCTCTGCTCACCAGTCCCAAAGAAAGTCCTAGAAAAGTCAGAACCGGATCAAAGATGCCACTAAAGCAAGATGGAGTTTTCAAGCAAAAGGGAAGAGGAAGAGTAACAACAATTGAAGGGCAGGTTTCACCTGAAGCGAATGAGAACAGTTGAGTGAAACTTCATATACTGACAGTAATGCATAAAACATAAAAGAAAATGTTAATATCAATTTTTTTTAATTTTTTAAAATTAATTTTATTTATTTCTGTATGTGCATGAATGTACTGTCTGCATGCAAGTTTGTGCACCCGTGTCATGCAATGCCGCGGAGATCAGAAGAGGGTGCCGTTATTCCCCGGAACTGGAGTTCTCCTGGAATTGGAGTTTCAGACGGTTCTCGGCCGCCATGTGGGTGCTGGGGATTGAACCCGGGTCCTCTGTAAGAGCGGTAGGCGCTCTTAACCGCTAGGACATCTCTCCAGCCCCTAATATCAAATTTTTAAAAGTCTCTGAGATGAAAGAAAACAATTCAGGACTATGAGTGGTAGGAATATGGGCTGGGCTATAAGATACTAAGTTATACTTATGTTTGTTTACTGTGGTACTCTGGACTGTGTGCATGCCAAGTTATCATCCTAACTCTCAAGAAAATGTCAAAAAGATAAGGACAAAGAAAAGGCAGGAGGAAAATTTCATTGCACTTAGTGAAATAAGGTAATCTGAACAACCACATGTGCTACGTTATCAACTCCAAAGCACAGTCTGGAAAAGACAACACGACACCACAGACAGCAGAGCTGTCAGGGTTTTCCAGACAGGACGATGAAGGGAGGGGGCTGTTTCTTACATAAACTAACCGTGTCCTACTTTCATTTTTGCTGCTGTGACGAAAACTGACAAAAACAACTTAGGAGAGAAAGGTGTCAGCTCAAAAGTGTAGGTGACAGTCTGTCATGCTGGGGACATAAAGACAGGACCTTCAAGGAGCTGGTCACATCACAGTCAGGAGGAGAGGATGGATGCATGCCAGTCATATCACAGTCAGGAGGAGAGGATGGATGCATGCCGGTCATATCACAGGAGGAGAGGATGGATGCATGCTGGTCATATCACAGTCAGGAGGAGAGGATGGCTGCATGTTGGTCATATCATAGTCAGGAAGAGAGGGTGGATGGATGCATGCTGGTCATATCACAGTCAGGAGGACAGGATGGATGCATGTTTGTCATATCATAGTCAGGAAGAGAGGGTGGATGGATGCATGCTGGTCATATCACAATCAGGAGGGGAGGATGCATGCATGCTGGTCATATCACAGTCAGGAGGAGAGGATGGATGGATACATGCTGGGCACATCACAGTCAGGAGGAGAGGATGGATGGATGCATGCTGGTTACATCACAGTCAGGAGGAGAGGATGGATGCATGCATGCTGGTCACATCACAGTCAGGAGGAGAGGATGGATGCATGCATGCTGGTCATATCACATCAAGAGGGGAGGATGCATGCATGCTGGTCATATCACAGTCAGGAGGAGAGGATGGATGCATGTTGGTCATATCACAGTCAGGAGGAGAGGATGGATGCATGCTGGTCATATCACAGTCAGGAGGACAGATGGATGCATGCTGGTCATATCACAGTCAGGAGGACAAGATGGATGCATGCTGGTCACATCACAGTCAGGAGGACAAGATGGATGCATGCTGGTCATATCACAATCAGGAGGGGAGGATGCATGCATGCTGGTCACATCACAGTCAGGAGGACAAGATGGATGCATGCTGGTCATATCACAGTCAGGACAGGATGGATGCATGTTGGTCATATCATAGTCAGGAAGAGAGGGTGGATGGATGCATGCTGGTCATATCACAATCAGGAGGGGGAGATGCATGCATGCCTCTTATATCGCAGTCAGGAGGACAGGATGGATGCATGCTGGTCATATCACAGTCAGGAAGAGAGGGTGGATGGATGCATGCTGGTCATATCACAATCAGGAGGGGAGGATGCATGCATGCTGGTCACATCACAGTCAGGAGGACAAGATGGATGCATGCTGGTCATATCACAGTCAGGACAGGATGGATGCATGTTGGTCATATCATAGTCAGGAAGAGAGGGTGGATGGATGCATGCTGGTCATATCACAATCAGGAGGGGGAGATGCATGCATGCCTCTTATATCGCAGTCAGGAGGACAGGATGGATGCATGCTGGTCATATCACAGTCAGGAAGAGAGGGTGGATGGATGCATGCTGGTCATATCACAATCAGGAGGGGAGGATGCATGCATGCTGGTCATATCACAGTCAGGAGGATAGGATGGATGCATGCTGGTCACTTCACAGTCAGGAGGAGAGGATGGATGCATGCATGCTGGTCATATCACAGTCAAGAGGAGAAGATGGATGCATGCATGCTGGTCATATCACAGTCAGAAGGAGAGGATGGATGCATGCATGCCTCATATCACAGTCAGGAGGAGAGGATAGATGGATGAATGCTGGTCATATCACAGTCAAGAGGAGAGGATGGATGCATGCTGGTCATATCACAGTCAGGAGGAGAGGATGGATGCATGCATGCTGGTCATATCACAATCAGGAGGACAGGATGGATGCATGCTGGTCATATCACAGTCAGAAGGACAGGATGGATGCATGTTGGTCATATCATAGTCAGGAGGAGAGGATGGATGGATACATGCTGGTCATATCACAGTCAGGAGGAAGGGTGTATGCATGTTGGTCATATCATAGTCAGAAGAGAGGGTGGATGGATGCGTGCTCACTTGCTTGCCTGTGCTCAGCTTGATTTCAGGGCCCTCTGCCTAGGGCATGAGGCCACCTCCAGTGGACCTGCTTGCTAATCAATAACTTAATTACGACAATCCCTCCTAGACATGCCAGTATGGGCCAACCAAGTGTAATGAATCTCTCATTGAGAGTTAATTCCCAGGTGATTCTGGGTTGTGTCAACAATGCAAGCTAACGATCACAGTGGTGTGAACATACCATTTGGAATATGATCTGTCAAAACTCGTAAATGTAGAGCATGAAGAGTGAACTTTAATGTGTATCTTTTCATTGTGTTTTAATCATTTCAGCATGATTTTTTATCAAGATTAAGAGTTGGGGATTGGGAGGATAGCTTGGTAGTAGAGTACTTGCATAAGATGCACAAGGTCCTGGGTTCAATCCCCAGCACCACAGTAAATTCCATATCCGTAATATTTCATCAGTTGTAATAACTAGACATCAATATACAGCATTAATAGTAAGAGACAAACACATGGGAACCGCTTTCTGCTCAATTTCTCTAAAAACCTAAAACTGCTGGAAAAATGTTAATAATTAATTAAATTTAAAATTTTTTTTTATTTATTTCTGTATGTGTATGAATGTACTGTCTGCATGCAAGTCTGTGCACCCGTGTCGTGCAATGCCGCGGAGGTCAGAAGAGGGCGTCGGACTCCCCTGGAACCAGAGTTCCCCCCTGGAATTGGAGTTTCAGACGGTTCTTGGCCGCCAAATGGGTGCTGGGGATCGAACCTGGGTCCTCTGCAAGAGCGGTCGGCGCTCTTAACCGCTAGGCCATCTCTCCAGCCCCCCGACATAAATTTTTTAAAAGGTATAGTCAGCTAATTAAGTGTAACAATCAAGACATAACGACGAGCGATAATAAAAGTGAGGTATTTAAGGGCAACTAGCACACACGATAACCACTAAGAGACCAAAAAAAAATAAGAAAACAACAAAATGGAAGCAGACCAGTGAGAAGCGAAGTGCGGGAGCTGTAGTGATTTAAAAAGCGAGCTACGATTAACTTTAGCTCTCTTACTCAATCTTCCACATCTCTGATGCTTCCCAGACGTCCTGGTGTGGGCTGGTTGTCCACACTGAATGGCGTTCCTAGCGCCCTTAATTGCGATCTTTTACTAGGATCCTATAGGCATAAAACCCCCCCAACTCGCCATGAAAACCGTGCTTTCCTGCTCCTGTCTGTGGTTAGCTCATTTACCTAGCGTGGCAGTCACAGAGTGATCTGGTTAATTTCACATTCTGTTTAAGTGAGGGCTGTCTTGACTACAACGCATGGGCCTCCAATTTTCTCAGCATTGGGATGTATGCAACAGAAGTGGTTTAATGAAAAATTGAGACCGAACAAAATTCAAATTTATTTGATGAGTCCTCCTTCATAGTCAGAAGCCATGCCAAGATTCAGTGGGATTGAAGTGTTGAGTGAGAGCTTTTGCAAATATCATTTCTTGTTCAACTAAACAAGAGTGGTTCATGTGCCCATCCTGGGTCACCTAGGCGAAGACTTGGATATGCCTCTATGATCCCCAGATAATCACCCATGCTAAGTCGCTAAGGTGAAATAGAGTGTCTCTACACATGGCAGCCCTCCAAAAATAAAAACCCTCATGGCAGTTATCAAGGATTAGAGTGCAGCATGATTGAACAGCCTGGAATTCAATTATTTGCTTTCTTTCCCGTGCTACTTTGTCCATCACAAAGACCTTGGTGGAGTTTCCTAACTCAGTTGAAGGAGTCCAGGACCTCAGTCCTTCCCAGGGGATGTTAACTCAACCCTGCAGTTCACAGCTGTTTAAGCCCAGTTCTGCCTAGTTCTGGCTGTTGTGACGTGGCTAGCTATCCAACATCTAAGTATAATAGATGGATCATAATAATGGCTACTTCATAGGAGAGATTCAGGACTGGATAAGAAAACAAAAATAAGTCAGGCCTGGTGGCACAAGGGCCTTTAATTCCCAGCAATCTCAAGTTGGCTGAGGGCGTTGAAGGACTTATTCCATTGAGTTTGGGCCAGCTGCGATCTACATATAGAGTTCCAAGGGCCCAGCTTGAGCATGTATGTGAGACCCGCCAACAGCTAGCCGGCGTGTGCAACGTGAATAGCACCAGAGGAGACAGCTTGAGTACTGCGCAGGCGTCTCCTAGATGGCGCAGGCAGGCACGAGCCTAAAAGAACAACGCAAATATAAAAGGCAAGAAAAGAGTAAGGGGGCAGGGAGAGGCGGCGTATGAGGTTCATGTGGAGGTGTACAGAGGTTAGGGGGGACGGGAACAAACCGCAAAAAAAATGTGTCTAGGAGTAGAGCACTGAAAGGAGAGGAGGAATAGAAAAAAAAGCAGAAAGGAAAGAAGGAGGGAGGGAGAGAGGGTGAAGCCAAGGCGAAGTGGAGTGATGGGTATGGTGAGGTATAGGTAGAGGTGAGGGAGGAGAGATTAGTTACGTATTTCAGGTATGTAGATCGTAGAACAGCAGTGATCTATTAGTACTAGGTTAGATGGATAAGCCAGATCAACTCCGAAGACGAGGAAGTTATAAGAGGAATGGTTATAGGTTATATTTTTTTTTTTTTTTTTTTTTTTTTTTTTTTTTTAAGTTTATTGTTTATGCAGTATGAAGGGGAGGGCAGATTAATGGTACTTATGGGTTAGGAGGGTTTATGAGTAGGATCGGGTTATAGGGTGTAATGGACATGGAGTCTAGGTAGTAGACGACTGTAGGTCTTACATAGATTCTGTTTAATTTCGGTCGAGGTCGGTGTTGAGTTGAGGGTTATTTTCCTAGCGCTTAGTGGGTCTCATTCTCAGTGTGTATTCTGTTTCTAGAACATCCGCCTTCCCGACGCGTCCCCTTGTCAGATACTCATTAGTTAGACGTCTGCTTTCCCCACCATGTGAAGGGAGCCTGGAGTGGAGCTTTGTCTCTTGCCCATGGAACACGACTAACGATCCTATTCTTTCATCTGCCGGATCATTATCATGCTGCATCGTAGCATCTGAGGTCAGCCCACACTCTATAATATCGACATTACCATGTCAACTACAGAACCTGGGCAGCTTTTGTGGATGCAGAGGTTCTATCCCTGGTAACTAGATCTTTGGTGTCAGCACACAGTGAACAGCGCTTCTACACCTGCCAGGTCCCTGAACAAACCTCTGGTGGCGATTTGCCTTCTCAGCCAATTTAGTTATAACACATGTCACCCAAGAGTATCTCCCAACGGCCCCGCCCGGCTCTGACTGTGTTGACAAGGCCCTGTGGACACGGTTCTTGAGTCGAGGCATCACCGAGCTTAACAAGCTCTCTTTCATCTGCATCCCTGAAAGTTTATTGGGAACATCTCTCGCTCTTTCTTCTATCATTCTCCTCTCTTCATCCCCCTCTTCCTTAGCCCTTTTCATTTTCATCTCGCGAAGAGATCTAGACACTGTCTCAAAGGTGCACTCAGAAGCAAATCTGCCAGGGTTTATTTGCTGGAGCCCATGCGCTGCAGAGGGAAATCTGGTTGCAATTTCAGTAGTAGATGCTGGACTTGGCTACTTCATCCACCGCTCCTCATTTTTTGCCCAGCTCCCTGCTTGCTGCTTTGCACAGAACTGTCCTTCTGTGTAGGTTCCCCCTTTAAAATATACAATCATACACATGCAATTGTTGCCCGTGGCACGGCACACCCAACCAGAGACACTCAGCATCTGTCTAGTGTGGAATTTTTAGTAGCTGCATGTCTGTGTTTCATAGCTGAAAGTATTTGTCATTAGTGCTGTTGTTTTGTTCTGAACTCCAAGATTTACACAGCTTCCAGTTTCCTTTCCAGTACGTATTTTATTCCATGCTTACTATTTTCTGATTGGTGACTTGTTTTCCAGTCTCTGTAATCTTTCTTTTTGGAAATCAAGAGAAGACAACACCCAAGAACACAGCATGCTACTAATGAATAAAATTGTAGGTAAAACTCCAGTCTGAAAATGAAATTGGACTGAATGCAAGGGACATTCCGTCCCGTAAGGACTAGGCTGGAGCTCACTACTGAGAGCCATGAGTACTTGGCACTCCCCTTGCAGGGTCTCTCAATAGCTTCACTGCTTGAAAGCAGACCTCATCTCCTCTCACTGACAGACAACATGGCCCTGCAGAACTGCCACAGACACTCTTGTTACCTTTGTGTTTTGAATACCACATCTGAATGGCTCGTTGTTTGAGCCTCCCACCTCCATTAACTCAGCTGCACAGGGGAACCAGTACTTAATAAAACAACTACTGGCCAATGGTACAAGTCACGGGAGCCTTGGAGATCTTCTTGACTTTGTTTTTCTAAAAAGTACCCGTAACTTTGGCCAAGCAAATTAGTGAATACCCATGGGCTCCCTCAGGAGAAGTTAAACAAGTTAGTCACCAGGGTGAAGAACAGGCAGAGAGCCCCAAAGAAAATTTAATAAGCCTGCGCCACTCTTCTCGTTCCTTTCGGGTAGGTTTGTTCCAGAATGTAAGTGGAAATTTCTATGGGGTGTCTATGTGGGCCCAACTGCCTCTTTAGTTGAATTTGGGGAGCTGAGGGACCATTCTGGAGAGGGGTGCCTCTTGATGGGTAAGTGTGCCTTCCAAGCTACAGCACCCTGAACCTGGCATAGAAATAAAAAGCGTGGACTAGATGAAGAGTTCCATAGCTGGCCTCCACTGATGCATCTTCGTCCTTCTGCTACAGACTCATGAGGTCTGACGCAACTGCACTCCTTCCCTGGTGATTCCCCAGACCCCGAGAACTCGCTGCCTTAATGCTGCCCTCTCCGCATTAGTTGCCGGAATTTTCTGTTGCCCTGGGATAACATGGTCTTACCAAGGAACTTATGAAAAGGAATTTGATTTATGCTTACACAGTTCGTCAGGGATCCAGAAAGTCCCACCAGTGGCGGGGAGGACTGGTGGCAGGGGATGCCCTGGTGTATGAGACTGGGCACGTCACTCTTGGAAGCAAGCTAACAAGCTATAAAGAACACCCCTAAGCCGCCACCCCAGTGACATTCTCGCTCCAGAAGGCCACACCTTCTAAGACCTCCCAAAACAGTGCCAGAAAACTGGGGGACAAAACACACTCACTCCACCACCATACCCTCTTACTCTACTTACCAGGAAGCAGAATAAATGAGCTCGGGTGGGGGTGGGGGAAAGGGTGGGAACACGGAGGGGTTCTAAGATGACATACCCCCTTGTACAATACGTATTAAAAATATAATAAATAAATAGGATTCAAAAAAAAGAAAGAAAAATAGTAAAAGGCTACAGGGCAGAGACGTGACACAGCACCACCGGTCGAACCCCACCCCACGTGACTAGCTGTTGTGGGTGTCCACAGAGCTTCTGTTTCCTTCGTGAAGAGTGAAGTTCCTAGCCCACTACACTGTTTGGGTGACAGAGAAGGGACAAAAGAGCCAATCGAATACGTTAGATCACACACGACAGTGCACAGCCGGTTAGAGCCCGACCCACCGGACTGGGTGGGATCCACCGCTGGACCCGCCTGCTCCGTCACTTTGTCTCTGATGTGAATGAAAAGATCATTCATTGTGCGCATGCTCACAGCAAAGCAGTTCACCACCGCTTTGAAGTCTAGAAACCGTCTTACTTAACTGGCTTTCCTGAAGTCTTGTATCACTAATTCAGAACAGAAAGGTTTTTGTGTTTTTGTTTGTGTTTTTGTTTTGGAATAGAGGGAGATGTCTCATGTGACCCAACTGGCTTTGACTTTCCTTGTTTTTTTTTGGTCTTTTAACAGTTTTTTTTTTCCCTGTAGCCCCACGCTGTCGCTGGAACTCACTCTGCTAGACACCAGGTGGCCTTGAATCACAAAGGATTCACCTGGCCTCTGCCTCCCAAGTGCTTACGCGATTCAGGAGTGCCACCAACCACACCCCGTGACTTAAAATTTTAATAGTTACTTATTTTGGGAGGGGGATCTATTTTGAGCAGGGTCTCCCTGTCCCCCAGATGTCCGGAACTCACTCTGTAGAACCCCAGGCTGGGCCTTGAAACTCACAAAGCTCGACCCCTGCCTCTGCTCCTCCTGAGTGCTAGGATTAAAGGCGTGCCACCACCATGCCTGGCGGCTTTGAACTTTCTATGTAGCAAGAAATCTTAACTTTTCTGATCGTTTTGTTCTACTTTCGCAGTGCTGCCGGAATTAACAGGTGACAGTCGACAGTCGCATCCACTGATTTATAGACCCAAGCATTCCCAAGCGTGCATCTAGCCAAGCACTCTACAAACTGTATCCTACATCCCAGCCCATGTTTGTTTTTTTAAATCTGACTTCCTGGCTGCGTGGTCTGCCAGTGTACCGTAGGTAGATTGGTATGTTTACTACGCACCCAGCTAGGGTGTCGAAGGTTCTTGTTCACTGGAACAAAGAATAGGACCAGGTGCAAAGGATGTAGTGGAAATCGGGAGAGAGGGGCTTTTTTTTTTTTATTTATTATGTAGCGTGTTTGTCTGTCCGTGTCTGTCTGTGTATAGGTGCGATGTGCAGCATATGTGAGGCCAGAAGAGGGTGTCAAAACCCCTAGAGCTAGAGTTACAAGTGGTTATGAGACACCAGATGTGTATTGGCTGTGGGAACAGAACTCAGGTCCTCCCAAGCAGCAACAAGTACGTCTTAACACCATGACACCACTCCTATCCCAGAAGTTTTTTTTTTTGTTTACTACTTTTTCTTGTTTTTTTAATTTTTTTTTTTTTACTGTTGAATGACTGTACTATCTGCCAATGTATCGGTCTGTGCGGGGGAGGCACCTGATGTCATGCAATGCCGTGGACCGGGCAGGAAGAGAGTCTCGATATCCCACTGGAAACTGGAGTTCTCGCTGGAATTGGAGTCACAGACAGGTTTCTCAGCGCGCCATGTGGGTGCCCGCCGGGGAAAGGTTTTGAATTAGAAGTACTTCCTCCCTGAGCATAACCGACACCCCACATGGCGCAGACGCCTGTTAATCCCTAAGCACTTGGGGGAGCAGAGGCATGTTTGAGTTTCTGGAGTTTCCAGGACAGCCTGGTCCTACATAGCGGTTCACAGACAGCGGGGGCTACCAAGGGAGAACCCTTTTTGAACAAGACCAAAAAACAAGAGGGCAAACACCAAGTCCAAAGGGCTGAGATGGCTAAGCTCTTCCAGATTTGCATGCAACATACATATCTTTCTTTTTCTTTCTTTTATTTTTTTATGTTATGTGTGTGAGTGAATTGCCCTGTGTGCGAATGTAAGGTGCACCCTGGCAATGGTAACACACAGCGGTCCAGAAAAGGGTGTCAAATCACCTGGAACTGGAAGTTAGGCACAGTTGTTAGCCTCCATGGGGGTGACTGAGACTTGAACCCAGGTCTTCTGAAGAGGCAGCCAGTGCTCTTTGATCCTTGAGGTATCTCTCCAGGCCCCCAAAATGGGTGTATCAAATGTATGCCATACAAGGGAAGTGTGAGAACAATAATGAAAGCCTCCCCTATACAAGGCTCTGCCTGCATGCTGGGTGTTCATTGCGTATGCGCTAACTGCTTGAATCCTCACCCAGCTCTAAAAGCTAGGTAGCAGTTTTGGCTCTCATTTTAAACAGAATGAGAGGAACGAATCTGGTGAATTGAGCGACATAACAGTAGGCACACATAGACAAATTATTGACAGTCAGAGTTGATAGAATATGAAAGAATACAAAAAAGTCTTTGCTCTGACTACCAAGTCCTCTGCTACCCCTCAAATAAGTGAGCCATTAAATACATGTTTTGCTTCACTAAATGCCATGGGATCAGACCAATGTCATAATTTTTTATTATTTGTGTCAAATAAATCCCCCGTTCCCCTTCTCTTCTATCTAGTCCCCACTACCTTCGAGTAGCCATCGGCTCCCCATTCTTTTCTCCCAGTACCACAATGGTCCCTGAATAGATCTTCATAATGTTAAAGAATGAAAATCATGCCTTTTGGATACTGGAATCTTTTAATAAACTATGAAAGCTCTCCATTAACGTGTTTGGAATGCTTAAGTCAAATGTCACGCTCGGCTGCCACATTTATCTTCTCACCCTGAGATGGTGGGTGGCTAGAATCTACCCCTGCCCAGGCTACGAACACCAGCAGCAGAAGGAGAGCCATCATCAGGTCCAAAACATTAGCAAAGTGATGGTTCTAAACACTAAGATGCTGAGGTAGGAGAACAACTGTTTCTATGTGACTTGTTTTCAAAGTCCATTCATTGAATGAAGGAACAAGCTGAATTCTGTCCTGCAACCAGACGAGCCACAAAATGCAGGCGAAACGGCAGACTCCAGGGAGCTGGCTGCTTGTTTCACACAGAGCTGAGCAACTGATTAAGAGCAGTTAGTGTGAACTGCTGTTTTTATTTCACTGAGTCATGTTTTTGACAGAAAAGCTAAGTCAATTTCATTCACTTTTACTCTTAGGACATGTGATCTATAAACAGATGTTGCATTTGGGCTGGGGAAATAACTCAGCAGATAAAGTGCTGAGCGTGAGGACCTAGATCCAAGAACCCATACCAACGAACTAAGCTGGGTTTAAGAAGGGTACTCAAACCAACTTGAGAGGGAGAGACAGGAGGATTCCTGGGGTTTGCTGGCTAGCCAGCCTCACCTGCTCCATATGTTCCAGGCTGGTGAGAGACTCTGTCGCAAAAAATACCTGGAAGTTTAGTCATCCTTTCTACACACACACACCCAACACAACACATAGAGAGAAGAAGAGAAGAGAGAGAGAGAGAGAGAGAAAGAGAGAAAGAAACACCTTCACATATATACAAAACATAAATAAATATATTGGGATATGATCCAGTTGTGTTTAAAGTTCTGTTTTATGAATTCTGACTTCCCTCCCATCTAAACCTGCTTGAGAATTTCTGAAGAACTTTGTGACTGAACTAAATATAGGAAGTAATATTGATTGCCTCACACCTATAAAATGCCCACCACGCATCAAAAAACAAACAAACAAAGACTCCTTATGTTCTACTACTCCTGTGTTTTAACAACCAATCCTTTCAGGAATATTTTGGCGCAGCTGTGTGCAAACTGCTTGACTCTCTTACTGCTTGGTTGTCCCATTTGTAAACCACAATGCCTATGTCATAGGACTATTGTCAGGATTAAAACTCGTACAACATAAAGGATTAAAAAGATGACCAGCACAGCTAGCTAGAACCACTTGTCTATTTTTTTTTTTTTCTTTATTGTATTCGTTTTTATTTTTAAATTTATTTTTTGTATGTGGGTACGGAATGTACTGTCTGCATGGAGGTAAGTGCACCACTGTCGGGCAATGCCACCACAGAGGTCAGAAGAGCGGTGATGTCGGAGATTCCCCCCGAAACTAAGGATGTACTAATTTTGGCAGTGGCTGGATGGGTTGTGTGCAACCCAACTCTGTGACTCTATTACTGCTTGGGGTTGTCCCCCCATTGTGTAAAAAAAAAAAACGCAACAATGCTTATGTTATAGGACCGTTGTCAGGATTAAAACGAGTACAACATAAAGGATTAAAAGAGGACACTAAGCGAGCCGGGCGTGGTGGCCGCACGCCTTTAAATCCTAGCACTTGGGAGGCAGATGCGGCAATTCTTTGTGAGTTCAAGTAACAGCCTGGTCTACAGAGTGGGTTTCCAGGACAAGACTGGGGCTACAGGGAACCCGGTCTCAAAAAGACCAAAAAAAAAAAAAAAAAAAAAAAAGAGGACCTAGTATCTGCTATGCAATTTGCTCTATTTTTTTTTAATTGTGTTTTTTAAAATTTATTTTTAAAATTTTTTATAAAAATTTATTTTTTATATTTGTTATATTAATTGTAACTGTACTTCATGTATAAATTCTCGTCCCCCGTGGGTCTTACACTTCCCACCAACGGAAGTGGCAGAATTATTGTTATGCGTCTTTCCGCCCCTGTAGCATGTAGGTTAAAGAATACGGTTTAACTCTACTAGCGCCATGGTTGTGATGCTTTTTACTGTAAACATACCCCCATGGTCCTCTGCAAGAGCATATTCAATAAAAAAAAACCAGATTCCCTTTGGCTCATTAACACACTGACCATCTTCTAACACCAACAGCCCCAGTTGTTTTCTATTTTGTTCTTTAAGTCCAGGCCTCACTAAGTGTTGTGTCATTACTCCTGCATTACTGTTTCAAGACAGTCAGTTTCAGAAGAGTAAACAAGGAGACACAAAAGCTTTGGCACATAGAAGCAGCTTTCGTCCACCGAACAACTCAGATCATGTTGTACACACTGTTGAAAGAGTGAAGACAGTGCTGTTATCGTATCTGACATTCTGACATGTTGATAATTCCAGCTAGCTGCCACTTCAGTGGATGCCGTTTTCCCCAGTGGGGGGAATAAAGCATCCATGAATACATTTGAGGACACCTGATGAGAGAGTACGTGGNGTCGGATTCCCCCTGAACTGGAGTTCTCCTGGAATTGGAGTTTCAGACGGTTCTCGGCCACCATGTGGGTGCTGGGGATCGAACCCGGGTCCTCTGCAAGAGCGGTCGACGCTCTTAACCACTAGGCCATCTCTCCAGCCCTAATTAATTATTAACAATCAAAGACAAACACTAGTAAATTAGAAGTGGATTATTTTCAACAGCCACACCTACCACTAATTGAGACCAAAAAAATAAATAAAACAAAAAATTGAGAGCAGACCAGTGAGAACCGGAAGTGGGCGAGTGATTAAAGGAGCTAACTTTAGCTCACTCAACTTCCACATCTCTGATGTTCCCAGAAGTCCTGGTGTGGGCTGGTTGTCCACCTGAATGGGTTCCTCAGGCCTTAATTGGATCTTTTCTAGGATCCTATAGGCATAAAACCCCCCAAATCGCCATGAAAACAGTGCTTTCCTGCTCCTGTCTGTGGTTAGCTCATTTACCTAGCGTGGCAGTCACAGAGTGATCTGGTTAATTTCACATTCTGTTTAAGTGAGGGCTGTCTTGACTACAACGCATGGGCCTCCAATTTTCTCAGCATTGGGATGTATGCAACAGAAGTGGTTTAATGAAAAATTGAGACCGAACAAAATTCAAATTTATTTGATGAGTCCTCCTTCATAGTCAGAAGCCATGCCAAGATTCAGTGGGATTGAAGTGTTGAGTGAGAGCTTTTGCAAATATCATTTCTTGTTCAACTAAACAAGAGTGGTTCATGTGCCCATCCTGGGTCACCTAGGCGAAGACTTGGATATGCCTCTATGATCCCCAGATAATCACCCATGCTAAGTCGCTAAGGTGAAATAGAGTGTCTCTACACATGGCAGCCCTCCAAAAATAAAAACCCTCATGGCAGTTATCAAGGATTAGATGCAGCATGATTGACAGCCATGGAATTCAATTTGCTTTCTTTCCCGTGCTACTTTGTCATCACAAAGACTTGGGGAGTTTCCTAACTCAGTGAAGAGTCCAGGACCTCAGTCCTTCCCAGGGGATGTTAACTCAACCCTGCAGTTCACAGCTGTTTAAGCCCAGTTCTGCCTAGTTCTGGCTGTTGTGACGTGGCTAGCTATCCAACATCTAAGTATAATAGATGGATCATAATAATGGCTACTTCATAGGAGAGTTCAGAGAAACTGATAAGAAAACAAAAATAAGTCAGGCCTGGTGGCACGGGCCTTTAATCCCAGCAACTCAAGTTGCTGAGGCAGAAGGATTACCATGAGTTTGAGGCCAGGCTGGACTACATAATGAGTTCCCAGGCAGCCTGAGCTGTAGTGTGAGACCCTGCTTCAAAAAAACGAAGCAGAGCCCCAGGCGTGGTGGCACACGCCTTTAATTGCAGCACTCAGGAGGAAGAGGCAGGTGGATCTCTATGAGTTCAATGTCAGCCTGGGTCTACATATCGAGGGCGTTCCAGGACAGCTGGGGCTACAGGGAGACCCCATCTGAAAAAGACCAAATAAAAAAAAGGCAGAAAAGGAAAGAAGGGAGGAGGGAGGGAGGGAGGGAGAGG
>VZQC01004428.1:683849-697938 GCA_009823505.1 Rhizomys pruinosus
AAGGGAGGGAGGGAAGGAGAGAGGAAGGGAGGGAAGGAGGGAAGGAGGGAGGGAGGGAGGGGAGGGAGAGAGGGAAGGGAGGGAGGGAGGGAGGGAGGGAGGGAGGGGAGGGAGATCATTGCTAGTATTCTGTTCATAGAAAGGCCCACAATGAGGCCCCGTCAGGATCTTAGTGAGACTGGCTTTCTTCCCACCATGAAGGGAGTGGAGTGGAGCTTTGTCCTGCCTGAACACACTAGTCTATTCTTCATCTGCGCATGCAGCTGCTTCGGAGCATCTGAAGGTCAGCCCACAGCATATATCACATGCCCATGTCACTCAGACTGGGCAGCTTTTGGTGCAGAGGTTCTTCCCTGGTGAGCTTTGGTCTCAGCACACAGTGCAGCCTTCTCACCTGCCAGTGTCTCCTGACCCAGCCTCTGGTGGGCTTTGCCTTCCTCCCTTGTTCTCACCAGTCCCCAAAGAAGTCTCCTCGGCCTCCCTGCTCCTGCTGTGTGCAGGCCCTGTGGACAGGTCTTGTTCCCGAGTCACTCCCCGCCTTCACTCCCCTCTTCCTCCCTGCATCCCTGAAAGTTATTGGGAACATCTCTCTCTTTCTCTGTCATTCTCTCTCTTTCATCCCCCTCTCTCCTTAGCCTTTTCATTTTTCATCTGGAAGAGTCTAGACACTGTCTCAAAGGTGCACTCAGAAGCAAATCTGCCAGGGTTTATTTGCTGGAGCCCATGCGCTGCAGAGGGAAATCTGGTTGCAATTTCAGTAGTAGATGCTGGACTTGGCTACTTCATCCACCGCTCCTCATTTTGCCATGCTCCCTGCTTGCTGCTTTGCAGACTGTCTCTTTCTGTTAGGGTTCCCCCTTTTAAAATATACACTCAAACATGCAAGTGCACATTGGCATGCACACCCACAACCAGAGACACTCAGCATCTGTCTAGTGTGGAATTTTTAGTAGCTGCATGTCTGTGTTTCATAGCTGAAAGTATTTGTCATTAGTGCTGTTGTTTTGTTCTGAACTCCAAGATTTACACAGCTTCCAGTTTCCTTTCCAGTACGTATTTTATTCCATGCTTACTATTTTCTGATTGGTGACTTGTTTTCCAGTCTCTGTAATCTTTCTTTTTGGAAATCAAGAGAAGACAACACCCAAGAACACAGCATGCTACTAATGAATAAAATTGTAGGTAAAACTCCAGTCTGAAAATGAAATTGGACTGAATGCAAGGGACATTCCGTCCCGTAAGGACTAGGCTGGAGCTCACTACTGAGAGCCATGAGTACTTGGCACTCCCCTTGCAGGGTCTCTCAATAGCTTCACTGCTTGAAAGCAGACCTCATCTCCTCTCACTGACAGACAACATGGCCCTGCAGAACTGCCACAGACACTCTTGTTACCTTTGTGTTTTGAATACCACATCTGAATGGCTCGTTGTTTGAGCCTCCCACCTCCATTAACTCAGCTGCACAGGGGAACCAGTACTTAATAAAACAACTACTGGCCAATGGTACAAGTCACGGGAGCCTTGGAGATCTTCTTGACTTTGTTTTTCTAAAAAGTACCCGTAACTTTGGCCAAGCAAATTAGTGAATACCCATGGGCTCCCTCAGGAGAAGTTAAAACAAGTTAGGCACCAGGGTGGAGAACAGGCAGAGAGCCCAAAAGAAATTTAATAAGCCTGCGCCACTCTTCTCTTTCCTTTCGGGTAGGTTTTTCCAGAATGTAGTGGAAATTTCTATGGGTGTCTATGGTGGGCCAACTGCCTCTTTAGTTGAATTGGGGAGCTGAGGGACATTCTGGAGAGGGGTGCCTCTTGAATGGGTCAGTGTGCTTCCAAGCTACAGCACCTGAACCTGGCATAGTCGTGGACTAGATGAAGAGTTCCATAGCTGGCCTCCACTGATGCATCTTCGTCCTTCTGCTACAGACTCATGAGGTCTGACGCAACTGCACTCCTTCCCTGGTGATTCCCCAGACCCCGAGAACTCGCTGCCTTAATGCTGCCCTTCCGCATTAGTTGCCTTTCTGTTGCTGTGATAACATGGTCTGACCAAGGCAACTTATAAAAGGAAGTTTGTTTAGCTTACAGTTCCTCAGGGATCAGAGTCCACCATGGCGGGGAGGAATGGTGGCAGGGATGCCTGGTGTAGAGCTGGGCACTCACATCTTGAAGCAGAGTACAAGCTATAAGAACTCCCTAAGCGCACCCCAGTGACATGCTTCCTCCAGGAAGGCCACACCTTCTAAGACCTCCCAAAACAGCTCCAGAAACTGGGGGACAAAACACACTCACTCCACCACCATACCCTCTTACTCTACTTACCAGGAAGCAGAATATGAGCTCTGGTGGGGTGGGGGATAGGGTGGGGAACGCGGGTCTAGATTGACAATCTTGTACAAAATATATATTAAAAATAAATAAATAAATAAGTATTCAAAAAAAGAAAGAATAAAATAGAGAAAGGCACAGGGCTAGGCGTGACACAGCACCCGTTCGAACCCCACCTCCACGTACTAGCTGTGTGTCCACAGAGCTTCTGTTTCCCTCTGTGAAGAGTGAGTTCCTAGCCACACTACTACTGTTTGGGTGACAAGAGAAGGGACAAAATGACAATCAGATACGTTAGATCACACACGGACAGTGCACAGCCAGGTTTAGAGCCCAGACCCACGGACTGTGGGATCCACCTGCTTGACCGCTCTGCTCCGTCACTTTGTCTCTGATGAATGAAAAGATCATTCATTGTGCGCATGCTCACAGCAAAGCAGTTCACCACCGCTGAAGTCTAGAAACCGCTTCCTTAACTGGCTTTCCTGAAGTCCTTAGTATCATAATTCAGAAAAGAAAGGTTTTTGTTTTTGTTTTGTTTTGTTTTGGTAAGAGGGAGAGTCTCATGTGACCCAACTTGGCTTTGAACTTTCTTTTTTTTTTTTGGTCTTTTGGAGACAGGGTCTCCCTGTAGCCCCAGCTGTCCTGGAACTCACTCTGTAGACCAGGCTGGCCTTGAACTCACAAAGATCCACCTGCCTCTGCCTCCTGAGTGCTAGGATTAAAGGCGTGCACCACCATGCCTGGCGGCTTTGAACTTTCTATGTAGGCAAGATAATCTTGAACTTCTGATCGTCTTGTCTCTACTTTCGCAGTGCAATGCCGGAATTACAGGTGACAGTCGCCATCCCTGATTTATAGACCCAAGCTTCCCAAGGTGCACTAGCCAAGCACTCTACAAACTGACCTACATCCCTAGCCCATGTTTGTTTTTTTAAATCTGACTTCCTGGCTGGTGGTCTGCCAGTGTTACCGTGTAGATTGGAGTTTACTACGCACCAGCTAGGGTGTCGAGGTTCTTGTTTCCTGGAACAAAGAATAGGACCAGGTGCACATGGATAGTGGTGAAAATGGAGAGAGGGCTTTTTTATTTATTTATATGTACGCGTGTCTGTCTGTCTGTCTGTCTGTGTATATGTGCGGATGTGCAGGCATATGTGGAGGCCAGAAGAGGGTGTCAAAACCCCTAGAGCTAGAGTTACAAGTGGTTATGAGACACCAGATGTGTATGCTGGGAACAGAACTCAGGTCCTCTGCAAGAGCAACAAGTAGTCTTAACCACTGAGCCACCACTCCTATCCCAAGAAAGTTTTTTTTTCTACTTTTTCTTTTTTTTTTTATTTTTTTTTTTGTATGTGTATGAATGTACTATCTGCATGTAGGTCTGTGCACCTGTGTCATGCAATGCCGTGGAGGGCAGAAGAGAGTCTTGGATTCCCCTGGAACTGGAGTTCTCCTGGAATTGGAGTCACAGAAGGTTCTCAGCCGCCATGTGGGTGCCGGGGAAAGGTTTTTAAGAGAGTACTTCCTCCTGGCATGATGGCGCACGCCTTTAATCCTAGCACTTGGGAGGCAGAGGCAGGTGGATCTCTGTGAGTTCAAGGACAGCCTGGTCTACAGAGCGAGTTCCAGGACAGCTGGGGCTACAGGGAGACCCTGTTTTGAAAAGACCAAAAAAAAGAGAGAGTACTTCCAAGGGTGGAAGTAGGCCAGAGAGCTAGGAAAAGTGAGAAATACAGTGGGCACAATCTCTTTTTTTATTTATTATTTTTATTTTATGTGTGTGAGTGTATTGCCTGTGTGCATGTAAGTGCACCCATGTCATTGTACACACAGAGGTCAAAAAAGGGTGTCAAATCACCTGGAACTGGAGTTAGGACAGTTGTTAGCCTCCATGTGGGTGCTGAGAATTGAACCCAGGTCTTCTGTAAGAGCAGCCAGTGCTCTTGATCGCTGAGGTATCTCTCCAGCCCCCAAAATGTTTGTATCATGTATGCATACAAGTGTAGTGTGATAACAATAATGAAAGCCTCCGTCACTTACAAGGCATCTGCTGCATGCTGGGTGTTTGCGTATGCTAACTGCTTGAATCCTCACCCAGCTCTAAGCTAGGTAGCATTTTTGCTCTCATTTTACAGATGAGAGGACAGATCTGGTGAATTTAGCGACACATTTAGGCACACATAACAAATTATTGACATTCAGAGTTTGAATATGAAAGAATCAAAAAAGTCTTGCTCTGACTGCCAGCCTCTGCTACCCACTCATAATTGATCCATTAAATACATTCTTTTGCTTCACTAAATGCCAATGGATGCAACCAATGTCATATTTTTATTTCAATTTGTTTCCAAATAAATCCCGTTCCCTTCTCTTCTAGTCCCCACCCCCTTCGAGTAGCCATCGGCTCCCCATTCTTTTCTCCCAGTACCACAATGGTCCCTGAATAGATCTTCATAATGTTAAAGAATGAAAATCATGCCTTTTGGATACTGGAATCTTTTAATAAACTATGAAAGCTCTCCATTAACGTGTTTGGAATGCTTAAGTCAAATGTCACGCTCGGCTGCCACATTTATCTTCTCACCCTGAGATGGTGGGTGGCTAGAATCTACCCCTGCCCAGGCTCTCTACAACAGCAGCAAGGAGAGCCATCATCAGGCTCCAAAACCATTAGCAAAGTGATGGTTCTAAACACTAAGATGCTGAGGTAGGAGAACAACTGTTTCTATGTGACTTGTTTTCAAAGTCCATTCATTGAATGAAGGAACAAGCTGAATTCTGTCCTGCAACCAGACGAGCCACAAAATGCAGGCGAAACGGCAGACTCCAGGGAGCTGGCTGCTTGTTTCACACAGAGCTGAGCAACTGATTAAGAGCAGTTAGTGTGAACTGCTGTTTTTATTTCACTGAGTAGGTTTTTGACAGAAATAACTAGTCAGTTCAATTCACTTTTACATCTTAGACATGTGATCTATAAACAGATGTTGCATTTGGGCTGGGGAAATAACTCAGCAGATAAAGTGCTTGAGCTTGAGGACCTGAGATCCCAAGAACCCATACCAAGAACTAAGCTGGGTTTAAGGGTACTCAAACCAAGCACTAGAGAGGGAGAGACAGGAAGACGCCTGAGGTCAGCTGGCCACATAGCTTATCCTCCTTGGAAAGCTTTGGGCCATTGAGAGACTCTGTCTCAAAAAATACCTGAAGTTTATCTCCTTTCTACACACACACACACACACACACACACAGAGAGAGAGAGAGAGAGAGAGAGAGAGAGAGAGAGAGAGAGAGAGAGAAACACATTCACATATATAAACAATAAATAAATATATTGGATATGATCCAGTTGTGTTTAAAGTTCTGTTTTATGAATTCTGACTTCCCTCCCATCTAAACCTGCTTGAGAATTTCTGAAGAACTTTGTGACTGAACTAAATATAGGAAGTAATATTGCCTCACACCTATAATGACACCACCAGTAACAAGAATCCTTAGTGAGTACTGACTATGTGTTTTACAACCATCCTTTCAGGAATATTTTGGCGCAGCTGTGTGCAAACTGCTTGACTCTCTTACTGCTTGGTTGTCCCATTTGTAAACCACAATGCCTATGTCATAGGACTATTGTCAGGATTAAAACTCGTACAACATAAAGGATTAAAAAGAGGACCTAGCATCTGCTATCACTTGTCTATTGTTTTTTTATTTATTGTTATTTTTTAATTTTTAAATTTATTTTTGTATGTGTATGAATGTACTGTCTGCATGGAGGTCTGTGCACCCATGTAGGGCAATGCCACAGAGGTCAGAAGAGGGTGTCGGGGATTCCCCCGAACTGGAATATTTTGGCGTGGCTGTGTGCAAACCACTTGACTCTCTTACTGCTTGGTTGTCCCATTTGTAAACCACAATGCTTATGTTATAGGACCGTTGTCAGGATTAAAACGAGTACAACATAAAGGATTAAAAAGAGGACCTAGCGAGCCGGGCGTGGTGGCGCACGCCTTTAATCCTAGCACTTGGGAGGCAGAGGCAGGCAGATCTTTGTGAGTTCAAGGACAGCCTGGTCTACAGAGTGAGTTCCAGGACAAGACTGGGGCTACAGGGAACCCGGTCTCAAAAAGACCAAAAAAAAAAAAAAAAAAAAAAAAGAGGACCTAGTATCTGCTATCATTTCTCTATTGTTTTTTAATTTTTTTATTTATTTTTAAGTTTTTAAATTTATTTTTGTATGTGTATGAATGTACTGTCTGCATGTAGGTCTGTACACCCATGTCGTACACTGCCACGGAGGTCAGATGAGGGTGTCGGATTCCCCTGGTACTGGAGTTAAAGACGGTTCTCAGCCGCCATGTGGGTGCTGGGGACTGAACCCGGGTCCTCTGCAAGAGCAGTCGGTGCTCTTAACCACTGAGCCATCTCTCCAGCCCCAGTTTGTCTATTGTTCTTTAAGTTCCAGGCCTCATCTAAGTGTTGTGTCATTACTCCTGCATTACTGTTTCAAGACAGTCAGTTTCAGAAGAGTAAACAAGGAGACCAAAGCTTTGCACAGAGAGAGCAGCTGTCTTTCCACCTGAACACACTCAGATCATGTTGTACACACTGTTGAAAGAGTGAAGACAGTGCTGTTATCGTATCTGACATTCTGACATGTTGATAATTCCAGCTAGCTGCCACTTCAGTGGATGCCGTTTTCCCCAGTGGGGGGAATAAAGCATCCATGAATACATTTGAGGACACCTGATGAGAGAGTACGTGGAGCTATAAAATAAAAGACTAGGAGGCTGGAGAGATGCTTCAGCAGTTAAGAGCACTGGCTGCTCTTCCAGAGGACCCAGGTTCGATTCCCAGCACCCACATGTGCTAACAACTGTCCTTAACTCCAGTTCTAGTGGAATCTACCACCTTCTTCTGGCCTTTGCAGGCATTGCACATGTGTGGTGCACTTACCTACACACTGGTAAACGTTCATACAGCTAAAACAAAAATAATAAATAAAATATTTAAAAGACTAAAAGCAATCCCTAAATGACTGCATCTGTGCTATTATAGTATCTAGATTGCCTGTGTACCTGTCCTCTAAGCTAGCCTTTCCAATCAGCTTTGTTATTGCTTAGGGCTGAATCCAGTTATCTTATAGGAATCACACTGCCTTCCCAGCCCTCTCAGTGCCATTAAGATGTTCCCCTGTCTCAATTTGTTACATGTCATATTAACTCCTTCCTCAGTGGCTGACACTGTCTTCTGGCCCTGATTTTCTGTTCAATTTTCACAATGCTATTTCCATCAGAACCCGAGGATCTTCTGCATTGCTGTAACTTCTTTTCATTTTCAATCTCCCTCTTCAAAACAAAAGTCAGAGCAAATAAAATAAGCACAAGTTATATGTCCTAATGAAAGGCACTGAGATCAAACGAGGTCAAGGTTTCATTGAGAGCAAATCCAAGAATCCTGTTCAAAAGGAAATTGGAACGCATGCCTGTAAAAGCATCTCTTTTTTGCAAAAATCAAAGAAGAACAAGTTATGTGCTATGAACAGCTCTCTTCTCTCTCTGTGGACTCGAAACCTTCATATTAGGTGGCATAGAATATTATTAAGAATAACAAGACGTCTCTAACATAGGAAAGAAAGCATTTTTTAAAGGATGTCAGAGCTCATGGTACAAAATGATTGTAATTGCTAAATAGTAACAGCGGGTTCCAGTTTGGGGTTGGAGGTGAGCAAACACAGCCTAGAGACGATAGTGGCTCTCTATTTTGGATTCAAGAAAAGCCAAGGCATTTGGAAATATTTTTAGATGTAATGTTTATGGAGGGAAAAGAATATTAACCCAGAGTGTTGGATAGTACAACTAAATGTTGGTTTGTATGTTCTAAGTAATTTGGACTATTGGCCAGGATATGGAGCTTTGGTAGTTTTCCCTTCATTTCTTGCCTAAAAAGGGAAATAGTAAGAAAATGGCTTTAACCAGAATATTCAGCAGCATTTATTAAAAACCTGTGGTATGAGTAGCATTGTGCAGAAGGTATTTATATTATACCCAAAGGAAATACACACGCTTGACAGTTTAGTACACTCTGGAAGAGTAAGAAAACTACAGGCACAAGACAGCCAGAGACTAATTCTCCAGAAATACAGGAACTAGTGGTGTGACTCCCCCCAGAGAGCTGGGTGCTCTCTCCCTCACGTCCCTCAGGACCTGCAGAAGTGTCGTCTTTCCGGGGGGCCTTCCCTGACCACTCTCTACACAGACCCTGGGTCTCCTCTTTTTCATATCACCTCTTTGCTTAATGTAATTTACCCTCTATCACAAACTGAGTGCTGCCCTCCTTCCACCCCCAAACAAAGCCTTATTAAAATAGAGGAGATTCATATTTTGTGCATTGCCAAGTTTTTAGAAGCTAGAAGAGTACTCAGCACATAGTAGTAATTCAAGAAAACTTGCTTAATAGAGTGTTGCATAGGTGAACGGCGTGTCAGATTTTGTATTGGTGCTGAAAAATTCAAAATAGATAAAACTGGTCAATGTTAATAAGGAAATTCTTCTTGGAAAAGGGGGTATTCAGTTTCCAAATCAAAGCAAATTGATTTAATCAAACATATCAATTACAATGTAGGTTTCAAGGCCTAGGCTGAATCCTGCTTCTAGTTAGCCTTGTGAGTAGAGCAGGACTAGCTTTAGAGGGATGTCTGAAGGTACTGCTTTCGGGGCCAAAGACTTCTGTCTCTTAAGTGAGTTTAAATAATAATTGAAAAAAAAAACTTACAGGAATATTGTATTTGTTCCCTTGTGCTGGTAGGATGACAATACCTGACAGGAAGGACTTAAGGGAGGAGACATTTAGTCAGAGGGCCTTGGTCCATCGCAGCAGGAAAGCAGAAAAGAGCAGCTCCCATCCTACCAGTGGCAGTGTGTGCTGAAACCTGTTCACACCATGGTGAACCAGAGAGCAGAGCGCACAACAGGAAGTGAGGGTTGGTGTAACTGTCAAAGGCCTCCCCTAATCCCAAATTCTACCAGGTAGGCCCCGCTTCCTAAAGGTTCCCCAGCCTCCCCAAGGCCTGCCACCTGGGGAACAAGAATTCACAAGAGGAGCCTATGGGAGGGGATGCCTCAGATTCAAGTCAAAGCATTTACTACACCCTTTCCCCCATCTCGCCCACCCAAACTGGAAGTAGCAGACCATGCAGAGGCTACTTTGCACAAGGTTCTCCTTGATGATGGGATTTGGTAGGGCAGCCTTGGAAGGAGAGCTCCCTCCCATTTGCCATGGCTGGGCCCCACTCCTGCCCTGTCTGGGCTCTCACCATGCCCCCCCCCCCCCACCGGAGCTATTCCCAAAGCCCTCTGCTGCCCTGAGCCAAGCCTGCCTGCTCCTGATGTAACCCACACTCTGAAATTAGGTCTTCCTGCCCTCTGCTCTCCAAGCAAAATGTCTGCCTCCTCAGCCTCCTGCCAGTCAGGTCGGGATCCTGATGAGCTAATCCCCTTCAGGGTGGAAACGACAGATTGTTGGCTAGGCTACACTGTTTCGCTCACTGCCACAATGAGGCCCCAGCTAAAGGGAAACTTGGACTGGAAGGGGACTTCCAAATAGCCAGTGCCTAGAATCTGCCTGAACTTTTAACATTAAACTATGTAATCTCCAAGCAGGTAAAGGAAAAATATTATTCTCTGAGGAGCTGAAGCTTATGAGAGGAGAAGTACCGACAGGCTCTAAAACTTTCTGTATTATCACATCAGCACGCTGAATAAAATAAGCCCAGAAATGGAATTCTGGAGACTGAAGCATTATTTGGGAGCCGGGGTACTTTGAGGCCCTCCCTTAGCTTTGAGTAAGCCCCATGACCTTGAGGTCGACCCCTCCTACGGTTACCATTTCCTCTCTGAAAAGAGGAAGACAGTTAATAGTATCTGTGTTTGTTGCTTCCTACTGGTCAAGAATCACTCCAAAGCTTAGTTGAATACGCAGTGGCCATCCCTTGGGTCAGCAAGTTGGAAGTGGCTCAGACCGGGCACTCTCACTTGGGGTCTCATGAGGTTTTGGCTGATGTCAGCCAGGTCTGTACCCCTCTGAAAGTCTGCCCACAGCAGCAGGATGCTTTCTAAAGGGGCTCACATGGCAGGCAAGTTGTCTGCTCTCCAGTGGGCCTACACAGAGCCACGCTGCACCCAGCAGCTCCAGAGATCTACAGAAGCCATGGTGACTTCCCACCTACCATTCCACACTGTCACCTTTGGGAAGTGCCATTGTTCACCCAAGTAGGCCCCTAATTCACTTCTGGAAGGGACCATACAAAGGCTTTCTTGGAGACTTGTTTTGTTTTGTTTTGTTTTTGTTTTTGTTTTTGGTCTTTTCGAGACAGGGTCTCTCTGTAGCCCCAGCTGTCCTGGAACTCACTCTGTAGACCAGGCTGGTCTTGAACTCACAAAGATCCGCCTGCCTCTGCCTCCCAAGTGCTAGGATTAAAGGCGTGCGCCACCACGCCCGGCTTCTTGGAGACTTCTATAACAATATTCGCAATTGTGGAAAGAGTAAATGAAACAACCCATGTATAATTCAGTCTGTAGCAAAGATCAACTAAGTAGTAGTTATTACTGCAGATGTGCTAACATGCTAACTGCTCACTTGCTCTAAGGCTGGTGCCCAGGATAGGATTTTATTGGATTTTTAACAAATGGCTACCTTCTCAAATGTTCAATCTTATATTAGAAGCCAGCAGGAAGAATCCAGAAACCCACAGGGCTTGGCCAGAGCAGCAAACAATTGCTCAGGTAGTCCATGGCACTGGTGGGACCTGGGTGCTAGGCCTCTGGGCAGCAACCCAGTGCACAACTGGGCAGACTCCACAGCTCAGCAGCTTCAGAAGCTCCTAAACAAGCAACAGGAGTGACCAGAGCCCCTTCCCCATCTTCCTGGGCTCTCTGGTCTGGGAATAAGGAGGATCATGGCGGTCTCACAGTTTCCACTCAGGGATAAAACAGAACACAGCATGTGGAGTGTGGAGTGCAGCCTTGCATGAACTCACAACTGCTGGGGCCAGAGGTTACAGATGCAAAGCTGGCAAGTGACAAAGCCAATCAATAACGCCAGCTTGGGATGGACGGTCCCCTCTGTCTTGACCCAGACACAATGGGGAGAAGTGAGATGAAGTTTTCAGAGCGGCTGGGAGCGGAGGCCAGTGGGTGGGGTCGCAGGGAGATATTTAAGGACGTGGAGGCAGGTGGCCGGGCAGATGGGGGCAGCGGGATTTACACGCTCCACAGCCGGGACGCCAGCTTGTCCCCACAGAGCAGCAGGTGAAGCCGCAGAGCGTCCACACTGCAGATACCCAGAGAGAGTCTGGCCAGAAGAAAGCACTTGGCAGGGAGGGGCGGCCACATTTGCCTTTTTCAATCAATCAGCCAACAATTGAGGACCTGGCTGGAAGCAAAGCTGTGTGCACCCCCTCCCCCAAGCAGTGACCACACAGATAAGAGACGCCCCTCTGAGACCCCCTGAGCTACAGGACCGCCTTCTGACTGCAGAGCTTCTGTTTCTGCTTTTGCCCTCGCTGCAGATCTGCTAGGGGAGGTGGGGGGCGTCCAAGCCAAGCATTTTCCATATCACTCAAAAGTCCGTGTCTGCTGCCTAGAGCAGGTTTAAGGAACAATCTGAGATTTCTTTCTGAATAAGCACTTCGTCGGACTTTGTTTTTGCTTTTCTTGGTTACTGAAGAAAAACAGTGACAGAAAAGCAAGCAGTGTGGAGGACAGATGTCAGTGATGATGACCCTGCAAACCCCAAATAGTTACATTGCTGGGCACATGAGCGCTCACTGAGGAAACCGGGAGGGGCCTGCTGAAAGCACGATACGTAGGCTCAGCGAAATCAAGGAAAAGCCTGAGAACCTTCCCCAAATGACCTGGATCTGCCATCCAAAGATGAAAGAGACCAGAGAGAAAAGCAGTGTGTGTTGAGGGGGCTGGATAGAGGGGTCTTTGTTTATGGAAATGGAGAAAGTTTTCATAATTGTTACACTGTTTTATTCTCTATTTCCATGGTAGTTCCCTGAAAGCCAAAGGTTTTTTCTTTTAAAGGAAATGTAAAACATAGTCTACCACTGAGCAATATTTTTATTATAAAAGATGTTATTGAAAATAATAATCATGATGATAAAATCCTTCCAGCAGAAATTCAAGTGACTGAATTTAGGAGTCCCACCATCCCTTGCTGTGAGCCTTGGCAGGTGACAGACAAAGCCCGTCTGCTCTTTCCTGCTTAGAGTTGCCATAAATAATAGAGTTTAGTAAATAAAAGCAGAAGAGAGAAAGATAAAAGGATGGAGAAAGCAAGCAAGACATGCCTGATTCCATTTGAATTTCAGATGATTTACAAATAATTCTTTTTTTCTTTTTCTTTTTTTTCTTTTTTTTAATTTTTTTTTTAAATTTATTTTCGTATGTGTATGAATGTTACTGTCTGCATGCAGGTTTGTGCACCCGTGTCGTGCAATGCCTCAGAGGTCAGAAGAGGGCATTGAATTCCCCTGGAACTGGAGTTAAAGACGGTTTTCAACCGCCATGTGGATGCCGGGTATCGATCCCGGGTCCTCTGCAAGAGCAGTCGGTGCTCTTAACCGCTAGGCTATCTCTCCAGCCCCCCCCCTTTTTTTTCCTTTTTCAAAGCCAATTTTTATTGAAGCTTTGTACATTTCATACAAAATTTCCCAATCAAATCTAGACCCATTTCCCCTTCCTTACTGCTCCCACCCCACCAGAGCTCACACATTCTGCCAAACGTTTTTCATCTTTTTCTCAGTCTCTTTTAAAATTTTCAATGCAGAAGTTTACTGTTTCAGGCAGAAGTTCACCACTTCAGTCAGTTCTTTGACCCAGTCTTTTGTTGTTGTTGTTCCTTCCAATTTGCATCACTCCAAAATATGCATATATGCATGCCACACATATATCAAGATTATGATATCATAGGTTTTAGCATCGTCAGCTTATAATTTTTTTATTATTATTTTTTATTAGGCTGAAAGATGTCATGTTTTCCTTAAGGAATTGTTTGAAGGCTCCTCCTTGGCAAGCCCAAACAACCATCAGTCTGCCCTTGTGGTCCACACTGGGGTCTTCCCTTCCCATGGTCACCCAAACGAGGTCCAGTAAGCACCACATCCTGTCTTGATCTTCCTGTACTGGCCTCCATGATACAGCCTGGGTAGTCCAACAATGGCAGTCTATCCTCTGAAGAGGCTGAAATCCCAGAACTAGCTCAGTCCACAAGCTGGATGTCTCAGCAGTCCCCATCCTTAAACGCAGAGTAGGTGAATCTGAGGCAGACTAGAAGAATTCATCCAGACTTAGAATGGTTGAACAGGTATGGCCGAAATGCTGGGGGCAGCCCCGGTACCAGTAAGCCTACAGTGATCAGAGAGTAAGGAAGGGTGCCTTGGGAGGGTTAGGGTTAGGGCTAAGCAACATTACAGCTAATTGTTTAAAGACACTGGGGCAGGGCGTGTTATAACGAATGGGCTCCAGGATGTCTCCAGAGCATGAAAAACAAAATGAAGCGGGAGTGGTGGTGCACGCCTTTAATCCCAGCACTTGGGAGGTAGAGGCACGTGGATCTCTGTGAGTTCAAGGCCAGCCTGGTCTACATAGTGAACTCCAGGCCAACTGGGACTAAAGGGAGACCCTTTCTCAAAAAAAGAAAGAAAGAGAGAGAGAGAGAGAGAGAGAGAGAGAGAGAGAGAGGAAGGAAGGAAGGAAGAAAG
>VZQC01004428.1:702424-750527 GCA_009823505.1 Rhizomys pruinosus
CGGTTAAGAGCACCGACGCTCTTGCAGAGGACCCGGGTTCGATCCCCAGCACCCACATGGCGGCTAAGAACCGTCTGTAACTCCAATTCCAGGAGAACTCCAGTTCCAGGGGAATCCGAGACCCTCTTCTGACCTCCGTGGCATTGCACGACACGGGTGCACAGACCTGCATGCAGACAGTACATTCATACACATACAAAGATAAATAATAAAAAAAAAAAAAATAAAAAAAAAATAAAAAAGCATTTTGTGGAAATAATAACCTTCAATCAGAAAAGTGTTCAGGTCACACACAGAGTTGAATAAATCATTGACCGTAGGCTGCTACCCTTCCTTAAAAGAGTGATCCCAGGATATCATAGGTTCATTTTAGCTACGTTCAAATTGCGTGTAAATGAAATTGTATGGTGTTCACTTCTGTAACCTGTTTCTTTTACTCGATATTATACTGAGCAGATTTGTGGCCTATTCCGTGCTGTTTCAATTACCAAAATCATTTGGTTTTTTTCCATTCCTCTGTAGTATTCCCTTGTGTGAATATGCCAGGCCCTTGCTGGTGGGTGGGTCTTCAGGGGATGTCCGGGTTGGAACAGTTAGGAATAGTGCCGCTCTGAGCACCTTAATGTCTTTGGAGGAACATATGGAAGTATTTCTCTTTCTACCTGTAGGAATGGAGTTTCCCCGGGTTGTACTTTACATGTCAACCATTCTGGTGGATATGCGGCAATATGGCATCTCAGCTTTTTCATGGGGAAATCATGTGATAGCAGGCCTGTGAGGTTGGAGGACAAGGTTGTGGAGTCAGTTCTCTTCTACACTGGCATGGGTTCTAGGGATGGAACTCAGGTCCCCAGGCTTGCATGTCCAGGCATTTACTGGCTGAGCCATCTACTGACCTTTCCCTTACAGTTTTAAGATTTATTCTCCTGATGATTAAAAGGATAGTCAGTTTTGGTGGGGCTGAAAATGCAGACATACCCACTATGAAAGACCTGACGACACAAGGAACCAAAACACACAGCCCTGTGAAGATGGTTTCTTAGAACTATCTCAACATAGGATCTCAAAACAGGCAGCTTATTAAAACAGTTACTTAATACCTCACTCTTCTGGCGACTAGAGGCCTGAAATCAAGCTGGGCCATATTTCTAAACCCTTAAGAAACTCGTCTTTCCTTGGGCTGACTTTGGGGGAACTGCTGGCAACCCTGGGCCTTCTTGGCCTTGCGGACACGTCAACCCCCTCCCCTGTCCTCTCCCTGCGTTTTGCACTCAGATGACCACACTTTCTTACTGACACAGGGCATGATGGAGTGGAGGCCCGTCCCAGTCCAGAAGGAACTCATTGTAATCAACTACACTTCTACAACCATAATCCAAACATGATCACATTCCAAGGTTCTGAAACTAAGAGGTACCCCTGAGTGTACTGTCTATATCTATGTAAGTGCACTGGTGTCATGCAGTGCCCATAAGTCAGAAGAGGGCATCAGATCCTCTGGAAGTGGAGTTACAGATGGTTGTTAGCTGCCGTGTGGATCCTGAGAATTGAACCTGGGTCCTCTGCAGCCGGTGCTCTTAACCCCCAACGCATCTCTTCAGCCCTGTTGTTTTTTTTTTTTTTATTTTTTTTTTTTTTTTTGGTTTGTCCGAGACAGGGTCGCTCCCTGTAAGCCCCAGCTGTCCTGGAACTCACCTTGTAGACCAGGCTGGCCTTGAACTCACAAAGATCCGCCTGTCTCTGCCTCCCAAGTGCTAGGATTAAAGGCGTGCGCCACCACGCCCGGCAGCCCTGTTGTATTTTTATATGTACAACGTAGTGGCATTTATCACATCCATAATGTCCAGCCATCAACACTATTTCCAACTCATTCGTCATCAAAATCAGGAGCTCTGTACCCACTAAGCAACACCTAACCGCTCTCCATCCCCCACACTAGATCTTACCCATCTGTCTTCTGTTTTCCGACTCTATAATCTGACAGCTCCAGATCTGCCCTGCACATGGATGCATGTGGTATCTGCCCTTTTGTGTGCCTTATTTCACAGCCTGATATTTCTAGACTCATTCTTTTTATGTCTGATCAATAATCCATTGTGTGTATGCCAGTTGTTTATTTATCCATTGATGAATGGCTAAGCATTCCCTTGATGAATGTTAGTGGATACTTAGTGTTGCTCCAGTTTCTGGCCACTGTGAGTGATTCTTCAAGAAACGACTGTGCACAAGTGACAAATGTGCTGCTTCTGTCATTTCATAAGTGCTGGCATCTTTTCAAGCCAGTATAAGTAAGGTTAATGTATTCTTTCAGTTAATTGCTTGGTATTCCATGGAACGATGTAGGGACACATTCTAGGAAGAGAAACTTTTCCTCCTTAACCTGGGACCGTGTGATACAAATGCGACTTTTCTCAAAGTGGAATTACATATAGTAACATATATTTGTAAGTCAACAAGTTTTCTTCATAAAATGAAATTATTTTTGCTTTCAATTTTGAAATCTTTTTTTTTTTTTTTTTTTTTTAATAATGGGAAAAGGCTTTGCTTGCCTCTACCTCCTGAGCAGTGGTCCTGTGCCACCATGCCTGGCTCCAGGCTTAAATTCTTTTTTCTTTTTTGTCTTTTTGAGACAGGGTCTCCCTGTGGCCATAGCTGTCCTGGAACTTGCTCTGTAGACCAGGCTGGCCTTGAACTCACAAAGATCCGCCTGCCTCTGCCTCCCAAGTGCTAGGATTAGGCATGCGCCACCAAGCCCGGCCAATTTTGAAATCTTTAAGTTGTAGTTGGATCAGTTAGACAATCAGTTACTAATTAAATATGACCAACCAGTGTTGGTACTTATCCATTACTGTGTGATTTTTATTGCAATGAGGCCAAATTGAGGATAAACACAAAGGAATAGTGGCAAATACTGGGTTTGCATTGTTTCAGACTAAATGGCACCACATTGGCTGGAGTAATAAAAGCTTTTAAGTGGATAGGACAGAGAAAAGTGGTCGCAGAACTGGATCGGGAAAGCCAAATGGGAGCCCTGTGCAATGGTGCTGGCCCCATGTGTGATGCCCACATTTAATCCCCAGTACTGCCAAAGAGAGAGAAAGGAGGGGGGGAAGGAAAGGAGGACGGACTAAAGGGTAGGAAGGAGGGCGTCAGCAAGAAGGGAGCAATGGCTAGGAAGAGGAGTCAGTGGGCAAAGCCCTTGCCGCAAACATAAGGATCTGAGTTCGGGTCCCCAGCTTTCATTTAAAAAAGCTGGGCATGGAGGCACAGCTCTTTACCCTAGCATGGGGTGGGCACAGGGGGCAGGGAAGGGTGGCACTGGCAGAGGCCTGACCCACCAGTCCCTCTAGGTGTCCCACCAGTCTAAGCGGGTTCAGTGAGCAATCTGTCTCAAAAAACAAGGTGGACAGCGACCAAGGAAGACAACTGATACCAGTGTTTGGCCTCAAGACACGCACACTCAAGATAGCACACCCACATAATATGTAGACGCACACCAAACACACACATGCAAATTTAAAAGGCAACCACATAGGTAAACCCATGCAGTGGAAAAGTCAGTCATGTCCACATGGGACCCGTGAGCTCCCTGCAGAAGGACTGTTAGAGATTTAAAACTTCTGTGAATGTAATTTTAAAATTTGTTTTTGATTTCCATCAGTGCCTGGTTTAAAGCCATAAGCGTAAGGAGTTTATAACTCATTTTATTATGCTCATTCATTTTAAAATTATGTTCTTTGAACACTTACTTAAATCATCTTTTAGAATCTTTATTTTTTATTATTATTATTGAAGAGTTCCAGGCATTGTTCAATCAGAGCAACACTATACCCACGTACAAAGTCCAAAACAGGGTCGCCATGATTGGAAAATGTCAGCAGAAGCAGCCAGAGAAACGTTTGGCTGGAGAGCATCAGTGTTTGGACTTGAGTGTGAATTCATATATAAATGTTTCTCCACTCCAAAGTCAGCAAGGAGTGGGTCGTTAAAGCCGGCACCTGGGGAAGAGCAGGCCTCGGCGGCGCTAGGCTGGATTCGCTTCCTGCCTTGGCTGGACTGGAGCTGGACCTTCTCTAGGGATTGATAACAAAGCCAAGCCTGCGTGTTTGCTATTAGGATTATATCTGACATATTTAAAGCATCTGGGACATCTAAAGGGTATTCAGTGACAGCCACTGATGTTGCAGGGACCTTGGAGCTGGAGGTTCTTGGCATGTTCCCTGAGTTTTATGTCATGCTTAATACTTTTCCACATTTGGGGAAATATTCTGAGCTGGATAAGGCAGCACTGCACAGGGGCTCACATCACGGGATGCCAAACTACAAACAAAATGAAATTCAAACTCTCAGATAGGATCTAGCTCACTGGATGTTTATCAAATATTTCTGCTTAGTTAAAACTTTGAAAGCCGCTATTTCGGCCTTCAACATTGCAAATATTTGTGCAACCTTCCAGTTCCCTTTTCTAGAATATATTTTGTTGATTGGATTCCGTATCTCTGGTTATGATAAAAATCACTGAAATGTATCTGTAGAGAAGAAAATGCGTTAAATGTATGTGGAATTGAGCTAAATCTACATTGACTTCAGATCATAAGCCAAAAGTTTATCTTTGAGTTTTATCAAAAGTCTGGAATCTGCTTCTTGTGATTATTTTTCTACTCAAATTGACACATAATAAGGGTGGAGATCTTGGAACCCCAGGGTTTACATACAGGAATCATATTTTAAACAGTCACCTGGCCTAAAACAATGTGGATTAAAGGCCTTCGGAATTCCTTCCTATAAACCCTCCCCCATCAGTAAGAACGTTGGTCACAAGGCACCTTCCTTGGACACCACGGTCGGCTGGTTCTCCCCAGCTCCCCTGCTTAGCACCTGCACAGTACAACAGTGTCCTAGCTGGCCTGTCTGCCTCCACTCTAGAACATTCTAGTCCATTTGCCACACAACTGGTAAGACCTGCTGAAATATCCCGAATGGCCTCCACCACGCGTAAAATAAAGGCCACCCTGGGTGCTATGTGGATGCCCGGACACTCTGGTCAATGCCTCCTTTTCCCACCTCCATCCACACCACCACACCATTTATTCTGCTTCACAGCCCTACTCTCTTCAAATGCTCCAAATACAATCTCATGCCGGACTCGAAGTGTTTGCTACCCACAATGCTCTGGGGTTCCTGGTCTTTGTACAGTTGCTTCCGGTCTCGACCCCCAGCTGACTCCTCATGGAATCTTTAGTTCCCCATACATATCTTCACCATGTCCCACACTGGTTTTCCTCAAATGACTCAGTATTGTGACTTAATCTTTGCCATGTAGTTCATACTGTAGCTCTCTCCTCTCTAGGCAGCAGGCTGCAGAGGGCATCCTGTCGGTGCTTTGACACCTGCATAGAGCAGTCTTTCAAACATCATTTCTATGAGTGACTGAGCATGGGCTTCAGAAATCAACTATACTCTAGCCCTGGCGTGGTTATCAACAGAGCAGACTCTAGCAAGTACTTGACCTCTTCAAGGCTGAGTTCTCCTATGGATAATTAACGTAAAAGCTAGACTCAAAGATATTTAAGGATTCTCCTTATTTTATATTCCATGGCTCCTTTCTCTCTCTCTCTCTCTCTCTCTCTCTCTCTCTCTCTCTCTCTCGCTCTAAACCAGTTGGAGAGATTTTCTGCATAAACATGGAACTCCAAGGATGCATGGTCTCTAGAACTGTCACTGTGACCACATGTTTTAGTGTTTATTTTCCCTTCCTGGCCAAGCCCATCAAAACCCGCACCCTCCACTGCCAAGCCACAGCCCAGCCCTGCTTTGGGAAGTAAAAATGGAATAGAAGGATCTCTGACTTCTGAAAATTTTAAAAATAAATAAAGCTTCCCAGACCCTTGACGAGCACAACGTTTATGGAGAACACTGGGTGTGAGTGACAGGATTAACTAGATTTGTTCATATGGTAAGTTTCCTGGAGAGACTATGGAAAAGCGGGAGGACATTTTAGAGACAGTAGTCCCTGCTTAGCTGGAGGTTTGCTTTCTAGGGTTTCAGTTGCTCACAGTTGATGACAGTTTGAAAAACATTAAATGGAAAATTCCAGAAATAAACGACTCGCAATTTTTAGATTTTTGAACCATTCAGAGTAGCATGATGTCCCTCTTGCCTGAGGTGTCAGTGTATCTGTGATGTATTTGCTACCCTCCACTTAGTACCATCCCAGTTACTAGATGGGCTTTTTGTGATGTATTTGCTACCCTCTATTTAGTACCATCTCAGTTACTAGATGGGCTTTTTGTGATGTATATGCTACCCTCTGCTTAGTACCAACCCAGTTACTAGAAGGGCTTTTTGTGATGTATAGGCTACCCTCTGCTTAGTACCATCCCAGTTACTAGATGGGCTATTTGTGATGTATATGATACCCTCTGCTTAGTACCAACCCAGTTACTAGATGGGCTATTTGTGATGTATGTGCTACCCTCTGCTTAGTACCAACCCAGTTACTAGATGGGCTTTTTGTGATGTATATGCTACCCTCTGCTTAGTACCAACCCAGTTACTAGATGGGCTATTTGTGATGTATATGCTACCCTCTACTTAGTACCAACCCAGTTACTAGAAGGGCTTTTTGTGATGTATATGCTACCCTCTGCTTAGTACCATCCCAGTTACTAGATGGGCTATTTGTGATGTATATGATACCCTCTGCTTAGTACCAACCCAGTTACTAGAAGGGCTTTTTGTGCTGTGAGAGCACTGATGTTCAGGCCACTCCTATGCTACTTCAAAAGGTCCCAAAGCACAAGAGTAGTGATAGAGGGACAAAGGAGCTTCTAGGAGCTTCTTTGGGGAAGGATGGATTAACTGCTACAATATAACAACACTACAGGGTATTTTCTGGGATTACATATAGGCTTCAGGACTCTGGGGTTTCAGGCATCCATTAGGGTCTTCAAACACAAATCTGCAGAAACGGGGGAATTATTTTATTGACAGATAATTTCTTTTCTTTCTTTTTATTTTTTTGAGACAGGGTCTCCCCATAGCTCCAGGTGTCCTGGAATTCACTATGTAGACCAGGCTGGCCTTGAACTCCCAGAGATCCACCTCCTGCCTCTGCCTCCCAAGTGCTGGGATTAAAGGAGTGCGCCACACCCGGCTGGTGGCGCACGCCTTTAATCCTAGCACTTGGGAGGCAGAGGCAGGCAGATCTTTGTGAGTTCAAGGCCAGCCTGGTCTATGGAGTGAGTTCCAGGCCAGCTGGGACTACAGGGAGACCCTGTCTTGAAAAGACAAAAAAAAAAAAGGTGTGGCCACCATGCCGGCTTTAAAAAAAAAAATTTTTAAGAACTTACATGGATAATTAGAATAGCATATTACACACAGATACCATCAGGTCCCTTATTTCAGATGCCTCTGAAAAATGGATTCATAAAAAGGAAATGGCTTTCCCAGTTAGAACAACTGAAGTCAATATTTGCTCCTTCAGCATCTCAAGTGCTGCTGGGACTGAAATCATTAGGCTCCCTACCTGGCTAGTTGTTTAAAATTTAAAATATTTGGTTCACAAGTCAGGGTGCCACATGCCTTTAAATCCCAGCACAGCGGGGGAAAAGCCAGGTGGATCTCTGCTAATTCAAGGCCAGCCAAGGTGTATAGCAGGAAAAGCTCCAGGCCAGCGGACGAAAGGGAGACCCCTGTCGCAAAAAGACAATAAATAGCTAAATAACTAAATCAAATAAAGAACTAAATAATAAATCAATAAAATATTGGTTCCTAGCTGGCCTACTCATGTTACTTAAGAGCCAATTGTTTATTCAGCCAGTGAGGACTCGCCAGCGGTCGTACTTTCCCACCAACAAATTGTTAGGAGAAACAGCAGGTGGCTTGAACCCTCTTCTCCCTGCATGCTTTGCCTTCTCAATACTAGCTGATGTGGACACATGTAAAGAGAGAGGGAGGGCCCAAAGAGAAGAGAAGGCCGGGCAGGGTTGTTTCCTGAATGACCTGGAAGGCCTGAGATCTGATCTTGATATCGCAATGGATTCCACCATGTCATAAACACAATCTACCTAAATCACCTGAGTTCAGTATTGCCCAAAAGCACAGCAGGCAGGCCCGCCTGTCAGAATCAGTGAGTGAGGCCGGAGGACACCCAAGCCACACAGCCAGGCCTCCTGAGCAGCCTTGACTAATCTTCCGGATTCGCAGCTGCTCCAGTTGCCCACCTGGCTATGACCTGGTTCTCGGCTCATCTCTCCTACCTTCTCAAACTGGCTTCCTCCTTATTTTCCCCCGTCCTCCTCCTCCTCCTCCTCCTTCTTCTTCTCCATGTTTAAAGGCCATCAGGCAGGCACTTTGTGTAGTTTGTCTGCTGTAAATACCACTCTGCATTCTAATAGTCCCCATCTTGCTGAGAAAAAAAGAAATTAAACGGTAAGGTAAAAATTTTAAAATAAAGGTCCCCCCCACTGCTAACTCTTCTCTCATCAATGCTATAGGTGCAGTGTACTGTGCCCAGCGACGGGCAGCATAAACCCTGTCTGTGCTTCATTACCCTCCATCCTCTCATGGTCTATATTAGGTTATAAAAAGCATGAAACCCAAATAAAAGGCACATGAGGCTTAGGGTCACTCACAGAAACATGCTTACTTCCATGTGAGATTACAAGAGAGGGCTGCCTGCAAGGGCCACCTTCAGACACATGGTGGGACTGGAAAGCATGGCAGGGGGCAGGGGCAGAGAGAGGGGGGCAGGGACAGAGAGGGAATGGGGGATGGAGAGAGAGAGGAGATAAAGAGAGAGAAGAGAGAGAGGGATCATAGAGGGTGGGCCAAAGAGGACATAGAGAGAGTACAGAGATATCGGATGGTCCATAGAGCTCTACACAACAACAACATAGGCTTTATTTCGCTGGGATCCTTCATTTATACCCATTTGGCATGGCCGCATTGAATTTAGGAATTTGTCTATGATTTTCAGCTTCTTTATTAATTTTTTCCACCTATGTGTTGCCCCGTCACTTTCTCCAGAAGCTGCCAATCTTCTGACCCCTTCCCACTTACCTGAGGCCCCACCCATTAGGATTCTGGGAAGCCCTGGACCTAACAGTTTACAGTTAAAAAGTTTAGTTGAGGGGCTGAAGATGGCCTACCGTTAGAGCGCCGACTGCTCTTACAGAGGACCCGGGTTCCGATCCCAGCATCCACATAGCAAACGAGATACCGTCTGAGAACCGTCTAACTCCATTCCAGGAGAACTCCATTCAAGGGGAATCCTACAACCCTCTTCTGACCTCCCGCGGCATTGCACGACACGGGTGCACAAACTTGCATGCAGATAGAAAGTATAACACTAAATAAATTAAAGAAAAAAAAAATTAAAAAAAAAAAGTTTTAGTTGAAGGCTGGAGAGATGTCCTAGAAGTTAAGAGCAACCAACTCGCTCTAAGCAAAGGACCAGAGTTGGATTCCCAGCACCCACATGGCAACTAGAACCAATCTTTTTTATTATTATTAGAATTTTATTTCCGTATGTGTATGAATGTTTTTTTTTTTTTTTTTTTTTAGGTTTGTGCACCCGTGTTCTACAATGCCGTGGAGGTCAAAAGAAGAGGGTGTCCGGATTACCCTGGAACGGGAGTTCTCCCTGAATTGGAGTTTCAGACGTTCTCAGGCCACATTTGGGTGCTGGGTATCGAACCGGTTCCTCTGTAAGAGCGGTGGCGCTCCTAACCGCTAGGCCCATCTCTCCAGCCCCAGAAGCATTTTATAGACATGTTTTTAAAATATAATGGTCTTAGCTATGTGTGGTGGCTCATGGTTTTATTTCTAGCACTCAGGAGCCAGAGCAGGCAGATCTCTGAGTTCAATTCCAGCCTGGTCGACAGAGTGAGTTCCGGCCAGCTGGGCCATAGGGTGACCCGGTCTCAAAATAATAATAAATAAATAAATAAATAAATAAAATAAATAAATAAATAAATAAAGTTTAGTTGATGCCCTGTATGGTAGCACACACACAGAGAAAAAAGCCTTTGATCCCAGCACTCGGGGAGTCGAGGCAGGTGAATCGCTGTGAGTTCAAGGCAGCTGGTCTACATAGCAAAACTCCAGGAGCAGCGGGGCCCTGCAGGGAGACCCTGTCTCAAAAGAAAAAAAAATGAGAATTTAAGACCAAAAGAAAAGAATTATGATTAAAATCATAAAGGAACCCCACCGATGCCCTGCTAACATTTTGTATTTTTACAATTTCTCCTCGTTAGCACGGTCACTTGCTGACTTTGTACTTCCCTGTGACTCCAGAAATACTTGAGCATTTGCCCCTCATGCCCTGACTTCCAGAATCTACCCGTCCTTCCTTTTGCAGAACACTCCACTCTTTGTCTGTGCTATTTACACACCTACTGACTATGATTGTTTTTAGGAAAACATAAAATTTTACTCGTTTATGATAAACAACTTGAGAGCAGGGAAAATGGCTGATACCTCATTCCTTAAATGGTATGAGATTGTATTTTGCACAAAAATATAAGAGAAAATAAGAAAAGGGTTGCATGGGAAGAGGCCGATGCCATAGATAAGGAGCACATACTGGTCCCTTGGAAAGTGAGGAAAATAGTGCATGGGTTAGTGACGGCCTACACTGGACACGATAGTGCATAGGTTAGTGATGGCCTACACTGGGGACAATAGTGCACGGGTTAGTGACGGTCTACACTGGGGACAATAGTGCATGGTTTAGTGACGGCCTACACTGGGGACAATAGTGCACGGGTTAGTGACGGTCTACACTGGGGACAATAGTGCACGGGTTAGTGAAGACCTACACTGGGGACAATAGTGCATGGTTTAGTGACGGCCTACACTGGAGACAATAGTGCACGGGTTAGTGACGGCCTACACTGGGGACAATAGTGCACGGGTTAGTGACGGCCTACACTGGAGACAATAGTGCACGGGTTAGTGACGGTCTACACTGGGGACAATAGTGCATGGGTTAGTGACGGCCTACACTGGGGACAAAAGAACAGGGTGCAGTAACAAGCTCTTTAATAGCAGAAGCTTAAAGAGATTACCAGAGAGAAGATGCGTGAGAAAACAACAAATAAGGTAAGCCACGCAGAAACAAGTTCCGTAACTAAAGAAGGTGAGGGGATTCTCATTTGTTTGGTTGGTTGCATGGTTTTGGCTTCTTTTTTGTGTTTAAGAGGGGAGGGGGGGAAAAGGGAGGGAAAGAAAAAGGACAGATAATCATTGTTACAGTCTCGTTAATAAATATGGCTAAGACCAAGCCAATGAAAGCCATTGATGACTGTTGGGAAGGGGAGAATGAGGAAGCTCAACCTCTTGGTGAAATGTAAGAGAACTGAAAAAAGTAAATGTGGATAAAGGGGAAGAAGAAGGGAAGTGGTCCGGAGCCTTTTTGGGTTTATTGAATGATTCCAAACCAATCAGTTTTTCAACAACTTTGCAATCAAGGGAAAGAGAAAACCACAGTGAAGGAACGTGGAGTGGCAAATTATATTTTTGTTGCACAGTGGAATATTTTACTATGCTTTCAAAGTTACTTCCACTTTCTGGCTTATTCTAACAGTCACATAGATCCAACAAGCACCTGAAGATAGGGTTCCAGCAGACTAGGCAATGCACTGACTGGCAGAGCTGGAGATCTGAGAGCCAGAGTGCCTGCCTGGGGGTGGGATGTCCTGGGGTCCATCCCCAGCAGTGTTTAAAAAGAGAAAAAGGGTAGGCCATAGAGTGGACAGTTTTAACCAAATTTGTAAACATTTGTTTAGTATTTATTTTATTGATTGATTATATTTATCCCTCCATTTAAGAAATTTGCGACCATTTTTAAACCTTTTGGGAAAAAAAAAAAAAAAAAAAACTTCCCAATGGACAGGATCTGCCTACTCTGCCCTCTCCGCTTTTGGAAATGACACTATCTCCTTGGAGCATCTCTCTGTCAGTTGTGAGGATGATCCCAAAGCAGCTGATTCCCCCTGCTCTGTCTGACATAGGACCCTCTCCACCAAGCCTTAGAATTGTGTCCCCGTATCTCGACATTTCCACCACAGTCCTCAGACGCTGGAAGTTTCACTTGTCTGAAATTATCTCACTGTCTCCCCCTCAGAACGTGTTCTTCTGTCCTCCTTCACCAACAGTATCATCCATCAGGCTCCCAGAATCCTATAAGGCATCTGTATTCGCCGTCCCATCCAATTCCTCTCCCCAGATCCGCCTTGCAGGGTAGTTTTCTTGCTCAACTGTCTGCTTCTTTGATCCTGGTTAAGGCCTATTCATCTTCAAAATTCCACAGTGAAACATTTCTCACTTTCTTTCATCAGATTATGTCAGGTCTCCCAGTTTTGTTTTACCCATGTCTCACTCCTATGATATGTATATATAGTGGATTATTACCTAGATACAGAGAACATATACATATGTTAAGGGCAACCTAAGCTGTTGAAACAAGTAGATGACATACAGCATACAATTGCTTACCTATCAGCCTTGACGTTCACTTGGCTGTTCACTTACCACTCTTCTGCTGGGCCTCAGGGGTCATTTTCCTCCTGGTTCATGACCCCACTGCAAGCTAGGCTGGGAAATGCAGTTCAGCTGTCTTCTCCTGAGAAGAGGCAAACAGATTTTTGTGGGAAGCAACCTCTGCCACATAGCACCAGTTACAGTTACTGTTGTAGTTAGCTTTCCACTGTGATAAAGACACCACTGACCTGTCGTCCTTCTATGTCTTTGAGTCACACGTGACCGAATTCCACATGCTGTCCTTCCCTTCTGGGCTCAGCTCCAGGAATTGTCTCCTGCCTGCCAGGCAGACCGTCTCTAGGCTTCGCTTTTGCAAGAAGGGGGTGGGGGGACCTCAGGAGATCACCCGTGGAAAATGAGCAGACTCACATGCAGAGAGCCTGGAAAATAGTAACTCTGTTTATTTTCTGTCCAGATGAAAGTCTATATATTGAAGCTACTGTGCTCTCGGCAAGGAAGTGGGGGGCAGGAAGAAGGAGGGGTGAGCCACCTTGGCTCTTATGGGAGGGGGGCCTGCAGAGCTCCTGTTTGTGGAACAGGCAAACTGGAGGTGTGACTGTTGCGCATGTCTCAAGGGAAGGAGCCATCTGGTTTTGGAATTTTGCAGAGATAGAGCGAAGCAAGAAACCATGTAAAGATTCCCGATACTCACGGTGACAGATAATTCATAGAGGCAACTGAATGCCCACGAGATATCAGAATGACCGGATATCTTCTGGGACAGGTCTACAAGTTCGTGCTTCAAGCCACACACAAAGTTTCATCCCCACTGACCAACACCAACTTGGGGAGTAAGGGTTTATTTCAGCTTCAGCTTATAGTTCATCACAAGGGTAGACAGAGCAGGAGCTCAGGGAAGAACCTGGAGGCAGAAACTAAAGCAGAGACCATGGAGGAGTGCTTCTTAGTGCCTTGCTCCTCTGCCTGGGCTCAGCTCACTTTCGTATAGAACAGGGCCACCTGCTCAGTTACTGCACAGGCCAGAGGAAAGATCCGTCCAACCATCTGCCTAATTCCTTTGAACCGGATTCCCATATAATAGATAAAACTGAATGTGGGGCTTGGAACTTGGCTCAACGGTTTAAAAGAGCACTGGCTGCTCTTAGCAGAGGACTGGGTTTGGGAGTCGCCAGGCACCACATGGCGACTAAGACCATCTTTTAAGCCGCGGACTGATGACACACACCTTTAATCCTAGCGCGCTAGAGGAGAGGCAGGAGGATCTCTGTGAGTTCAAGGCCAGCCTGGCAACAGAGTGAGTGCCAGCTGCTGGGCCGATATGGAGACCCTGTCTCAAAAACAAACAAAAAACAAAACGAACATGAAAAAGGTGTAAATTCCTAAACCAAGGCTTTACATTGGAAGAACTTCAGGGAATCTTGAAGCCCTGATAGGGGACTTTTATACAGAGCCAAGAAGAGAAAAGGCCACGTGTCAGGGTCTCTGCTGACCATCCTTCTCTGCTTTATTTTCTAGCCCAGTCAGAAAACCATGCTTCATTTTCCTCACCCATCTCCTGCCCCAAATATCCTCCTTTTCTGTGTCAGGTTGTGATCCAAAATCATCAGTATTGGAAATTGGTCTGTTTTGCTTCATTTCTGGAGCCTGAGTCATCCCCCCAACACCAGGATGTCCTAAGGGAAGAGTCACAGGAAATGAGGTCACCCCTTTTGGTCTGCTTTAACAAATCTGTTTTCTAATTAGCCATCAAAGAGGACAGGGAAATAAAATGCATGTCCTCTGCTTCCCTTACTCCTCAGTCAAGGCTCACACAGGTGAATCCACAGGACTTGGAGCGCAGATCTCAATGTCCTGTTTAAACAGGTTTAGAAGGAGACGCGTTTGGATTGTGGTTTTGACGTTTTTGTTTTTGAAATGTGGGGGGTTTTCAATTTAGCCCAAGCTTGGCCTCACTGTTGTAACCAAGGTTGACCTTGAACTCCGGAACCTCCGGCCTCCACCTCTCACGTGATAGGATTATGGGATTATAAACCATCACCAGGGCTGGTTTACAAGGCTTTAATTGCCTTTTTTTTGGAGACGTGGTCTCCCTGTAGCCTGGCTTGGAACTCACGATGTTTAGACTAGGCTGGCTTGAACGCACAGAGATCTGCCTCCTCTACCCCTCCAAGTGCTGAGATTAAAGGAGTGTGGCCACCATGGCCCAGCCAAAAAGATATCTTTCTTATGAGGTAGAAACCAAAACTAGAGTGTCTTGTCTAAGGGCAATTAGGGCTGACAGAAGAAAAGGTGGAATGGCGTGGCCGAGCCGGCAGAAGTCCCCACTGCCTCACCACTTCCCACCTACGGAAGTGAGTGCCACATGGTTTATGGAAGATTTTTATCCATTTACTTGATAATGCTCATTCAAGCCTTGGACATTTCGGTCACTTTACTGTTTCAGGGAGTAACGGAAGCTGTTTTGGCGCCTTTGGCATGAGATTATTTCTTGGGGTATTTTAACAGTAAACCATACCCTGGGAAATTAGAATAAGTGGTCCTTGTTGGTTGAGGTTGGAGGGGGGCATGGAAGAGCTTGCGGCTCCATTACCTGGGAACCACAACAACTGTCCACAATCTTCTGCAGGCCCTCTCTGTTAGCAAGGGTATGGCCCAAATGGTCTGCTAGTGAAGCCCCAACCCAGTATGGCGCCTTGATCATCCAGTGCTTCCCAACAGAACTTCAGGCCAGCCCTCTGCAGACTGACAGTCTCTGCAGGAACGAGGGTCATAGTGATTCTTTTTTATCTGAAAGCTCTTAAATGGCTTTCCTCCATGCTACTAGGGAAGAGGAAGAAGGGGGAAGGGTTGCGAATTAGAAGGAAGAGAAGAGGGAGGAAAGGAGAGAAGAAAGCTAGGGGAGCTGTCACTTACTCTCCAGAAGGCTCCCGACTTTCTTGGAAGACACACACTTGGCAAAGACTGAACTGCACAGTGCTTTCAAAGACTCTGGTCCACAGTCTAAGCTCTGTAGAGCCTGGGATATCAGCTGGAAGTCCCCCCTACCCACTCCCTACTCTACTCTGGACAATGGCTCCAAATCATCCAAGTGGTGGACCCTGATGGGTTGGGGGGGCTTCTTTTGAGACAGGGTCACTCCCTTATTTCACTGGCCTATAACTCGCTCTGTAACCAGGCTGTCACTTGAATCACAGAGATCCATCGCCTCTGCATCAAGTGCTGGGATTTAAAAGGGCCCCCCCCCCCCACCCATGGGGGGGGGTTGGGGGGCCAACCCACACCTGCCTACTCTAGGTTGTGGTGTTTTTTTTTTAGATACTTTAAACAAGTATCCCAGACAAGACAATGGAACCTGCAAACACTGCCCTGCTTCCTGAGCACACCTCATTTCCTGTATCACACCCAGAGGCAATCAGTGTGGGGTGTTTGATCTAAAGCCTGGGCCNAAAAAAAAAAAAAAAAAAAAAAAAAAAAAGGTGTGTGCCACCATGCCCGGCTTAAATAAAAAAATTTTTAAAGAACTAACAGGGATAATTAGATAGCATCATTACACACATAGACATCAGGTCCTTATTTCAGATGCTCTGAAAAATGGTCTCAGGAAATAAGGAAATGGCTTTCCCAGTTAGAACAACTGAAGTCAATATTTGCTCCTTCAGCATCTCAAGTGCTGCTGGGACTGAAATCATTAGCTCCCATACCTGGCTTAGTTTTAAAATTTAAAATATTGGTTCACAAGTCATGGTGGCACATGCCTTTAATCCCAGCACTCGGGGGGAAAAGCCAGGTGGATCTCTGTGAGTTCAAGGCCAGCCTGGTGTATAGAGTGAGCTCCAGGCCAGCTGGGACTAAAGGGAGACCCTGTCTCAAAAAGACAATAAATAAATAAATAAATAAATAAATAAATAAATAAATAAATAAATAAATAAATAAAATATTGGTTCATAGATGCATACTCATGTATACTTAAGAGAAAATTGTTTATTACAGAAAGTGAGGCTCAAAGAGGTAAGTACTTTCCCACCAACAAATTGTTAGGAGAAACAGCAGGTGGCTTGAACCCTCTTCTCCCTGCATGCTTTGCCTTCTCAATACTAGCTGATGTGGACACATGTAAAGAGAGAGGGAGGGCCCAAAGAGAAGAGAAGGCCGGGCAGGGTTGTTTCCTGAATGACCTGGAAGGCCTGAGATCTGATCTTGATATCAGCAATGGATTCACCAGGTCATAAACACAATCCCTAAATCACTCTGAGTTCAGTTCTTCCCAAAAGCAGCAGCAGGGCAGGCTCCTCCTGTCATATCAGTGAGTGAGGCCGGAGGACACCCAAGCCACACAGCCAGGCCTCCTGAGCAGCCTTGACTAATCTTCCGGATTCGCAGCTGCTCCAGTTGCCCACCTGGCTATGACCTGGTTCTCGGCTCATCTCTCCTACCTTTCAACTGGCTTCTTCCTTTTTTCCCCCTTCTCCTCCTCCTCCTCCTCCTTCTTCTTCTCCATGTTTAAAGGCCATCAGGCAGGCACTTTGTGTAGTTTGTCTGCTGTAAATACCACTCTGCATTCTAATAGTCCCCATCTTGCTGAGAAAAAAGAAATTAAACTTAAGGGTAAAATTTTAAAATAAAGGTCACTGCTAACTCTTCTCTCATCAATGCTATAGGTGCAGTGTACTGTGCCCAGCGACGGGCAGCATAAACCCTGTCTGTGCTTCATTACCCTCCATCCTCTCATGGTCTATGTTAGGTTACAAAAAGCATGAAACCCCAATAAAAGGCACATGAGGCTTAGGTCACTCCAGAAACATGCTTTACTTCCATGTGGGACTGCCAGCGTGAGCTGCCTGCAGACACATGGTGGGACTGGACAGCATGGCAGGGGGCAGGGGGGCAGAGAGAGGGGGGCAGAGGAGAGAGAGATAGCAGCTGGGGCCCACCATTTATACCCATGGGGCAGGGCCTCAGGTAAGTGGGAAGGGGTCAGAGGATTGGCAGCTTCTGGAGGAAGTGGGCACCTGTGTGCCCCTTCCACTTCCTCCAGAAGCTGCCAATCTTCTGACCCCTTCCCACTTACCTGAGGCCCCACCCCTTAGGATTCTGGGAAGCCTGGACCTAACAGTTTACAGTTAAAAAGTTTAGTTGAGGGGCTGGAGAGATGGCCTACCGGTTAAGAGCGCCGACTGCTCTTACAGAGGACCCGGGTTCGATCCCCAGCACCCACATGGCAGACGAGAACCGTCTGAAACTCCAATTCCAGGAGAACTCCAGTTCCAGGGGAATCCTACACCCTCTTCTGACCTCCGCGGCATTGCACGACACGGGTGCACAAACTTGCATGCAGATAGAACATTCATACACATAAATAAAATTAATAAAAAAAAAATTAAAAAAAAAAGTTTAGTTGAAGGCTGGAGAGATGTCTCAGAGGTTAAGAGCACCAACTGCTCTAGCAGAGGACCAGAGTTGGATTCCCAGCACCCACATGGCAACTAAGAACCATCTTTTTTTATTATTATTAATTTTATTTCCGTATGTGTATGAATGTACTGTCTGCATGCAAGTCTGTGCACCCATGTCGTACAATGCCGTGGAGGTCAGAAGAGGGTGTCGGATTCCCCTGGAACTGGAGTTCTCCTGGAATTGGAGTTTCAGACGGTTCTCGGCCACCATGTGGGTGCTGGGGATCGAACCCGGGTCCTCTGTAAGAGCGGTCGGCGCTCCTAACCGCTAGGCCATCTCTCTAGCCCCCTAAGAATCATCTTTAAGCAGGGCATGGTGGTGCACGCCTTTAATCTTAGCACTCAGGAGGCAGAGGCAGGCAGATCTCTGAGTTCAAGTCCAGCCTGGTCTACAGAGTGAGTTCCAGGCCAGCTGGGGCCATAGGGTGACCCTGTCTCAAAATAAATAAATAAATAAATAAATAAATAAATAAATAAATAAATAAATAAATAAAGTTTAGTTGATGCCCTGTATGGTAGCACACACACCTTTGATCCCAGCACTCGGGAGTCAGAGGCAGGTGAATCTCTGTGAGTTCAAGGCCAGCCTGGTCTACATAGCAAACTCTAGGACAGCTGGGGCTGCAGGGAGACCCTGTCTCAAAAAGAAAAAAAAATGATGATTTAAAGACCAAAAGAAAAGAATGATGATTAAAAATCAATAAATAACCCCACCTTGCCCTGCTAGACCATTTTGTATTTTTACAATTCTCCTCGTTACACGGTCACGTTCTTACTTTGTACTTCCCTGTGACTCCAGAAATACTTGAGCATTTGCCCCTCATGCCCTGACTTCCAGAATCTACCCGTCCTTCCTTTTGCAGAACACTCCACTCTTTGTCTGTGCTATTTACACACCTACTGACTATGATTGTTTTTAGGAAAACATAAAATTTTACTCGTTTATGATAAACAACTTGAGAGCAGGGAAAATGGCTGATACCTCATTCCTTAAATGGTATGAGATTGTATTTTGCACAAAAATATAAGAGAAAATAAGAAAAGGGTTGCATGGGAAGAGGCCGATGCCATAGATAAGGAGCACATACTGGTCCCTTGGAAAGTGAGGAAAATAGTGCATGGGTTAGTGACGGCCTACACTGGACACGATAGTGCATAGGTTAGTGATGGCCTACACTGGGGACAATAGTGCACGGGTTAGTGACGACCTACACTGGGGACAATAGTGCATGGTTTAGTGACGGCCTACACTGGACACGATAGTGCATAGGTTAGTGACGGCCTACACTGGGGACAATAGTGCACGGGTTAGTGAAGACCTACACTGGGGACAATAGTGCATGGTTTAGTGACGGCCTACACTGGAGACAATAGTGCACGGGTTAGTGACGGCCTACACTGGGGACAATAGTGCACGGGTTAGTGACGGCCTACACTGGGGACAATAGTGCACGGGTTAGTGACGACCTACACTGGGGACAATAGTGCATGGTTTAGTGACGGCCTACACTGGAGACAATAGTGCACGGGTTAGTGACGGCCTACACTGGGGACAATAGTGCACGGGTTAGTGACGGCCTACACTGGGGACAATAGTGCACGGGTTAGTGACGGTCTACACTGGGGACAATAGTGCATGGGTTAGTGACGGCCTACACTGGGGACAAAAGAACAGGGTGCAGTAACAAGCTCTTTAATAGCAGAAGCTTAAAGAGATTACCAGAGAGAAGATGCGTGAGAAAACAACAAATAAGGTAAGCCACGCAGAAACAAGTTCCGTAACTAAAGAAGGTGAGGGGATTCTCATTTGTTTGGTTGGTTGCATGGTTTTGGCTTCTTTTTGTTTTTAAGAGGGAGGGGGGGAAAGGCAGAAGAAAGGACAGAGAAGCATTTTTATAGTCTCGTTAAATAAATATGGTAAGCCAGCCAGAAGAGCTCATTTGGGCTTTGGGAAGTGGAGAATGAGGAAGCTCAACCTCTTGGTGAAATGTAAGAGAACTGAAAAAAGTAAATGGTGGATAAAGGGGAAGAAGAGAGGGAAGTGGTCGGAGCCTTTTTTGGTTATTGAAATGATTCCAAACACAATCAGTTTTCAACAACTTTGCAAAATCAAAGGGAAAAGAGAAAACCACAGTGAAAGGAACTTGGAGTGCAAATTATATTTTTGTTGCTAACAGTGGAATATTTTACTATGCTTTCAAAGTTACTTCCACTTTCTGGCTTATTCTAACAGTCACATAGATCCAACAAGCACCTGAAGATAGGGTTCCAGCAGACTAGGCAATGCACTGACTGGCAGAGCTGGAGATCTGAGAGCCAGAGTGCCTGCCTGGGGGTGGGATGTCCTGGGGTCCATCCCCAGCAGTGTTTAAAAAGAGAAAAAGGGTAGGCCATAGAGTGGACAGTTTTAACCAAAATTTGTAAACATGTTTGTTTATTTATTTATTTATTTATTTATTTATTTATGCCCTCATTTAAGAATTTGCGACCATTTTAAACCTGAACTTCCCAATGACAGATCTGCCTACTCTGCCCTCTCCGCTTTTGGAAATGACACTATCTCCTTGGAGCATCTCTCTGTCAGTTGTGAGGATGATCCCAAAGCAGCTGATTCCCCCTGCTCTGTCTGACATAGGACCCTCTCCACCAAGCCTTAGAATTGTGTCCCCGTATCTCGACATTTCCACCACAGTCCTCAGACGCTGGAAGTTTCACTTGTCTGAAATTATCTCACTGTCTCCCCCTCAGAACGTGTTCTTCTGTCCTCCTTCACCAACAGTATCATCCATCAGGCTCCCAGAATCCTATAAGGCATCTTTAATTTCTCCTTCCCATCCACTTCTCTCTCCCCAGAGTCTCCTTGTCAGGTAGTTCTTGCTCTGTCTGCTTCTTTGATCCTGGTTAAGGCCTATTCATCTTCAAAATTCCACAGTGAAACATTTCTCACTTTCTTTCATCAGATTATGTCAGGTCTCCCAGTTTTGTTTTACCCATGTCTCACTCCTATGATATGTATATATGTGAATTATATACATATATACATATATAACATATACATATGTTAAGGGCAACCTAAGCTGTTGAAACAAGTAGATGACATACAGCATACAATTGCTTACCTATCAGCCTTGACGTTCACTTGGCTGTTCACTTACCACTCTTCTGCTGGGCCTCAGGGGTCATTTTCCTCCTGGTTCATGACCCCACTGCAAGCTAGGCTGGGAAATGCAGTTCAGCTGTCTTCTCCTGAGAAGAGGCAAACAGATTTTTGTGGGAAGCAACCTCTGCCACATAGCACCAGTTACAGTTACTGTTGTAGTTAGCTTTCCACTGTGATAAAGACACCACTGACCTGTCGTCCTTCTATGTCTTTGAGTCACACGTGACCGAATTCCACATGCTGGCCTTCCCTTCTTGGCTCAGCTCCAGGACTTGTCTTCTGCCTGCAGGCAGACCGTCTCTAGGCTTCGCTTTTGCAAGAAGGGGGTGGGGGGGACCGCAGGAGATCACCCGTGGAAAATGAGCAGACTCACATGCAGAGAGCCTGGAAAATAGTAACTCCGTTTATTTTCTGTCAGTGAAGTCTATATATTGAAGGCTACTGTGCTCTCGGCAAGGAAGTGGGGGGCAGGAAGAAGGGAGGGGTGAGCAACCTTGGCTCTAATGGGGGAGGGGGGGCTGCAGAGCTCCTGTTTGTGCAACAGGTAACTAGAGGTGTGACATTTTGCTCAATGTCTCAAGGGAAGGTGCCATCTGGTCCTGGAATTTTGCAGAGATAGAGCGAAGCAAGAATCATTGTAATATTCCGAATCTCACGGTGACAGATAACTCACAGAGCAACCGAATGCCCACAGAGATATCAGATAACCGGATATCTTCTGGGACAGGTCTTACAAGTTCTTGCTTCAAGCCACACACAAAGTTTCATTCCCACACTGACCAACACCAACTTGGGGAGTAAAGGGTTTATTTCAGCTTCAGCTTATAGTTCATCATGGACAGGAGCCAGGGCAGGAGCTCAGGGCAGGAACAAAAGTATAGACCATGGAGGAGTGCTTCTTAGTGCCTTGCTCCTCTGGCCTGGGCTCAGCTCACTTTCGTATAGAACAGGGGCCCACCTGCTCAGTTACTTGCACAAGTCAGAGGGAGAAGATCTTCCAACCATCTGCCTAATTTCCACCGATGTCCTATAATAATAAAAATGAATGTGGGGCTGGAGAACTGGCTCAACGGTTAAAAGCATGGACTGCTCTTGCAGAGGACCTGGGTTTGAGTCCCAGCACCCACATGGCGACTAAGAACCATCTTTAAGCCCGGCATGATGACACACACCTTTAATCCTAGCACTCTAGAGGCAGAGGCAGGCGGATCTCTGTGAGTTCAAGGCCAGCCTGGTCAACAGAGTGAGTTCCAGGCCAGCTGGGGCTATAGGGAGACCCTGTCTCAAAAACAAAACAAAAAACAAAACGAACATGAAAAAGGTGTAAATTCCTAAACCAAGGCTTTACATTGGAAGAACTTCAGGGAATCTTGAAGCCCTGATAGGGGACTTTTATACAGAGCCAAGAAGAGAAAAGGCCACGTGTCAGGGTCTCTGCTGACCATCCTTCTCTGCTTTATTTTCTAGCCCAGTCAGAAAACCATGCTTCATTTTCCTCACCCATCTCCTGCCCCAAATATCCTCCTTTTCTGTGTCAGGTTGTGATCCAAAATCATCAGTATTGGAAATTGGTCTGTTTTGCTTCATTTCTGGAGCCTGAGTCATCCCCCCAACACCAGGATGTCCTAAGGGAAGAGTCACAGGAAATGAGGTCACCCCTTTTGGTCTGCTTTAACAAATCTGTTTTCTAATTAGCCATCAAAGAGGACAGGGAAATAAAATGCATGTCCTCTGCTTCCCTTACTCCTCAGTCAAGGCTCACACAGGTGAATCCACAGGACTTGGAGCGCAGATCTCAATGTCCTGTTAAACAGTTGGAAGGAGACCGTTTGGTTGTGGTTTTGATCGTTTTTGTTTTTGGAAATGGGGTTTCATTTAGCCCAAGCTGGCCTCACTGTGTAACCAAGGTTGACCTTGAACTCCGGAACCTCCGGCCTCCACCTCTCACGTGATAGGATTATGGGATTATAAACCATCACCAGGGCTGGTTTACAAGGCTTTAATTGCCCTTTTTTTTGGAGACGGGGTCTCCCTGTAGCCCTGGCTTGGAACTCACTATGTAGACTAGGCTGGCCTTGAACGCACAGAGATCTGCCTGCCTCTACCCCTCAAGTGCTGAGATTAAAGGCGTGTGCCACCATGCCCAGCCAAAAAGATATCTTTCTTATGAGGTAGAAACCAAAACTAGAGTGTCTTGTCTAAGGGCAATTAGGGCTGACAGAAGAAAAGGTGGAATGGCGTGGCCGAGCCGGCAGAAGTCCCCACTGCCTCACCACTTCCCACCTACGGAAGTGAGTGCCACATGGTTTATGGAAGATTTTTATCCATTTACTTGATAATGCTCATTCAAGCCTTGGACATTTCGGTCACTTTACTGTTTCATGTAGTAACTGAATCTGTTTTGCTCCTTTGCATGATATTTAGTTTCTTGGGTTATTTTAACAGTAAACCAGTACCTGGGAAATTAAATGTGGTCTTGTTGGTGAGGCTTGGAAGGGGGGGCAGGGGAGAGCTGCGGCTCCAGTTACCTGGGAAACCACAACACTGTCCACCAGATCTTCTGCAGGACCCTCTCTGTTAGCAGGTTGGCCCAAATGTCTGCTGTGAAGCCCCAACCTCAGTCATGGCCTGTCATCCATCTTCCCAACCAGACTTCAGGCCAGCCTCTGCAGACTGACAGTCCTCTGCAGGACGAGGGTCCATATTGATTCTTTTTTATCTGAGAAGCTCATTAAATGGCTTCCTCCATGCTACTAAGGGAAAGGAAGAAGGGGGAAGGGTTGCGAATTAGAAGGAAGAGAAGAGGGAGAGAAAGAGTAGAGTTAAAGCTAGGGAGCTGTCACTTACTCTCCAGAAGGCTCCCGACTTTCTTGGAAGACACACACTTGGCAAAGACTGAACTGCACAGTGCTTTCAAAGACTCTGGTCCACAGTCTAAGCTCTGTAGAGCCTGGGATATCAGCTGGAAGTCCCCCCTACCCACTCCCTACTCTACTCTGGACAATGGCTCCAAATCTTCCAAGTGGGACCCTCTGAGGGTTTTGGGGGGCTTCTTTTTGAGACAGGGTCTCCCTTTAGTTTCAGCTGGCCTAGAACTCGCTCTGTAAACCAGGCTGGCCTTGAACTCACAGAGATCCATCTGCCTCTGCCTCCCAGAGTGCTGGGATTAAAGGCATGTGCCACCACACCTGGCCTACCTCTGAGGTTGTGTTTTTTTTTTAGATACTTTAAACAAGTATCCCAGACAAGACAATGGAACCTGCAAACACTGCCCTGCTTCCTGAGCACACCTCATTTCCTGTATCACACCCAGAGGCAATCAGTGTGGGGTGTTTGATCTAAAGCCTGGGCCCCTTTGTGAAAGCTAGCTTTATCAATGTGGAAGGACCCAGGGGCCTTCAACATGGCCTTTCATTCTTCCTGCCTGGTGGCACTGCCGCCCAGGGTGCACCTACAGGCCTGCACATGCATACAGGGACTGGGGCACTGGGCCCGTGTCTGTACACAGACTTTCAGTGGCTTCCAGGTCCTGCAGTGCTATAGTGCCTGGGGTCATTTACTTTCTTCCTTAAAATGTTTCCTGACTGGCACAGCCCTAACTAAATTAAGTGGGGGAGATAACAGGGGAAAGAAAGCCATCAGGGCAGATTCATTTTTTCTTTTTTCTTTTTTTTTTGGTGTTTTGAGACTGGGTCTCTCTTTAGTCCCAGCTGGCCTGAAGCTCACACTGTAGACCAGGCTGGCCTTGAATTTACAGAGATCCACCTGCTTCTGCCTCCCAAGTGCTGGGATTAGAGGCGTGCACCACCATGCCTGACGTCATTTTTTCTTTTTAAAGCAGTCTTCTTTCGATTTATATGTTTATTTGTGTGTATTTGTGTGATATACCAGTGAGTGTGCAGAGACCAGAAATTGATGTTCAGTGTCTTCCTCTGTGAAGCTCCACCTTATTTCTCTCTCTCTCTCTCTCTCTCTCTCTCTCTCTCTCTCTCTCTCTCTCTGTGTTTGTGTTCCTGAATGCAAGTATGCATATGGAACAGCATGCATCACACATATGCAGGTCAGAAGACAACCTTGGGTGTTGGTCCTCGCCTTGCGCCTTATTTGAAGCAGGGCCTCTGGTTGTTTGCCTGTGTAGATGTGTCAGGTTAGCAAGTCCTTCCAGAGTGTTACCTGTCTCTGCCTCCCATCCGCCTACTGGGGTCACAGATGCTCCCTCTGGTCACGTGACCTAACACTCACTTGGCGAGCATTTTTACCTACTAAGCTGTGTCCCCAATCCCTCCACCTTAGTTTTTATAAAGGACAGGGTTTTCTATTAAACCTGGAGCTCTAAGATTCGGCCAAGCAAGCTAGGAATCCCGTCTCTCCTTCCAGGGCCTAAGTTACAGACATAGGCAACCACACCCAGATTTCTGTAGGTCCTGAGAATCCCAGTTGAGGTCTTGCTTGTGCAACAAGCACTTTATCCACTGAATCATCTCACCGACCCCTTAGGGCAGAAACTCTTGGGATCAAATTACTTGTATTAGCTCTGTTTTAAGGTAAAATGAGATATTAGTAAGAAAGAGAAAATGTGAACGTTGAATTTATTTTCTAAAACTCACTGTGGATTTGGGGACAGATGAACTTGCCCTTTGCCTTCATTTTCTCCAAAGGGATTCACTCTTCTCTGTTCCCCGACCCCCTGCTCATCGGCAGGCCCCCTTTTCGTGTGAAACTGTAAGGCAGGTCCAATACCAGAAGAAAGGCTATGGGTGGAGGAAACTCCTCTGTGTTTACGCAATGTATTCATTGTTTGAAACCATGCAGCACAGCAAACTCCAAGGAGCTTGGTAGTGAGAAGCAGCAGAGAAGAGTCTCCACCCCACGTGACGTCCGCATTCCCGTCTGAGTCTGGAATCCCTCAGAAGGCATGAGGGTTTGCTTTCCTGAAGACTGTGTTAACTTTGGGATCCTTCTTTCCTTCCAAGTTTTTCAAAGCAGCCCACCATAAAAGGAAGTTTCGACCAGCAAAATGTACATGAAATGAAAGTCAACCCACCTTTCCCCAGCCCACTCACACAGGCCCACTTTTGCTTTTTCACGTCCCTTCTTGCCTGTTGTCTCCATCTTATTTTGAAGTTCCTTAATTCACATTTCCTGATTCCGAAAACCCCTAGTTCTAGCTTTTTTTTCTTGGGCAAAACTTCCTGAGTTGACATTCAAGAGAACTGTTACCTCACCAAGAGCTTCAAGGAAAGTGGCATTTAGGTTTAATTACATAGGGCCCCAAGGTAGTTACTACTTTACAAAAGTGACTTTTTTTCTAAGCTCCTTGTTTTTCTTCTTTTTTTTTTTTTTTTTGTCTTTTGGAGACAGGGTCTCCCTGAAGCCCCAGCTGTCCTGGAACTCACTCTGTAGACCAGGCTGGCCTTGAACTCACAAAGATCCACCTGCCTCTGCCTCCCAAGTGCTAGGATTAAAGGCGTGCGCCACCACGCCCAGCAGCTCCTTGTTTTTCAAGGCTGACTGGAGACCTTGGGGAAGAAGGAATATCTCCATGCAGAACACACTGCCTCCTATAAAGTCTTTTCAGGCCTGGTGGTGGAGAGGAGTACAGGAGATGTATAGAGCCACTCTGGAAGCCAAGAAAAAGAGACATTATGAGTCCAGGGTCCTCGGTTCATTTCTGCTGCTGTGACAGATATCCTAGCCAAAAGCAACCTTGGCTACAGAATGTTTTAGTTTGGATCACAATTCCAGGTTGTGTGCTGCCATATGGAAGTCAAGGTGCAGGGACTTCAAACAGCTAGTCCCATTGCATCCACAGGCAAGAGCAGAGAGAAGGAATGTATGCACGCTCTCTTGCTGGCTGCTGCCCAGCCCGATCGATACACCCTACACAGTCAGGAACCCCCTGCCCAGGAATGGAACCCCTTACAGTGGGCTGGGTCTTCCAATATTAATGAATTAAAAGTTGCCCACAGACGTGCCTAATGTAGACAGCTCCTCACTGAGACTCCTCATAGACGATTCCAGACGGTGTCAAGAAGCTCTCTGAGGCTCGTATGTTCCCAGACCTGGAAGCCCTTCACTCAGCTGCCTCTCCAGCTCTCCACCTTTCAGGAAGACTAGGAAATGGGCAGCTTTCTCTCTTGAGTGGGAAGCACAGCCTCTCAGAGTTTGGGGGTGGGGGGCAATGTTTCTTCCTGCCTCATCAATGTGAGCATAGGTCAGACACAATACCTCCATTGACCCTTTCCTGGGGCACAGCCTCAGACTGAAACAAAGCTCTAGAAATCTAGGGCTGCCACATGTTGAAGGTTCTCTGTCCTTGATGGTGGCAGGCTGCCCAGCTTGGGGACAGATGCTACATCTTCTGGAGAAATGGCCTCCCTGTAACCCTTTTCTCCTGGGCATACTATTTATCACCTCAGGTTTGGGGAAAGAATTTGTTCTCAGTCCACTCTTCTGCGCACCCCCAACCCCTGATGTGGATCCTCGCTCACAGGTGACCTTTCCCCGCCTTTTCTCCAGCTGCTTTATTTGCCTCTAAGCCTTGTCATGTCCAACTTCCAGTCTGCATGCAGTACATGTTTCTTTGTCTCATCCCCCCTCTAGCTACCACCCCACCCCATACCTCAGCTTCTGGATTAGAAGCTTCAGGAAGCAGGTATTTGGAGAACCTTGGTCATTGATGTCCTAGGTGCTAGGTGTGGTGTGTGGTGTAGAGTACGGCTCAGGTGTTTGTTGAATAATGAAGGAAACTGTGGGTAGAAGGAAGGAAGAAGATAGGAGAGTTTGTTTTGTCCAAAGGGGGTACTGTTAAAGTACCAGGAGGCAGGGAGGGTGGCATTTCCGTGACAGGAATACTTTTATATTATCATTTAATATTTACAATAAACAGGTGAGTTAGATGTCATTGCTGATATTTCACAAATGAAGAAACTGAGGCACAGAACCGTACTTCCTAGAGATCCAACAAAGAGAAAGTAGCAGGCAGCTCAAGCACAACAGCCTGCAGCCTCACCCTCTCCCCTGATACCTCCCTCCCTGACCCCCCAGATTCAATCCAGAAGTGCAAGACCTGGCCTAGCAGGGCAGTGCTCGCCTGTAATGTCAGCTGAAGCAGGAGGATTGTAAGCTCCAGACTAGCTTGGGAAAGAAACCGTATCTCAAGAAGGAAAGGAAGGAAGGAGGAAAGAAGGAAGGAGGGGCTGAGGGAGGGAAGTCTTAGCATCCTAGGACCATGTTTACTCTTCCCAGCAGCCTGTCTGGGCAGTACAGGAGCAACATTCATGACAGAAGAAGAGATTCAAACCAGGAGGACTTGTGGTTAAGCAACATGGCAAGTCGATGGCCCACAGGAAACCACCCGAGGAGGTGACTTGATAGATGACAGATGTTACCTCCTCTCCCAACCACACAGTTTTTATAGTCTCAAAGAGATACTGAGGATGACCAACTAACATGAAAGGGACTGTCAATGAAGTGCTTGCCTGGGGGACTGGCAGCAGCTGTGTGCTCAGCTTAGCGTAGTTCAGCAGGAAGCCCTGAGTTCCAGCCTCCGCACTAATGTCCACTGTGAAAGTCCTGCACCTAAAACCCCTTTTCCTTAAGGAGACTGAAACAAAGCTCTAGAAATCGAGGGCTGCCACATGTTGAAGGTTCTGTGTCCTTGATGGTGGCAGGCTGCCCGGCTTGGGGACAGATGCTACATCTTCTGGAGAAATGGCCTCCCTGTAACCCTACAAGCCAGAGAAACCCATGAAGAAGCTATCCACGGGAGTCACACTGTGACCCAGATTTGTGCTTGCTTTGTTTTAACATGCTGGAAACTTGCTGATTTTTTAAATTTTTACTTTATTTTCATGAGCTTGCCAATTAGAAGAAATAGAATTATTTATTTATTTATTTATTTATTTATTTATTTATTTATTTATTTATTTTGGTCTTATTGAGACAGGGTCTCCCTGTAGCTCCCGCTGTCCTGGAACTTGCTATGTAGGCCAGGCTGGCCTTGAACTCACAAAGATCTGCATGCCTCTGCCTCTCAAGTGCTAGGATTAAAGGCCCCACTTAGAATAATTTAAATGGTAAAGAAAAAATAGTCATCTTTGCATAACTTTACAACGCAGTAGGCACTTGATTGATATTTAATTAACCACTGAGTATGTTAAGAGAAAAAAAAAATACTCCGGGATTGAGGATGTAGACGGCATGATAGAGTGCTTTCCTAGCGTGCACTAGGCCCTGGATTGGATCCCAAGCACTGTGTAGACTGGCCGTGGTGATAGATAAGTGCAATTGCAGCACTAGGGGGATAATCATCGGCTACATAGCAAGTTCAAGACCAGCCTGGGCTACATGAGACTCAGAAACAAACCCCACAACCTTAATATGAAGACTTGAGTCCCTGCCTGTGCCTTTGAGAAATCGCTTTTCCTTTGTAGCTAAGGCAGTCTAATAACTGCTTCCTTCTTCAGTCTATGAAACTGGACACGGTTTATCTGCCTCGATGGCCTCCTGTCTTTCCTGGAGCATCATTTTTGACAAAAAGCTAAACTTGATAAAATATGGTTCTTAGCCCTTTCCATAACACTAGCACTCATAAAAACTCAACACAAATGGAATTCCAAAGTTTATGAATAGGAATTTCTGCCAAGATGCCCAACCCAACCAGACACGAGCCTCCCTCCTCTCCTGGGACCAGTTCTGGGCTTTGAGCCTGAGGGCTGCAGGCCAGGCCTCTGCAAGGCCCAGCCCTTGTGGGTTTCCCCTGAGAGTTGTGAGGGTCAAGTGCCAGCCTGGCCAAGCAGTGAGTTCCCAAGAAAGCCAAGCCCACAGCATGGAAACTCTGACTCCTGAGCACGTGCAGCTTTAAAGGATGCAGGAGGCCTGTCCTTCGTGGAGCTAAGGCTATCCGAATGGCAGTGACTAAGGAAGGGCTGGGGAATGTGTATTTGTTCCTATGGGCTTACATTTCTCTCCCCAGAGAAGCGCCCTCCTGAGCCCCGCTTCCAAAGCCCATGGGAAGGCTTTCGCTGACACCATTAGTCTTTTTAAATGCATTTCTTTCCCCAGAGGAGTCTGTCATGCTTTAAAAAGTCTATGTCATCTTGCCAGGTTGCTTTCATGTTTTTCCTAATTGCTGCTTATTACTAGTGTGTGTGCGTGTGCGTGTGCGTGTGCGTGTGCGTGTGTGTGTGTGTGTGTGTGTGTGTGTGTGTGTGTGTGGTGTAGGCCAGAAGGAGTCCAATCTCTCAGAGCTGGAGTTATAAGTGTTTGCTTGTTACATGGGTGCTGGGATCTGAACTCTGGTCCTCCTTACTGAACAGCAAGGGTTCTCAACTGCAGAGTCATCTCTCTAGCCTGGAACATTTTATTTGCTACACTTGAACTTCAGGTACCAAGGTGAAAGTGAAAGAGACTAAAATCAGGATTTTGGCTGTCTGGTAGAGTACTTGTCTAGCATGCACAGTGCCCTGGGTTCCCTCCCCAAAACCAGACAGAGTGATGGCACATGCCTTTAATCCCAGCATTCCGGAGGCAGAGGCAGGCAGATCTCTGTGAATTCAAGGCCAGCCTGGTCTACATAGTGAGTTCCAGGACAGCTGGGGCTACAGGCAGACCCTGTCTCAAAAGACAAAAAAAAAAAAAAAAAAAAAAAAAACCACAAAAAAAAAAAACAGAGAGGGTGGGGGGGGACTAAAATCATCAAAAGACATTGCCTCTTGGGATGGCAAGCTGGAAAAAAAGTCCAGCACTGGGGCTGGAGAGATGGCCTAGCGGTTAGGAGCGCCGACGCTCTTGCAGAGGACCTGGGTTCGATCCCCAGCACCCACATGGCGGCCGAGAACCGTCTGAAACTCCAATTCCAGGAGAACTCCAGTTCCAGGGTTCCTCTTCTGACCTCCGCGGCATTGCACGACACGGGTGCACAAACTTGCATGCAGACAGTACATTCATACACATACAGAAATAAATAAAATTAAAAAAAAAAAGTCCAGCACTGTCCAGTGGTTAAGATGTCCCCTTGCCAAACATGGGTGTGGTATTAGTCATCCCAACCCAGTTTGCTCTCTGAGCCTCAGATAAACCAAAAGATAATCTTCTTAAATCTTCTGTGAAGGTGCTTCCAGAACTTTCTAAGCATCTGATTCAGATTTCATGTTTTGGTAAATTTTTATTGAATTTTGTGTATTTCGTACAGAACATCTCAGTCCATCTTAATCATTTTACACCCCCTTCCCCACCGCACCCTTCTGCAGCCCCCCACAACTGGAATCCACGCAGTCTGTTCATGATAAGCCCTATCATGTCATTTAGAATCCCCAGATGTTCTTCAGTGCAAGTTCATCCACTGGGGGCGAGTCAGCTCTTCTTCACCCAGCAGTAATCAGTTGTCAATAATTCCTGGAGTACGATTTGGGCTTGTTGCCCATTTCCACAGTTCTATTCTGCAGTTTTGTCTGCCTGAGTTTGCACGGGTCTTGCGCATGCTGACACCGGTGTTGTAGGTTCGTGTGAGCAAGGGCCCAGGAGCTTGTGGGACTCTGTTTCCATATGGACACGCACCTCTTCCCTGGCTCTTACAAACTTTCTTCCCCCTCTTCTGCAATGATCCCTGAGTCCTGGAAGGGTGAAGTTTAGTACAGAAGTCTACCCATGCTCTGCAGACTCTTAATCTCTATGCTTTGGCCATTTGTGACCTTCTGTATAAAATACAGAAAAATTCAATAAATAATCAGTCTTAATCACCTTTATACTCCCTTCTCGACTGGCTCCCTCCCACAACCCCCCACAGTGGAATTCATACGTTCTGTCATATGTGTTAAAGCCTATTGTGCTAAATTTTTAACTGTTTAAAAATTGATTCTTGACTTGGAATAATGAAAAAGTTGTGTAAATGGATGCACAACATTGTGGACGTGTGGGCTTTTGTAATCCCCCTGAACTGTGCTTTTAAGAAGAGTTCAATGGCTGAGGCATGGCCTAGCCAGGGAGCGTGGCATAGCCTGCCTGAGGCTTTGCATTTGAGCTCATATGCACCATAAACTGGCAAATTTTGTGTTAGGACTATTTACCATAATGAACGGAAATTTAAAGCAAATCCATACCACACTTGCAGGTGCACTGTCCACTCAATTCCAGCAAGTTGACGGCTTTCCATGTGTTAGCTAGTAAAACATTTCCTTCCATCTTTGTTTGCTGGAACACTGCTCTGAGACTGAAAGGTGGCTATTTAAACTGCATTTACATTTGCCGCTACATTTCTATCCAAATATGAGTTTTATTGGGGTTAAGGATATAGAATTCCTCCTCAGCATGCACAAAGTCCTGAAGTGAAGAAAAAAAAGAATTTCCCTAATAATTATTAAGTAACCAGATTTAAGCACAGAAGCATGCTGGATGGAGAGGCTGCACTGTCTTCATGAAGTCCTGTTTGAGAATATTTGTTCTCAACCAAAATGACCCCTGGACTAGCACTATAATAACGAGCTGGTTTAATTGTTTCAAATCTCTCTCTCTCTCTCTCTCTCTCTCTCTCTCTCTCTCTCTCGTATTTGTGTGTGTGTGTGTGTGTATGTGTGTGTGTGTGTGTGTGTGTGTTCACAAGCGGAGGCCAGAGGACAAACTTAGGTGTCTGTCCTTACCTTCCCAGTTGTCTGTGGCTGGGTCCCCTGTTCAGTACTGACTGTTCCAGGCTAGCTGGCCCATGAGCTCTGAGGATTGCCTCTCTCTCCCTCCCATCTTTCACCACAGGAGCCCTGAAGATTACAGACCATCTCTGACTTTACACAGGCTCTAGAGATCCAAACTCGGGTCTGAACGCTTGCACAGCAAGTGGTCTGCCCACTGGGCCATCTCCCTAGCCTAGGATCTGTTTTAATTTTAACATATAAAAGCAATTTATACTTAAAGAAAAAAAAACTTTAAATCTGTTGTATTTTAGGATATCACTTAAGAATCCTAAGTTTTGTTTTGTTTTAAATTCGAAGTCACTGTAATCTATCATCTCTAAAACTCTTTGACTTGTTTACTATTATAACATACTTAGTGTGGGAAGGATTTATATTTTATGGGGTTTCTTTGAGTAGCCAAAGAAAAAGTATGTGTTTATTTTTAAACTAGGCAAACTGGAGAGATGAAATATTTGTCTGTGCCTCATTTTCAAGTAGACTCCTAGGCATGACCATAAGTACTAGGCTTCCAATTTCCAGAAGATGTCTGGGGACTTATGCTGACTTAACAGTTTTTAATCTGATAACGTTATTTCTTAAAACTTTTTTGCTCTACTTTAGCCCTCTTTTTCTGAATTATAAAGCTTTCTAAAATAAACTACTTTATTGTTTCCAAATTCTGTAAAGTAGGTAAGATGTGTTTTCCACCCACAGATTTTCTTTTTTTTATATTCTGTTTTGTGGGTTCCTGTGCGTGTGTGTGTGTGTGTGTGTGTGTGTGTGTTTCAGAGAGCTACACACACATGTATGTGCAGGTCAGAAGACAGCTTATGGAAGTCAGCTTTGTGCTTCCACTCTTGTGTGTCCCAGGGATCAAACCCAGTCCTCTGGCCTGGCAGCAAGTATCTTTAAGCAATGGGCACTAAGCCATCATACCAGATTTCACTCACCGATTTGTGTGTGTGTGTGTGTTTGAGATAAGGTCTCCTGTAGCCCCAGCTGTCCTGGAACTCGCTCTGTAGACCAGGATGGCCTTGAACTCACAGAGATGGCCTGCCTCTGCCTCCTGAGTGCTAGGGTTAAAGGCGTGCGCCACCATGCCCGGCTTCACTCACTGGTTTTAACACAAACTTTACACACAGTTTTATCAAAAGGAGTTCTACAATATGTAAATAATTGCCTTTATCCTAATCACACACACCCCCCAATGTAAATTTTACCTGTGAATCATCTAAGGAGGAATCTTCCTATGGACAGCAGGATCACATCACTGAGAGAAGTAAATCCTTGAAAAAGAACATGTTCATGTCTGGTGAGCTTATTTCTTCTAAAATAAACTCTCAACACTAAGTCAAACCCCTTTTGCCCCTTTGAGATTACAGTTGAATTTTAAATTCCAGTTTAGCATTAAGTGTAGGAATATGGAATGTTTTTTAAATCATCTGATAAATAATGGTGAGATCATATTCAAATACGCATCTGGGGCTGGAGAGATGGCCTAGCAGTTAAGAGCGCCTACTGCTCTTGCAGAGGACCCGGGTTCGATCCCCAGCACCCACATGGCAGCTGAGAACCGTCTTTGGCTCCAGTTCCAGGGTAATCTGACGCCCTCTTCTGACCTCCATGGCATTGCAGGAGACCGGTGCACAAACCTACATGTAGACAGTACATTCATACACATAAGTAAATAAATAGCCAGGCGTGGTGGCACACGCCTTTAATCCTAGCACTTGGGAGGCAGAAGCACGCGGATCTCTGTGAGTTCGAAGCCAGTCTGGTCTACAGAGTGAGTTCCAGGACAGCCAGAACTACAGGGAGACCCTGTCCTCAAAAAGACCAAAAAAAAAAAAAAAAAAAGTAAAAAATAAAAAATTAAAAAATAAAAATAAAAATTAAAAAAAAATACACATCTAAGAAATTTAAGGGGCTGGAGAGATGGCCTAGCGGTTGAGAGCTCCAACTGCTCTTGCAGAGGACCCAGGTTCGATTCCCAGCACCCATATGGCAGCTGAGAACCATTTTTAACTCCAGTTCCAGGGGAATCTGACACCTTCTTCTGACCTCTGAGGCATTGCATGACACGGGTGCACAAACCTACATGCAGACAGTACATTCATACACATACAAGAATAAATTTAAAAAAATTAAAAAGAAAGAAATTTAAATCATGACATGGGAAGTGAACCTCATATATTTCATGTTTTATATTAGAATAGAAATAAATATTTCATTGTTCTTAAAATGCAGGTTCTTCTCTTTTTTCTTTCTCCTTTTAAAGTTGTGGTCTGTTTATCTGTAGTGGCCTCAACCTGCACTCTTTTTGTCTCAGTTTAACAAGTAGCTGGGATTACAGTCACTGTACCTGGCTGATTCCTATTTTTTAATAATACATATCTTATAGGGTTTTCTAAAGCAAAGCATGGGGACTTACTGACTTTTTCTTCTTCCCTACCGAATATGTTGAAGTAGATGATTTACTGCTACGCGCTTCTTTGACACAGTGCCCAGAGATTTAAGTTAGAGGCAAATGATACTGGGCAGTCCCAGGAAGCCACAAGAGTCTATCTTCTCATAATATACAAATTATGGGATTAAATATGATAATTATTGAAAGCACTTCTCAAACTGGAACTTTCTTTTTTTGTTTGTTTGTTTGTTTGTTTGGAGACAGGGGTCTCCCTGTGTAGTGCTGGCTAAAACTCATTTTGTAGACAGGTGGGCCTCAGACTCACAGAAACCTGCCTGCCTTTGCCATCTGAGTGCTGGGATGAAAGATGTGTGCTACCACATCCAGCCTGGAGAGTTCTTGTTAGTTTTTTAAATAGTTTAACGTTAGTATACAGAATAATAGCATTTTCATGTATTTATATATATATACACATAAATGTATGCATTTTTACACTTTATTCCCCCCCCCCCCACTGTCCTCTCCCAAACTCTTGCCTCCCTCTTCCTGGTCTTTATTCTTTCCCCAAATAGACCCACTTCTGTGGAAAGTTTTTAATACCTCTTTTTAGTTGCTATATCTGATCCTATTTACAAAATCCAGAAGTGAAGAAAAGGGGTGAAGAGAAGAGAGTGATTAATCACATTGGCTGTGTTGCTTTTTTCTTTTTCTTTTTTTTTTTTTTTTTTTTGGTTGGGGTTTTTTTTTTTTTTTTTTTTGTCTTTAGCCAGGTTTCCTTTAGTCCCAGCTGGCCGGAGACTCACCTCTCACTCCTAGGAACAGGCTGGCCTGGACAACAGAGGCTCGCACCTGTCCTCTGCCTCCTGCCTGCCTCTGCCTCCGGAGTGCTGGGATTAAAGGCATGCACCGGGCCCAGTTTATGCTGCATTCTTAATGGTGGTGTTGCTACATTCTGAAACATGGCCTCCCACCTTCTGACACCTGTCTATGCATTATTCAACCTGTGGATACATTCTTACTGGAAAGATTTTGTTTTGAAACTGACAAACGTTTGGTTAGAAATTGATTTCTAGATGAGAGTACTTCAAAGCATGTTTTCTCCTCCATCTAAGTTTTCTTTCTTCTTTAGTTTGGGATTTAAAAAAAAAAAAAAACCACCTGTAGCACAAGTTAAACTTGAATGCTCCTTGAAACAAACATCTCAGCATTCAGATTCTAGACAGGGATTTTGTATAGCAGCCCCACTCCAGACAATTACTCTGAATTCTCACCCCCACTACCATGATGGCATCCAGACAGTGAGATCTCTATCAGTTATGTATTGCCACCATCTCTCAGTTATGTGTTCAGTTGCTGCATAACATCATTCCTAACATAGCAGCTTAAAATAGCAATCCTTCGTTACGCACACCTGCTCCACCTACCCATCACATCCACACACAGCCCAGGAGATCCTCTGTATCCAGACTGGTAAAACCCCTACTGTCATCATTCAACCTCTTTTTTTTTTTTTTTTTTTTTTTGTTGGTGGCTTTTGAGACAGGGTCTCCCTGTAGCCCCAACTGGCCTGGAACTCACTCTATAGACCAGGCTGGCCTTGAACTCACAAAGATCCACCTCCCTCTGCCTCCCAAGTGCTAGGATTAAAGGCATGCGCCACCATGCCCAGCTTTCAACCTCTTTATTTTTTAATTTTTTTTAAATTAATTTTATTTATTTTTGTATGTGTATGAGTGTACTGTCTGCATGTAGGTTTGTGCACCCATGTCGTGCAATGCCACGGAGGTTAGAAGAGGGTCTCGGATTCCCCTGGAACTGGAGTTCTCCTGGAATTGGAGTTACAGACGGTTCTTAGCCGCCATGTGGGTGCTGGGGATCGAACCCGGGTCCTCTGCAAGAGCAGTCGGTGCTCTTAACCACTAAGTCATCTCTCCAGCCCCATCATTCAACCTCTTTTTCTGGATTTTCTCATCTGCCAAATGAAGACGTTACACATGGCTCTCAGGTGATTTAGTTTTTATTTTCCTAGTTTTTGAGACAGGGTCTCTGTAGCCCCTGCTGGCCTGGAACTCACTAAGTATACCATGCTGGCCTCCATCTCACAGAAATCTTCTTGCCTCTGGCTGCAGGCCAGTGTCTGTGAGTTCAAGGCTAGGCTGATCTACAGAGCAAGTTCCAGGACAGCTGGGGCTACAGGTCTCAAAAAGACCAAAAAAAAAGTATCTTTTTATTATTTTATGTGTATAGATGTTTTGCCTGTAAGTGCACCTGTATGTGCAATACCTATGGAGGCTAGAAGAGGGAGTGAGATTCCCTGGACCTGTTGTTAGCCACCATGTGGGTACTGGGAACCTAGTCTTCTGTAACAGCAGCCAGTGCTTTTAACCTCTGAGCCATTACTCCAGCCTCAGGGTCCCCCTCTTGAAAGGAGAAGTATGAGAGAATTTGTGAGCTTAGCTATTCCTGTGGCCCACAGTCCATTGTAGCGTGGGTCAGCACCACAACACAGTGTGGGAGGCATGAGGTACAACTAACAACTCCAGAATGACCTCGCTCACGTATTTCCCTAGGCTTTCTCCTTTGCTTCCACAACCACTGGGGGATCAGCTGCATTAACATCCACATTTAAAAAGGAGGAAGTGGAATCAGGTGACTTGGATCAGGGTGTTCAGGAAAAAAAAAAGTTTTTTGAGACAGGGTCTCACTCCATAGACCAGGCTGGCTTGGAACTCACTATGTAGTCCAGGCTAGGCTAGCCACCAATTTGTGCCGTCTGCCTTCCTCAGCTTCACGAATGCTGGGATTACAAGCATGAACCACCACATATGGTTATTAGTTTGAAATTTTATTTTCAATTTCTAAAAGTATTTGAAACAGTTTATAAGCTTTTTAGAAAAAAAAATGGAAAGATGAAATACTTCTGTGCACCAGGGTTGATCAGATTACAACACTTGCTCAAAACATTGGGTCATAATTTCTCTGGCAGTGAAGGTGAAGAGAGAAAGAAGATAGGGAGAAGGGGGAGCAGACATGTATCTCTTTCTTGAAATCAGATTTGAGGGGAACATCCTCCCAGGAATCTGTGTAGATGATGGCACTTGACATTCGGCCTACGCACCTTGCTTTCTAATCACTTTCCAAATTAAGCAATCGTTTGGGAGAATAGACCTGAATGAATGGTTAATATGACTGCTGGGCCATCTCAGGTAATGAAGAGCGAGTCCTTGAACAAACTGTTAAAATCTTATTTATTTGCCTTAACACCCTCTGTTAGGAACCTCTAATTCAAACGTTCTGTATTGCTCATTTAATTGACTAACTGTTCTAATGGAGCAAGGAAGACTAGAATCATGTTATAAAAATGTAAAATAATAAGTTTAACCACGAGAACTCTTTAAAAAATATATGTCGAGCTTCTGAAATTTTACCGATATGCCTGCCCTCTCACTCCAGCCCACTTTAGCTTGCTGTGAGAAACAAAGCTAGCCAGAAACCTTGGCCAAGTACCCCCCTGCCCCCCCCCGCCCAAAAGGAATTTCAGATATATTCAAGCTTCTGTGCTAGTGACTAATTGAAACCAAAGCTTTATACCACAGGATATAGGATCCTGGAATAGATAACTTTAGCCTGAAAAAAAGGAAGGCAGGTGCCAGCAGCTGTTCAGTTCTGCCAAAACGAATTAGACTCAGCCCCAGGGATAACATGCCTTGCTTTAAGTACCCACATTCTGTTAGTCCCTCCACTTAGCCAAAGAGCACACCCTAGCTATTTCCCCAAAGAAGAAGATTTTGTATACTTGCAGTCAGATCTTTAGTAACTAGAAATCCTCATATTTATTAAAGGATCTCTTTTGTTCAGAATAGGATTTTAAATGAAATATACAAATATCAATAATACCTACTTCTTTTTTTTTTGGTCTTTTTGAGACAGGGTCTCCCTGTAGCCCCAGGTGTTCTGGAACTCACTCTGTAGACCAGGCTGGCCTTGAACTCACAAAGATCCGCCTGCCTCTGCCTCCCAAGTGCTAGGATTAAAGGCATGCACCACCACGCCTGGCAATAATACCTACTTTTCTTCTTGAGACAGTTGGTCTTCTTCCAAAGGCATTGTTAATAAAGGAAATAATCCTTTATTTAAAAGAATAAAAACCCCAGGATTCTCTTGCATACTGTTTATCTACCTTGAGCAATTAATACTCACAAGGCTTTGCTTTCTGTTCATTATTAGATGTTGGTAAAACATGGTTGAGACGTTTTACAGAGAAGCAAGATGAATGCACACAAAAAAGGCAGAAAGGGACTGTGAGGCTTTGAGGAAGTCCAGAAGGGAAGCAGTCAGGGTGGAGAAACTATTGTGGAAAGACATTACATCTAGATGCTCTTCTGGGCTGTGGGTCAATATCTGCACCCTGAGGTCCAGCTGCCTTTAGTCAGCAGAACATTGTTTACTCTAACCTCTTTCTTTCTGAAAGTATTACTCCTTCACAATTTCTTATGTGTATATAATACAACTTTGCTCTTACCCCCCCATTCCCCTCTCTTATTCCTTTCTCCCTCCCACAGAGCCCCTTTTTTTCCCAACAAGTCACCCTCCAGCAAATCATCCTCCTAAGTCCATGTCATTTGTTTTGTTCTCTGGCGCTGCTTTTGATTAGGGCTGCGTCATGAACATGGGGCAGGGCTGTGTGCGTGAGCAAGGGCAATTTACCAGTGACCTCACCACAAGGTGCATAACTCCTTCCCTCAGCAATCATTCATTGCTTACAGATAGATGCTCAGCAAGGTGTGCCTTGCGAGCTCTCCCTCATCCAGGATGGAATGCCGATGGGCCCGATCTTACCCAGTCTCATGCAGGCAACCAGTGCTACTGTGAGTTCTTGGTTGCATGTCAAGTCCAGAGGGCAGTGTCCCAGGATTCCTTTCCATCCTTAGGCTCTTACATTCTTTCCATCCTATCTTCTGTCATGTACTGTGCTTGCCTGGCAAGGGTGAAACTGGGTTTGATACAAAAAAAAAAAAATGTATAGTCTTCAGGCCAAAGAGGGATAATTAAGAAATTTAACTGTTGTAAGGAAATTAGTTCTGGGGAATTGCAGGAATTTAATATTCACTAGGATGAAAAGATGGGTAAGAGCTTTCATACAGAGAGAATAGATGGCAGAACACACAAGTAGTCCTGTACCCTGGGATGGAAGAAGATACGTGCTTTCTTTGCTTTAAAAAATACTCATTTGGGCCCAGCGTGGTGGCACACGCCTTTAGTCCTAGCACTCGGGAGGCAGAAGCAGGCAGATCTTTGTGAATTCAAGGCCAGCCTGGTCTACAGAGTGAGTTCCAGGCCAGCTGGGGCTATAGGGAGACCCTGTTTCAAAAAGACCAAAAAAAATAAATAAATAAATAAAAAAATAAAAAATAAAAAATACTCATTTGAGGCTGGAGAGATGGCTCGGTGGTTAAGGGCACTGGCTGTTCTTGCGGAGGACCCGGGTTCAATTCCTAGCACCCACATGGCGGCTAACAACCATCTATGATTCCAGTTCTGGGGGATGTAATGCCCTCTTCTGACTTCCATGGCCATTGCATGACATAGATGCACTATGTTGCCTGAGGAAGCCAAACGGGGGCATCAGATTCTCAATGTGAGTGCTGGGAACTGAACCCAGGGCCTCTGCAAGAGCAGCAAATGCTTTTTTTTTGTCTTCAGCCCCTTCACCCTCTTCAACCCCATCCAGGACCACAGTTCTGCCCTCTACTTCTTTGAGTTCAAACTTCAGCTTCCCTGTGGAAATACCACTGGATGCTATTTGCCTTTTCCTGCTTTCTTTTTGAGGCAGGGTCTGTTGTGGCACAGACTAGCCTTGAACTCCTGACCTCCTGCCTCTACTTGCCAGTGTTGGGATTACTGGCATGTGTCCACGCACATAGTCTGATGCCTTCAGGCTTCATCTCTGCTGCAAATGTCAGGGTTTCCTGATTGGTTAACTCAGTTTTACTTTTGTTTTGTTTTGAGGACGGGTCACACTCTGGGGCCAAGGCTGGCCTAGAACTCACTATGTAGCTCAAGGTGGCCTGTAACTCACTGTGGTCCTTCCACGTCTGCTTGTCAAGTGCTGGAACTGCAGTCATGAGGCACCATGGCTGTCAGTTTCCTGAGTTTTATGGAGAAATAATATTCTATTGTGTGTGACTATATCTCCTTATATATGGGGATTTATAGAGTAAAACACAGAGATATGCTATATATTTGTTTTGTTTGGTGCATGTGTGTGTGTGTGTGTGTGTGTGTGTGTGTGTATTGCAGTGCGTTGAACTCAGGGGATGACCTGTGCTAGGCAAACTCTCTCCCACTAGTTACATTACCAGCCTATATGGCATACTTCCTTTACCCAATCTTCAGCAATAGTTTCTGTGTCTTGGGTGTTACAGATCGCACAGCAGTGAACATGGGCATGTAGTTGTGTCTTTGAAGGCTGATTGTGTTTCCTTGGAATGTGCAGTCAGTGGGTAGCTGGATCCTATGGCACATGGCACATTTGGATATGTTTCTGGATATTTGGGTGGGGTTGGAGTACATGTTACAAGGAGGGGCAGAGAGGGAGGAAGGAGGCTGAGGAGGTGGCCACTTTAACCTTCTTCTACCTCTTTGCACAGGCCCCTGGGGTACAGTCAGGTTTGAGCATCCTCCTTCCTTGGTGGAACGTGAACACTCTTCACTCCCCTGGTCCCCACCAGCTGTCTCTGCCCACCCTATCTCTGGCATCTGGAAGTATTTCTTCAGCTCCCGGTGTATTTGTTTCCTGTAAGACTGCACATAGACTTTTTCTTATCAGATATTCGATGCTAATCATGATGGCACAATCCTTTGGAACTGACAAAAATAACAGATGCGTACATGGGAAGTTTAAATTTAAGCGTTGTGTGTGTGTGAGTGTGCATGAGTATGTGTTTGTGAATAAATGAGTGTCTGTGTTCCAGTTTGTGTGAGTGTATATGGGTGAGTTTGAGTGTGTGTATGTGCTCGTGTGTGTGTGTGTGTGTGTGTGTGTGTTTGAAAGGGAAGGATACTTCCCCCACATGTACAATACAAAATCCTATATTTGACTGATGGTTAAAAATATCTTTAAAATATTAACCTTATGTGCATGTGTGTGCATGTGTGTGCATGTGTGCATAGATGCATGCAGGAGCCTGTGAAGGTCAGAGGAGGGTGCTGGATCCTGAGGAACCAGAGTTACAGGCAGTTGTGAGCCACTATGTGGGTGCTTGGAACCTAACCAAGCACCCACATAGTGCTCTTGACCACTGGGGCGCCTCTCCAGTCCCAAGGTGGTCATTTTAAGAAGGAGAGTTGTCCACCGATGTGACAGAATGTGGGACCAGAACATTAGAGATAAGACTGGCGGGGCAATGTGGGCAGTAGAATGCCTGAAGAAATGTGTAGGAATCCAAAGGCACACTTTCCTGATGACATCCAGCTCTCGGAAGCAGTCCTATGGAAATGCACACATGTGTGGACACACATGCGTGCGCACACACACACACACACACACTTCTTGCTGCATGGTGAATCAAGCTTGAGGTTTTGCTGGGGCTTGGGGGAGGGACAGTGGTTGTGGGCCTTCATCAGCTGCGTGCCAGCTGGTCCCCTTGTCACAGGACTCCAGGGTATTTGAAAGGGAAAGGGCTCTCCTGGGGAATCCCCTCCCTCCACATCTGAGCCCCTCTGCAGAGTCTACACTCAGGGTGATGTGTAGAGTTGCACCTGAGGTGGAATTTGGAGAGGGGCACCATCTAAAGCTACAATAACTTACTTCACCCCTGCAGTGTTTGGTGGACACTGGTAATTGTGAAAGCAGATTCCTTTCACTTGGATGTGCTATCAGAGTACCTGAATTAATTGAGCCCAGGGAGTCTAGAGAGATGGAGAAAGGGCTGTGCCTCCACCTTCATGGAAGGTCTTTCCTTCAGATGGATGTGTTGAAAACCGAGTTTACAGGAACTGTTCAAGTCCTTGAATTGGCAGTTTCGGTAACTCCCCCTTTAGAACAGAAAAAGTGACTAATGCCCCAGAGTGAGCTCTCACTACGGTTACAGGAACAGAATCAGGCATGGGCTACCCACCCGCTGCTGTCAGAGCTCTGCTTTCCTTTCTGCAGCATTAGGTAGCTGGGGGAGGCTTCATCCTAAAGCTCCACTGTTGAATAGAGCTGCTGAGCCTGCTGAGCCTGGAGCTGTGGGCCGTCCTGTTATACCTGGGCCGGGATAATCAGGCACAACACTAGTCGGTGCTTTAGCAAAGAAGGGCAGTCCTTACTGCATTTCCTCCTCATTGCTATTGTTTTTATAAAAGTTTTAAGGAGGCTTTCATATCTGAACTACTAAGTATCTTCATCTAATGAATACCAAATGATCATACTTTATTAATGTTCTTATCCTACTTTCTTCTGAGTATTTTTTGTATCTAATATAAACTAGGTATTTGCAGTTGGCTACCTACCACACCCTCTCTGATGATCAAGGTCAACAATAATTATTAAAACCCTTAATTCAGAGACTGTAACTCATTCTGAATTCTGTTAACAAGAAACATCCATTTCAAGGAGCTCCGGCTTTCCAGGTCCCCTTATTATTCGGGCACAGATTCAGCGCCATTGCGTTCTTGGCTTACTCCAAAGCCCGAATGTAAGATGTGTTCTGTGGGCAACCGTCTGCTTATTTTCTTTCCTAGACAAGTGGTTAACCCATGTTGGATATCCTGTGTTTATGGAATTCCAGAAAGGCTATGTCATAGAAGTCGCTGGTGTGCGCGTGCGAGAGTGTGTACAATTTATGGAGAAAAGAAAGTAAACGGAAACAGTTTGAGAAGTCCACCCTTGTGTGGACCCCGACGTCCACAGGGGACGCCCGCCTTCCTTTCAGTGCCCTGTGCTGCAGCTCTGTCTCTATCTTCACCATATGTAGCACAAAGTCCTGTGTTCGTGCATCCAAGTGGTGTAAGTCTGAAGAGCCCCAGCATAAAACCAGGAAAGGCAGACCCACCGGCTTTTTGTCTATCCTTTGTAAGTTACAAAAATCTTGAGTTGTAATTAAATATAAAAACCCCTTCATTCATATTTAAAAATTCATTTTTCCATAAAATCTCTGAGGGTTCCCAAATTAGCATCAGCTTATAAAATAAACAAAGAACATGAGGGAAAAGCCTGGACTGGAACAGAAAGAAAGAGTCCCACAGGGGCTAAAAAAGCTTTAATTTTTGCCTTAAATTTTTCTTCTAGAAAGTTCTGCCCACTGCCTGTCTCAAACCCTCTTTTGTGTGAGGATGGAGATGGGTTTTATGTGTTATTTTTTAAAAATTACAATTCATACACTCAGTAAAGAAAACGTTTGGTTTTCCATAAAACAGTTTAAGGTTTTAATTCACCTAAGCCAAGAACTGAATGATTGGGCCATTTTGAAAACATTCCCTAATCTTTAAAAATAGCATGTGTTTCTCATATTGTTACAAATACTGACCCTTGAAGAAAAAAACAAACAAACAGAAAACTACCTTTCCTTGTGTTTTCTATCACTTTTTGTTCCTCTAACCTAAGTAAGGTCTCTCTGAAAAAAAAAAAGCAAAATTAAGTTTAACCCACAATTGAGTCTTATATCCTGTGGTCTTGGAATTTTAAATTCTCATTCAAAACGCACATTATAAACAAACTCTCCCAAATGACCATCTAGAGAGGAATGTGGCAAAATTCCAGAAACTATTGTAATATTTGGAACTAGCATAAGCACAAACAGCCAGCATGTGTTTTCATGAGGGGATTATGGCTTGCTCCTCTACAAACCCAACAGGGGATTTGGAGGAGATGGGTAGAGCTGAACTGTCTCCAGAAGAAAACAATCCCTCGACTGGTGCGCGAAGAGGAGCTATGAAAAGGATCTTTGTTTATTTGAAGCAGTGCTGGGAATCAAACCCATGGCTTAGCACACGCTGGGTAAACCACTCCACCACCGAGCCGCAGCCCAGCTCTAAAAGGACTTTCTTTTTCTTTTTTGGTCTTTTTTTGAGACAGAATCTCCCTTTTAGCCCCAGTTGGCCTAGAAGTCACTATGCAGACCAGGCTGACCTTGAACTCACAGAGATTAAAGGTGTGTGCCAGCACCCCCCACCCCCTCACCTCCCACCTCCCACTAAAGGGACATTCTTTTTTTTATATTATTATTACTTTTTTAAAAGGACATTCTTTTTTTTTTTTTATTTTTGAGACAGGGTCTCCCTGTAGTCCCAGCTGTCCTGTAGTTCACTCTGTAGACCAGGCTGGCCTTGAACTCACAGAGATCTGCCTGCCTCTACCTCCCAAGTGCTAGGATTAAAGGCGTGCGCCACCATGCCCAGCTTTTATTAAGAATACTTTTTCATTACAGACATTTGAGGAAACCTTCTGGCTTATAACTTTCTACAAACTCAAGTAAACAGCAGATGGGACAAGCCTGAGCTCTAGTACATTATTTTGGTTACTAACAGTGGAGACTGATGGGAGTTAAAGGGTGTTGGAGGAACTGCAGACAAAGTATAGAAGCAGGGACATCAGTAGACTCGTCAAGTTACTACTGAGCAATACTGGGAAAAAGCATTGAAGATGAGTTTCGGTTGAATGAAGACTAGCCTAATCTGTACACTGTCCTATGGAAACACTGTGTCTTTCCTACTCCAGAAAAGAGTGGTACTAAAATACCAAAAAAAAAAAAAAAAAAAAAAAAAAAAAAAAAAAAAAAAACCAATAAGGCCAGCCCAAGAAGAAAAAACAACTAAGGAAGCAGAAATTATTTCAGAATGACTCTTACCTCCTTGGTAAGTTTAACATGGTTAGACCTTGTGTATTTCTCACCTTAGCCCTCAGTTAAGTTTTAATGGTGTACTAATTTTCCAGTTCTTCAAAATTTGTTTATAACATCCTTATCTAGAGGATTCACCCAAATTTCATGCTTGTTTTTAATATCATCAAAACACAGAATAGATCCGCAGACAGATGGTATCTGCCACTCTGTAGTGAATTGAGTATGATTCGACTCTACCACCTCCAAAGTGTTCCAGTTTCAGTTTTAATACAGGATTCTAAGAAATTTTGGTGAACTAATATAGCATCGTGGGCCTCTGGGTTTTAATCATAGCACTGGGAGGAACAAAGAAGAGTTCCAGTTAGGGCCGGGGCAAAGTGCCTAACCAGCAGGGACAGCCAGCAGCTCTCAGTAAAGAGCCGCAGCTGCCTTAAAACAGTTTGTACCTACTGCCATCCCAGAAGCACCACGAAGAGATCATTATCTCTGAGTATTAGCACTGATGATGTGTGACCTGCCAAGCAGAGTGAAGTGGGGATCAGTACAGTTGCATGTTTAGCCAAACCTCCTTCACATACTCAGCCTATGCTACAAATTGTCTGACAATGGGCATATGTAAAAGTTTTTGGCTTGGATAGAAAATGGTTTCAAATTCAGTGTCTCTCCATCTCTCTGCATCTCCTTGTCTCTCTGTCTCTGTGCATCGGTGTTTCTCATCTCTTTCTCTGTATTCTCTGTCATTCTTTGTCTTTCTCTATCTCTGTATACTTCTCTGTATCTCTCTGTATCTCCATGTCTCTGTCTCTGTGTCTCTCTGCATATCTGTGACTGTATATGTTTCTGCATCTTTCTGTTTCTCTCTGTATAATTCTCTGTATCTTTCTTTCTTTGTGTCTCTACCTGACTCTCCTACCCTCTGCTCAGCAGAGGGACTTGAACCCAGCGTCTCCCACCACAGGGAGCAGCTCTGCACTGAGCTTTTATAACCCCAGCCCTGCTTCTGCAAGCTTCAGACCTGAGTATCCTGAGGCAAATCACGTGAAGTTTGAGATCTTTACTTCTTTCATCTTTCCAATGGGAATAAAAGCATCCCACTTGCAGAACAGGCAGTGTGGACATGAGAGGTCTGTATTGTAAAAGCTAATGGTTGGTGAGAGGGACTTGGGATTTAGGTGCTCCACAGTGGGAACATGCAAATCTACTTCTGAAAGTCTCTGGTATCTACATAGCACTAGAGTTTAACAGGGGAGCTGGAAATTGAGGGCTAATATTCTCTGCTTATATATTTGAAAACTTTCCTTTAAGAAATACAGACATGCCAGGTGTGGTGGCACACGCCTTTAATCCTAGCACTGGGAGGCAGAGGCAGGAGGATCTTTGTGAGTTCAAGGCCAGCCTGGTCTACAGAGTGAGTTCCAGGACAGCTGGGGCTACAGGGAGACACTGTCTCCAAAAGACAAAAAAAAAAAGAAATGCAGACATGTGGCCCGGCCTGGTGGTGCATGCCTTTAATCCCAGCACTTGGGAGACAGAGGCAGGCAGATGTCTGGAGTTCAAAGCCAGCCTGGTCTACATAATAAGTTCCAGGACCCAGGACAGCTGGGGCTACAGGGAGGCCCTGTCTCAGAAAACAACAAACAAACAAACAAACAAACAAACAAAAGAAATGCTGACACAGACATGTGCCTTTAATCTCAGCACTGGAAGGCAGAGGCAGGTGGATCTCTGTGAGTTTGAGGCCAGCCTGATCTACATAGTGAGATCTTGTCTGAACAACAACAAAAAGAAATGGAGACTTTGGCTATTTTAATCAAGTGGAATCCATCCAGTATTAAGTAAAAGGAATTTCTATTAAGAGGCTGGTTGATCTGTACCAAGTCAGTTTCCTTCCTCCCTAAAATTTCTTTCTTAATTTTTTATTTTTTTATTTTATTTTTATTTTTTTATTTTTTTATTTTTTTTGTCTTTTCGAGACAGGGTCTCCCTGTAGCTCCAGCTGTCCTGGAACTCACTCTGTAGACCAGGCTGGCTTTGAACTCACAAAGATCCACCTGCCTCTGCCTCCCAAGTGCTAGGATTAAAGG
>VZQC01004428.1:751720-837679 GCA_009823505.1 Rhizomys pruinosus
TGATGATGGTGATGATGATGGTGATGATGATGGTGATGATGGTGATGATGATGGTGATGATGATGATGGTGATGGTGATGATGGTGATGATGGTGATGATGATGGTGATGATGATGATGTGATGGTGATGATGGTGATGATGGTGATGGTGATGATGATGATGGTGATGATAGGGATGACAATGATGATGATGATGATAGTGATGATGGTGATGACAATGATGGTGATGATGAGCTAGTGGCTGTCTTGTGCCAGGCATTTTGCAATGCACATCGTGTGCATTACTTGTCATTGACAGCATATATTTGGAGTTTCTAAGGCACATTACAGCTATATATATATATATATATATATATATATATATATATGAATAGATAATCAGCCTGACTCCTGACTCTTAGTTTTAAGATAGAACCCAAACTCTGAGGATCATCTGTTCCTTATGTTGTCTCATAAAATGTGCTCCCAAGCCAGCCTCACTCATATTTTTTATTCAAACCAGTTCTCCAGCATCAATTGGGGAACTACAAACTTAGATCCACCTTTATCAGAGATTCTTGCTCTTGGATCCCCAGACCTAAAATATCTCCTACCCTAAATGTCAATTATTCTTACTGTTTTCAATGTAGACACCAAAAGCTTCCAGCTCTTTGATATGCTAATTCAAGCGCACCCACATTCGTTCACTATCTTGGGTGGAGAGACCAAAGTCAGGGGCAGTGAGCTTGTTTGCATTTTAACCTTAGGGTTTTGGTGTCAGGTCAAGTAGAAGGCCATTAGTTCAGAATCATTAATTCCTACACTGAGTATCACTGGTATCCTTTTGTGAACAATCTCAGAGATCAAGGAATATATAAGCAAGGATTGCCAACTGGCACCAGCTAAGATCTGGCTGGCCCACTGCATTCCGTGCTCTGTGGAGCTAAATCTAAGGACTAGATCATATATTTTCAGAAGACTTTACCCCCTTCAGATTCTTTGATTGCTGTAAGTGAAGGTTGTTTATTTTGTGCAAGGGGGAGGGTAGGAAGAACTAATAATTATAATTTTGCTTGCTGGAAGCCAAAGTTGCTTACAGACTATTCCTGGTAATAGGATTTTCTTTTCAGAGGGTCTACCCTGAATGAACATAGCCAGAGGGAGTGTGACTTCTCTGTGCATACAGTATGGCCAAAGGACAGGATTAAAGTTTAATTTCAGCTGCTGGGTGATGTAGCTCAGAGGGAGGGAACTGGCCCTATGAGTGGAGTGAGTGTAAATCCTAGGTTCAGTCCCTAGTTATAAAATGAATGAATAATTTCAGTCAAACAGCAAGTATTTTTAGTATAGTATATCCCAAATAATGCATGGGACAAATTTATACTATCAAGGAAAAATCAATTAAAATAGAGTAACATTAGGACTGACAGCTATTAAGCTCTGCTACCATTTTGTAAAGTTTTGGGCAGGTTTAAGGTCGCTTGAATCTGTTTTCTCCTAGATTACAATCCCAACTGTTAGGTCTGGGCTTCCCAGAATCCCAAGGGGCACACAGATGCCCACTTCCTCCAGAGGTTGTCAATCTTCTGACTGCTTCCTCCGAACCTGAGGCCCCACCCCATGGGTATAAATGGGTGGGCCCCGGGCGCCATCTTGTCCCTGCCATGCTGCTCCAGTTCCACCACGTGTCTGCAGGCAGCCCACTCAGGCAGCCCACACGGAAGTAAATCATGTTCCTGGAGTGACTTAAGCCTCATGTGTCTTTTTATCTGGGAGCTGGGGTGTGCCGCCTTTTTATAACTTAATACCAATGATCCCAAATCCTGTCTTTGTTTTCAGCTGGGTTGATCTTAAGTGTATGTTTATATGAAATTCAAATATATACCTTTGTTGACCCAAAAGCATACTGTCACCTCAAATGGGGTTAAGAGATAGTTTATTCTTCGGCTGGAGAGATGGCCTAGCGGTTAAGAGCGCCGACTGCTCTTACAGAGGACCCAGGTTCGATCCCCAGCACCCACATGGCGGCCGAGAGCCGTCTGAAACTCCAATTCCAGGAGAACTCCAGCTCCAGGGGAACCCGAGACCCTCTTCTGACCTCCGCGGCGTTGCACGACATGGGTGCACAGACTTGCATGTAGGCAGTACATTCATACACATACAGAAATAAATAAAATTAATTAAAAAAATTTTTTTAAAGAGGTAGTTTATTCTAGAGGCAAATATAAGTGACCATGGCCCAGGAACAGAGATTCAGGTTACCTCTAATTCCATGTTCCAGTGTGGTAACAGTTGTATTCCAGTTTATAGTAACAGAACAAAGAAAAGTCATAAATCAAGACACTTTTCAAGTCCACTGGTGGTTCCATCAGTAGGCGGATCATAGCAAAGCGGGGTGCTTTCTGCTATAGGCCTCAGATGCTATCTGACGACATTCTTAGCCTTTTGATTATGGGACTTGGTGGTCTGCTAAGTTAATACATTTTATTAGTTACAAGAATGTTAATTCAGACACAGAGGAAGGCTAGGTGTGGCATCTTAGGGGGTTAAGGATGTCACCAGGTAATTTGTGAACAGGCTCTGGATCTGCAGCATTCCAAACTCTCCAGTCATTGCAGAGCTCATCAGTTTGTCAGCCTTGCAGGAAATTTAGCTCAGGATGCCTGAGGTTGTTTTCTGTTATTTCTGTTTTTTTTTTTTTTTCTGAGAACTTTCACACCTTTCACTTTCATTTGCTAAATCTCATAACTATGAAGATTCCCTTCTATATACATTTTAAATTGTTTGCTCTACATGCACATATTAACCATTTAAAATAATAAGAGGGGGTCTGCAGAAATGGCTCAGTGGTTAAGACTAAGGTTCAAATCCCAGCACCCATATGGCAGCTCCAGTTCCAGGGGATTAGACATCTTCTTCTGACCTCTGAGGACATTACACAACAGGAGTGCACTTTCATACATGCAGGCAATACACATAAAATAAAACTAATAAAGTAAAGTATTAAAAAATAAGAGGGGTTTAAAAATAGAGTTGTTTCCTTAATTTGTCACATTTTAGGAGTAATTTTGGTTATGGACTAGAAATTCAATGTAGAACATGCTGAAGTTCAATGTAAAACCTGAGGATAATTTTAAAACATAAGCATAAAAGGACAAAATTCACAAAGATAACTTTTAAAGGTCTATACATTGGTGGAAGGGTGCAGCTCACAGGAGAAAGATGGGAAACACAGTTCCTGGGAAAATCATAGGTGCCACCTCGATGATGCTCTTTGGGCCTGGAACTAGGCTAATTCAGGAGAAAAGTTCTTTGAATTCCAGAATAATTAAGTTCTAAGTAGAATCTTAAATTCACTGGTCTTTAGAGCTGGAAGGAATCTTTGAAATGTTCATTTCATTCCCAGAAGTGGCCTAGAATTTGAGGGAGCATGGAAAGGGGAATGAGTCTAAATTTGGATTGAGAAATGATGTATGATGTATGAAAAAGTTTAATAACAATAAAAAATATTTTAAAAAAGAACAAAAAAAAAAGGAAAAAAGAAATGGTCGTTGAGGTCATAGTAGCAGTCCCTCGGCCTTCAAGCTATTATAAAATGTGGCAAAGAGAATGGTCTCCTATGGTGCAGACTGTGGAGAAAGGCTAGGGCACACAGCATCCACACTGGAGCTATCCAGAACCATCAGCCTGCTTAGGAAGCCATGGCTTCCTTCCTTAATTTCTCTGAGCCATAACTTTCTTTAAAAGGGGAGTAATAGGGCCTGGAGAGATGGCTCAGTGGTTAAGAGCACCGACTGCTTTTGCAGAGGACCTGGGTTTGAATCCCAGCACCCACATGGCAGCTAAGAACTGTCTTAGGCTGGATGTTGCAACACACACCTTTGATCCCAGCACACAGGAGTTCAAGGCCAGCCTGGTTTACATAGTGAGCTCCAGGCCAGCTGGGACTAAAGGGAGACCCTGTCTCAAAAAGACCAACAATAAACAACAATAAGTAAATAAATAAATAATTAATTTTAAAAAAAGGGGGGGAGTATAATTCTTAGGGATTTCTGGGCATGGTGGCACACATCTTTAATCCCAGCAGAGGCAGTCGAATCTGTGAGTTCAAGGACAGCCTGGTTTACATGTTTACATAGTGAGTCCTAGGACAGCTGGGGCTACAGGGAAACCCTGTCTCAAAAAGACAAAAAAAAAAAATGACCCTGTCTGCGGGTCATGTAACATCAGGTACCCAAGAAGGACCCCAAAACCTGTGGAGATGAGCGAGAGAAAAGAACGAGACTTTGCGAGGTTGTCAAAGTCTACTTTATTGAGCACAAGCCATCGTATTTATTTTGCAGGAGGCAAGAAATGGGGAGGGGGTGGGTGAAACAGGGTCTGGCGTCAGAGGAGGGTCTGTTCTTGCAAGATCACTGAGTTGAGACATCAGGCTGGAGTATCTGGTGACTTTTACTACACGTCCGCACCCAGCTCTTGGAAAAAGGCTCGAGGTGACAATTCACAGAGTCAACTTCCTTGTAAGTAAGCTCAGCGTAAGCAAGCTAAAGCCTGCAGCTCTTTACATATCCCCCTTCTTTACATTAAGAAGGTATGGATAAGTATCAGGCAGAGTGGCATCTGCAGCCGATTATGTGACCGTCCCTGTCTTAGGTTCGACCTCTACAAGACCCTCTTCCTTACCCGTCTTTGGACACCCTGTCATCCTCAGGGCTCCTGTCTTAGGTTGGTAAGAGGGGAGAGGAAGTTGCCCGTCTTTGGGGCGGCCACCTGGGCTGGTACTCGTAAATTTTTGAGATAAGCAAGGCCAGTAGCTGAAAGCCTGAATAGGTACAGCTTTGGCTTCCAGCATCCTTTTACAAAAAGAGGGGGAGCCCCACTTGTAAAGGTGGGTTTTCAAGTATCTATGTTCATATTTTGAACAACCCAAGGTTCCCATAGTTCAGTCCATATTGTTGTAATCTCACAATTCACCCCAGTCTCTCCGCAGCCCTTACATTCTACCATGCCTCCTCTTCTGCAAGTTGTTCCCTAGGCTTTGGGAGAGGGGCACAGGTGGGTGAGAAGCAAAGCAGTGTTTTCTCTGGAGATATTTTTTACTCCAGTCAGGTTGTTTCCCTTCATGGGTTGACAGCTTATCCAGGGTACCTTTTTAATCCTACTAACAAAGCACAAGCAATTAGATGTACAGGCATTTAAACAATATTATTATGGCAAGCTAAGCTGTGAGCATAGACACAGATGTTTGGATGGTATGTTAATCCACAAGCTGTGGTCTCTCTATAAAAGATGACAAGTTCTTATTGTGGCTCATATAATCTCCTAACCACTAGAGGACATAAGCTTATGGCATCAGCCATGAATTATTCCTCCAAGGAGAGAGCTAATAGCCAATTAGATTTGGGATATGTATAGACACATGGCTGCCACTGTTGCACAGCATCTCCAGGCATTTGAGGTGTAGCTGATACTGACAGAGGAGTCTTGCTTGACTCAAGGAGACCAATATCCTGCTTTGTTGCATTAGTGGCCTTTGGTAATGCTCTCTGGCATTTTAAAGGCCAACTGTACATTAGCAAGTGATGTCTCAAAATATTTTTTCATGCTTACACCAGGTTTTTAACAACAGGGACTTATCACCTTTTCCTTGCTGATATCCCATTTTTTACAGGCAAAAGGCCTTTATAATTTGGGGGGCTTGGATTCCCCCAGCCAACATCTCCTTGGCAGAACAATCCATTGCTGACATCAGAGCTCTCCTGTATTAACACATTGTGCTCAATTGTACCACTTATAAATTACATTTATATTTAGCTTTAGATAGAGAACCATCTCTGTACAGTTTGTATGTCTATCAATCAACCAAAGAAGGCAGTCACACCTGTTCTATAAGCATTTACCATTATAGCAGTTGGTTCCAATTTACAGTTGGGGAATGACTCCACTACCATCACATTTTTTCCTTTTCCATATAAAGGTGAGAGGTAGAAAGGTTTCTCAGCATCTGAAAGGTAAACTTTATCAGACCACATCATAAACAGTTATCCCAAACAGAATTTAGAGAAATGTTCAATGTCTGTGACTCAGGCAATCTGAGGTTTCTTTTTCTTCAATGTCCAGATGGGTCAGCCTCTCTGTTGGCATTTCTCAGTCCATCTTGCAGTATTTTCAGGCATTTAGGTTGGTGTTTTTACCTGTGGGAACATACAAATCTCCTCCCATTGTTAGCTTCAAAAAATTAAAAATTTATCAAAAGTTTGGAATATAGAGGGAATATTATACCACCTCCCTCTTTTTTGATCAATAGATGACTAAATTGTATTACAAATACCCATAAACAGGAACCAAGGTGTAAGTTTTCATCAAATTTATCCAAACTGTCTATCCTTGACTGTATGTTTATTTGGGAAGTAAACTCAGACCTAATTTCTTCAAATTATCTTATAAGCAAAGGAAAAATGTTACAAGGTGATACTGCATAACACAGAAAAATACAGAGACCATCTGTGCACCCCAATCTCAAAGCCACTGTTGGAAATTTAACACAGATTACAAATAAAGCAATTAACATCTTATATTTTTAATTAGTTTAAATGCATTACCATTTTAAACTGTAAACCTTACAAGGTGGATTATAATAGCTACCTTTTTTTAAGTTTTTGGCCTTTTCTAGGCCTGACATGAAAACCTACTTTAAAGATTTTTTAATATCTAGCTCTTAATAATATATATATATATATTTTATAGTTATCATGTCCATCAATCAGTTAAAGATTGGCTAGATATGTCCCATGAGAAGTTGTTACCATCATTACCATCTTGATTAAGTTTTTTATACATCTTTTTATTTTTTAAACATCCAAAAACTTATCAACACTTTAATACACTGAAAACCTGGTTGCATCTTTGTTTTAGATGTTGAAAGAGTGTAACCAGTGTAGATTTATTATTTCAAATTCCTTGATAGATAACCCATAACCTTTGTTGAAATCGAACCATGTTTTGGCTGTTTAATATAAATTTGCATCTTAAGATGGAAGGGCCAGTTCCAACTTAGAGGCAATGTTTTTATATTATCATGTCTATTAACATAATATACTTAGAACACAAAAAGTACACTCATCCATACACACATGTGCGTGCACATACATACATACACACATACATACATAAGAAAGATTTGTTAGGTTGACCTGTAAGAGAAGAAAGCCATATCGTTTGATGTCCAATGAAAAACATGAAATTTTTATAATCTGTTATAGGGCTATTTTTACATAATTAGAATAAATGTCCTAGTAACCCATAAAACAGCTGAGATCCATATGCCACCTTTTAGGCCCATTTGCAACACTTGCCTTTAATGAACTATACCTAAAGTTTACTATTTTTTCCCTATCCTGTCCCTTTGGTCAATTACTCCTAAGCTGTCCCTCTGCTAAGCCTAACTGACCCTATATTATTTACAAATCTAAAGATTGAGGATTCCCAAAAGTAGACAGGCCAAAGTTGTTTGTAGTCTTGAAATGATCCATCTTGTCCTGTTATTAAGGACTTTGGAAAAATAATAATTATTCATAATAACAACAATTATAACTATTATTAATTATTATTAATTATCAATAATTACCATTAACTATTATTAGTCACAACAGTAATTATAAATAATAATGGTCAAAAATAGCAGCCAACAATGAACAATTTACCATTAGACTGAATTTTTATCAATTATTATCAATAATTATATTTAATAACAATAACTATAACTATTAATAACAATTACTACTAATAATTAACAACAATCTATCATTAAACTGAATAATATGCATACTATAAACCCAATTAAAAATTGTTAACACTAAGGGGTATAAAGCAAACATTTTTTATGAATCGAATCTATTTTTGTTAATAGTTAGTTAAATAGATTTAAACCTGTAGGACTATAATAAATTGAAAGCAGGAACTCACACTCACTCACACATACACACAGCTTGAAGATGGGCCTAAAGAAGCATAAAACAGTTTTATTTAAAGAATTTCTTATTTAAATTAATTTACGTTGTTAAAGAGACTTCTATCAATGTTTTTTTAAAAAGACAACTTATCGGACCAAGTTTGTTTTGTTAGAAATTTAAGGCCTGTAAATTCTTTTAGACTTTAAGTTAAACATGTTGAGATGGACGAGTTGTTTCGGTTTAAAAATTGAGGCTATTCAGTTTTGTAACTAATTAGTGAACAAGTCAAGTATTTTGGCCATTTTTTTTTTTTTTGCTAATAAACAGAACCACCCAAACTAAGCCAAAGTCAAACAGGCATACAAAAAGTCCTGAACACTTGGACTCTCTTCAGAAGTACACCTGGGAGAGCTGGTCACAGAGAGTAAGCTTCCCTTCACAAGCTTGTACAGTATTGAGGGGGGTATAGTCATAGTTTGGTTATTTGTCACTTTTATTGTTAGTGCCTCACCTTAACACAACAGGAAATTAAAGGATTTTGTACTTATGGAATTCCATGACTAGCCTGACTCTACTGGCTTCTTCTGGTTTTTAGAAAAGCCAAATTAGCCTTTCACCCATTTACTTTATACAACTTGGTAGGGTGGAGGTCCACAGTCTGTCTCTGGAGGATTGGAATCAAAGCTACACTTTTAAAACACATAATACACTGCCCCGGGCTGGGCTCTTGTCCTAGACTTTATGCTTCCCAGTGAAACACAGAATACTGTAAAGCCAGCCCTTCCCCCACCAGCCATCCGCTGTTTCCAGAGCAGGAAAATGTAACAGCTTCATATTTTGCCTTTAGTCTTTTCCAAGGCAGAGCTGGTGGGGAGGTCACTCTGTAGACTAGACGGCCCTGAACTCACAGACATCCCTTTGGATTAAAGGTGTGGGCCACCACCAAGTCTGGAATTTACAAGCTCAATTTGCATCATAGAAGACTGGCCTCTAGGAACACCTCTATGGAATGTTTGCTGCAAAATGCTCCTCGGGCATGCCTGTCCTTCCAGCCTCTATGACCTTCCCCACCTGAACTGTGGCCAGAAGGCGGGAGCCAGGACCCCAGGCTGCAGGGCAAATTTCAACCACATTTCAAAACCTCTAGAAGGCAATTGATGGGAGAGGAGGGGCTCCTCTCACAATTTTTCTGAATACCCACCACCTGGGAAGGCTGGGGAAGCAACAGATGTCCCCTCAGGCATCCCAGGCATCCATGTCGCTTATTTTATGGCAGGAATGCAAATGGTCAACTTCACACAGCAACTCTGTTTTTGTTTTTTTTTTTTTAAACTTTCCCTCTGGGCCAAAGACTATGTCTATGAGGATTCAAGTAGCCCTATCAGGCTTTCAGCAGCAGATTATGAAGGTCCTAAAGTCTGTCCCTCCTTCCCAGATACAATTATCAAGTAAATCATTAGCATTAGATGCAAGCCTATTCATTTAAACAGCTCCATGAAACAAATATGTTTAACTAGTTTCAAACCCAAAACTTTAGCACCTTGATGAAAACTCTAAATTAGAGATGAAAACCTAAATCAGGGTAAAATATGACTCTTAAGTTTGTAACAGCACTCAGAAATTTCATAGTAATGTTCTCTGCACCCAAAGACCCTGGCTGTGCTAGGATTAAAGGCGTGTGCCACCACGCCCAGCCAGGAGACCAAAAACATGAAGCACAGTCTTCACGAACCTGATCCACCCAGTTCTTTGAGACCAATCCTTCCTTAACACAAACACACAGTCTGCCAGCCTGATCAGCAAGGTGGGGGCAGACCCAGAGAGGTCCCTTTTCCTCCCATGAGGAGGAAGGGAGGGAGGAGAAACAGGCTCAAAAATTCTTGCAGAAACATAACAGAGCCCCAAAAAAGCTGCTCCAGACTGCTCTCCCTTGCTCCTTGGAGGCAAGAGCCTGTAATGCACCCCTGGAAGCCATGCAACACCCCACTGATCCAGATGCCAGACTCCAAAATCAGTCTCCAGCAAAGATGGAAAGGTTGCCAGAGTGCTCAGGAATTTCCCAAGCTCTAAAGACCTCCTCCCAAGGCAGACTGCTGATGTAAATTTTACTAGCCTGTAAGAAGCAGATTATCTCTGGTCCTTTGTGATATCACAAAAATCTCTAACCTGTTTTTTTTTCTCATCAGAGACTCAGAATAGGCTTTTCCTTTCTTTAATCAGTAAAAACAGCACAATTTTAGTCCCTTGTTTATCTTTTTTATACCCTTTCTGTCTGAAAACATCCACAACTCCTCTCAGTGCAGGGACAGCAAGCCCCAGCCCCTCAAACACACATTTATCTTGTCCACATTTTTCTTACTGGTTTCAATATGCTTGATGTATCCTTTTACTCAAAAACAACTCTCACTCACACTTAAGGCCCCGCCCATTGACCAGATGGGATTGGAAAATTACCAATAGTCACATACACATGTGGAATTACCAACACTCACACACATGCTTCTTTTTTTTTTTTTCTTTTGGTCTTTTTGAGACAGGGTCTCCCTGTAGTCCCAGCTGGCCTGGAACTCACTCCATAGACCAGGCTGGCCTTGAACTCACAAGGATCCGCCTGTCTCTGTCTCCCAAGTGTTAGGATTAAAGGCGTGCGCCACCACGCCTGGCTTAATACCTGTAATTTTAGACCAGTTTAATTTGGAGATCAAATCCAGTCTTAACAGATAACAAATAAAACCTTTAGAAAACCAGTTTAGAATTTTTTTGTAGGAACTTAGGAACCCGGGTTCAAATTAGGCCTTTGAAAAAGTTTAAGAGGCATGCCAAAAGTAAACTTAATTTATGTGCACAATATAGAATGAAAAAACTTTGAAGTGGCCACTTTTAACAGAAATCAACACAAAGGAACACACATGACAAAAATCAGACACATGAGAGAACAGTTAACACACAGAGAGCTTGCATAGACATTTGACTTAATATAATGAGAGATTTCCTTTTTCCTTAAGGTGGGCATTAAGTTTCCTACCCACCTTGTCCCATATTTTGGGATGAATGGAGGGGCTATCCAATATAACTCATGGACAGAGATCTCTAATGAATATAAAAACTTTACCAAATCTTTTATTGTTTGTTTGTTTTTTTTTTTCTTTGCGTGACCTGGGCCCTTTCCATTGTGAGCGGCGTTCAGGTCAGCTCTCATACCCCGAGCCCCACAAATTGAACATAAGGCTCATTATTTCCTTGGATTGCTTTAGGCTTTAGGAACTGTTCTGTAGTTTTAAGGATAGGTGCTAAAGAAGGGGAGTCTGTAACCTGGATTCTTCTCTCCCTGGAGGCTGTCTCTCTTCCTTAGACAGCGAATTGCCCATCTTTGAAGATCAAGGAACCACTTACCTGTTTCTCCCGAGGATTTGCGTTCTGTGGGTGGCAAAACGTCCTCTCTTTTTCAAGGTTTTCCGCGTTCCGCTGATGGCGAAGTGCCCTCTCTTTCTCGAGGTTTTCCGCGTTCCGCTGATGGTGAAGCGCCCTCGGTATAGTCGTCCGGCCGGACCTCCGTGTTCCTTGTCTGGTAGAGGGGTCTCTTACCTCGAGCCCCTACGTCGGGCGCCAATATGACCCTGTCTGCGGGTCATGTAACATCAGGTACCCGAGAAGGACCCCAAAACCTGTGGAGATGAGCGAGAGAAAAGAATGAGACTTTGCGAGGTTGTCAAAGTCTACTTTATTGAGCACAAGCCATCGTATTTATTTTGCAGGAGGCAAGAAATGGGGAGGGGGTGGGTGAAACAGGGTCTGGCGTCAGAGGAGGGTCTGTTCTTGCAAGATCACTGAGTTGAGACATCAGGCTGGAGTATCTGGTGACTTTTACTACACGTCCGCACCCAGCTCTTGGAAAAAGGCTCGAGGTGACAATTCACAGAGTCAACTTCCTTGTAAGTAAGCTCAGCGTAAGCAAGCTAAAGCCTGCAGCTCTTTACAAAAAAACAAAAAAACAAAAAACAAACAAACAAAAAGACAAAAAAACAAAAACATCTTTGAGACGAAGAAGGGGTCATGTCCATTATCACCTCTTAGATTAAACTGGTGCCTGATAATTCCACCTATTAACTTTTCCCCTTAAAACAAGATCAGCTGAGGAGATGACTCATGGGAAATAAAGTGGGGTGCAGTGGTATGCCCCTGTGATTCCACGGTTGGGAAGGTGGAGACAGGAGGACCCTGGGGCATGATGTCAGCCAGTCTAGACAGGCCAGCAAGCTTCAACTAGAGATGTTGTCTCAAAGTAAATAAATAAATAAATAAATAAGGTTGGAGTGATTAAGGAAGACACATTTCAGCCTTTGCCTGTGCAAGCATGTGAGCACACAGACACGTGGACACACAAAAAAAGATACATCCAAGATGATAATGAATCTTGTATTTGTAAGAAAAACCACCTCAATTCTAGTGAGACAAGAGGGTATTAAAGCAACCAATCAAGGGATGACTATGCCCAGAGTCTCTATGGAGTTCACTCCATTATGTAGTTGTACCTACTTGGACATTATCATCAGCATATAAGTTACCCAGGTAAAGTTCATGATCACATGGATTTTAAGCACTTAATTGAATGAAATTTAATTAGTTCTCTCTCCTCCCTTCTTTGCCTTTTCACTCCTTCCTTCCCTTCCTCTTTTTCTGTCTGTCTTCTAAACAGCTTTATTGAAATATGCTTTGCTTTATGAGGTATATAATTTAACCTTTTAAAGTGTATGTTCAGCTGGGCGTGGTGGCGCACTCCTTTAATCCTAGCACTCAGGAGGCAGAGGTAGGTGGATCTCTGTGAGTTCAAGGCCAGCCTGGTCTACAGAGTGAGTTCCAGGCCAGCTGGGACTACAGGGAGATCCTGTCTTGAAAAGACCAAAAAAAAAAAAATTAAATTAAAAAAAAAATAAAGTGTTTGTTCAGGGGCTGGGGAGATGGCTCAATGGTTAAAGGCTCTGGCTGTTCTTCCAGAGGATCTGGTTCAGTTCCCAGCAATCACATGGCAATTAACAACTGTCTATAACTACAGTTCCTGGAGATCTGATGCCCCCTGTTGGCCTCTGTGGGCACTACATGACATGGGTGCATGTATAAAACATGTAGGCAATACACTCACAGGCATAAAATAAATAAATCTAAAGATTAAAATGAACTATGTGTTCAGGGATGGGATGTAGCTTAGCTGATTCAGTGCTCATCTAGACTGTGTGAAGCTCGAGTTTCAATCTCCAATATTGCATCAATTAAGCATTGTGGCACATGCCTGTAATCCTAGTACTCCAGTGCTAGAAGGAGAATCAGGTGTTCAGGGCCATCTTCAGCCACATAGTGAAGTCCAGGCCAGCCTGGGATACATGAAGCCATTTCACAAAGCAAGACAACGAAACTAAAAGTGCACATTCTTTGATTAAAGTATGTTCATACAGTTCTACAACTGTCAGCACTGTTTATTTTCACTACCCCCACTGAAGCTCTGTACTGTTGGTAGTTACCTTCCATCTATACACCGCTCTGCTCTACACAGCTAGTCTTCTGTCTTCTGTACTAATCTGATCTCTCTATAGACTTGTCTTTTCTGGACATTGGAATCGTACTACATAGTATCTTTTTTGTTTGATTTTTGAAACAGGGTCTCCCTGCAGCCCCAGCTGTCCTTGGACTCACAAAGATCTGCCTGCCTGTGCCTCCTGAATGCTGGGATTAAAAGGGTTTGGCACCATGCCTGGCTCTAAATAGTATCTTTTTGTGATGTGCTTCTAACATGTAGTGCATTTTTAGAGGTCTGTAATGTCTATAGATAATTCACTTCTTTAAATAGCCTAAGATTATTTCATTTAATAGACATACCACATTTGTTTATGCATTCATCAGTTAATATGTTTCTAATTTTAGATTTATCAATAATGCTGCCATGAGCATTCATTTTTTTTTTTTTTTTTTATATTTTTGAGACAGGGTCTCCCTGCAGCCCCAGCTGTCCTGGAACTCACTTTGTAGACCAAGCTGGCCTTGAACTCACAGAGATCTGCCTGCCTCTGCCTCCCAAGTGCTAGGATTAAAGGCATGCACTACCACGCCGGCCTCAAAGCTTTTATTTTTTTTAAGATTTTTTAAATTATTTTTTATGTGTATGAATGTACTGTCTGCATGTAGGTTGGTGCACCCATGTTGTACAATGCCATGGAGGTCAGAAGAGGGCGTCAGATTCCCCTGGAACTGGAGTTAAAGATGGTTCTTAGCCACCATGTGGGTGCTGGGAATTGAATCCGGGTCCTCTGCAAGAGCAGTCCACACTCTTAACCCCTGAGCCATCTCTCCAGTCCCTGAGCATTCATGCTTTTGAGTAGCTATGTATTGCATATTTTTGGTTCTCCTTGATTACATACCCGAGAGTGAATTCCATGAGTCATATAGAAAGTCTGTCTTAGCCTTTTGAGGAACTGTTGGTACTTTTCAAAATGGCTGCCTCACTCTACATCCCCATCAGCTGGGGTAGGGTTTCAGTCTGCGGTCCTCACATTATCTGTCTTTTTCACTGTCGTGATCCTAGTGCGTATGAAGTGGGTGTGTTTTTGAGTTCCATCTTCTTTTTAAAATATTTTTCTTTTTTTAAATTTTATTTATTTCTGTATGTGTATGAATGTACTGTCTGCATGCAGGTTTGTGCACCCGTGTCATGCAATGCTTCGGAGGTCAGAAGAGGGTGTTGGATTCCTCTGGAACTGGAGTTCTCTTGGAATTGGAGTTTCAGATGGTTCTTTGCCACCATGTGGGTGCTGGGGATTGAACCCGGGTCCTCTGTAGGAGCGGTCAGCGCTCTTAACCGCTAGGCCATCTCTCATAGGTTCTCAGGTAGCACAGGTTGGCCTAAAATTCCCTATGTAGCCATGGTAGACCTCACCAAGGTAAATGATCCCCTGCCTCAGGCTCTTACATGGTGGGTTTACAGGCATATACTGCCATACCTGGCTTTGTTGCTTATACTTTTCATGTCATATTGAAGACCATTGTTAATCCAATGTCATGAAGATTTGCCCTATGCTTTCTTCTATGAGTACTAGAGTTTGGGTTTTATATTTACATATCAATAATTTTAAGGTAATCTATGCACGTGTTGTGAACTGTGAGCTTAATTTCACTTTTGGTATGTGGATATCCAGTTAGCCCAGAATGATGCTTTCTCTCCTTGACTTCATTTTCAGAATCAACTGACCATAAATGTGAGAGGTGATTTCTAAACTTTCAGTCTTAAGTCATTGGTCTTTATGTCTGTCCTTGGGCCAGGCCTACTGTTACCAGAGATCTGTAGTAGTTCTGAAATAGAACATGTTGGTCCTCCAATTTTGCTGTTCCTTTTCAAGATCGGATTTATGGGTTCTTGGCTTTCCAATTCCTTGTCAATTTCTGAAAAGCAGATAGTTGAAATTTTGGTGGTGATTGCTGAATCTACAGCTTAGACTGGGAAAAGCTGCCATGCAGGCAACAGTGTCTTGTGATTGCTGAACAGTCTGTCTTTTGGTTTACATAGATCTTTTGAGGTTTCTTTCAGTGTCATTTTATAGTTTTCAGAGCGAGAGCCTTGTTTCTTAAAAATTTGTTCCCAGCTGGGTGTGGTGGCACACGCCTTTAATCCTAGCACTTGGCAGGCAGAAGTCTGTGAATTCAAGACCAGGGAGACCCTGTCTCAAAAAGACAAAAAAAAAAATTGTTCCCAAGTGCTTTATTCTTCTTGATGATATTACAAATGGGATTTTTTTTCTTTCAAGACAAGAGTCTCTGTATGGGGCCAAGGCCTTGGCCTTGAATTTATGATTCTCCTACCTCAGCTTCTTGAATGCTGCAGCCACAGGCATGTACTATTATGCATGGCTTACACTATATTTTCAATTATATTTTCAAGTTTTTCATTACAAATACATTGAATACAATTGACTTTTGTATACTGATCTTGTTTCCAGCACCTTTGCTTAATTTGTATATTAGTTGAAAGCCTTTTTGTGTGATACCCTTAGACTTTTCTATATACAAGATGTTTTCTGTAATTAGAGATAATTTTATTTCTTCCTTTTCATTCTGATGTGCTTTATCTTAATTTCATACCCAACTGCTCCAGTTAGAACATTTGGTACACTGTTGAATAGGAATGGTAAGAGTGGCAACCTGCCTCCCAGAGTGCTAGGATTAAAGGCATGTGCCACCACTCCCCGGTTAAAGATGGTTCTTAGCCACCATGTGGGTGCTAGGAATTGAACCTGGGTCCTCTGCAAGAGCAGTAGGCACTCTTAACCGCTGAGCCATCTCCCAGCCCTGGTGACATGCATTATTTTTTTTTTTTAAATTTTTTTACTAATTTTATTTATTTCCGTATGTGTATGAATGTACTGTCTGCATGCAAGTTTGTGCACCCGTGTCGTGCAATGCCGCGGAGGTCAGAAGAGGGTGTCAGATTCCCCTGGAACTGGAGTTCTCCTGGAATTGGAGTTTCAGACGGTTCTCAGCCGCCATGTGGGTGCTGGGGATCGAACCCGGGTCCTCTGTAAGAGCGATCGGCGCTCTTAACCGCTAGGCCATCTCTCCAGCCCCCGCATTTGTTTTTTTTTTTTTTAATTTTTTTTTTATTATTTATTTTTGTATGTGTATGAATGTATTGTCTGCATGCAGGTCTGTGCACCCGTGTTGTGCAATGCCACGGAGGTCAGAAGAGGGTCTCAGATTCCCCTGGAACTGGAGTTCTCCTGGAATTGGAGTTACAGATGGTTCTTAGCCGCTATGTGGGTGCTGGGGATCGAACCCGGGTCCTCTGCAAGAGCGTTGGTGCTCCTAACCACTAGGCTATCTCTCCAGCCCGGTGACATGCATTTGTAATCCCAGCACTCCTATGGTGATATGGGAGATGGAGAAAGGACAATCACTTGGAAGCTCATGGGCCAACTAGCCTGGAGTGCAAAGTGCAGCAGAAATAGCTAGAGAGAGCCTGCCTCAGAACAGGGTGGAAGGAGAGAACCAACTCCTGAAAAACTGTCACCGCCACACAGTATCAGACAGACAGACAGACACACACACTCACGAAAGTAACAATAAACAATTTGTAATATGGTACTCTAAGTACTTGATACAAAATATTCCCTATCAGTTTAAAATAAAAATCATAGAAATATCTATGGTCCCTAAATAAAGAACTCTCCTTGAATCATACATTCTTCTTTATTTTTTTTTATAAGAATCATACATTCTTCATTAGGGAGAATAGTTTGCACAAATCATACTCTGAGAGCAATCTGTTACCTACTCTTAGCACTGACCCCAGGAGTGACTAAGATGACTGATGTTCCCAAGAGAACTTGGAACAATTCGGGTGCAATGATGTCTATGGTCTGTTCACAGATCGTGTATCACAACATTTATTTAGTTATTGCAGTGCTGGGGACTGAGCCCAGGGTCTCATACATGCTAGGCAAGAGCTCTACTAGCAAGCCACATGCCAACCCCAGCATCCTTTTGAATCAAAAGCAGTTGCACATCATCCTTTTGAAAATCCTCTATTGCATAGAACTGAATATTTCTGTATGTAATCTGCTTTTCAGAAGTTATCTTTCAGTTCTTACAGCCTTCTTTTTTGCTTGTGCTCTGTGATTGCTTATTTCAGAAACTTGGAAAGTACCATGCAAATACAGATATAGCTGTACTAGTTAAAAATAAAACACTTAGTATTTGCTGGTGAAGGAAAATCTGATGCTCTCTGTAGGTATAACTGCTTGATGAGAATTAGATTTGCATTTCATAGGAACATTTCTGGAGAAATTTAGAGTGAGTTGAAAACTAGGAGCCAAATGCTTTTCCCAGAGGATAATTTATAACTCAGTGAAGTCAAAAGTAATTCTGAGAGTAGAATTTAGGCCACATTTGGAAAATTGAAGAAAAAATATGGCAAGAATAAATTCCCAAATCTTTCCAAGTACTTAGAAGAGAGGCAATTTGTAGTTATGATCTTGAGAAATGCCCCCCCACACCCTGTGGAATATTTCTTTTTTTTTTTTTTTAAATATGTTTCTTTTTTTATTTTTTATTTTTTATTTTTGTATGTGTATGAATGTACTGTCTGCATGCAGGTCTGTGCACCCGTGTCGTGCAATGCCACGGAGGTCAGAAGAGGGTCTCGGATTCCCCTGGAACTGGAGTTCTCTTGGAATTGGAGTTACAGACGGTTCTTAGCCACCATGTGGGTGCTGGGGATCGAACCCGGGTCCTCTGCAAGAGCGTCGGTGCTCTTAACCGCTAGGCTATCTCTCCAGCCCCCAGGAATATTTCTAACACTTTAATATAACGCATTTTACCTTTTACAGGATGCTAATCATGATAAAATTTAAATAACCACTTAAGCAGCAAAAAGTGACATATAGGACCATATTGGTTACAAAACCTAACAGTCTTTCAGGCTTTCTTGAAAAGACAAAAAAAAAAAATAATAATAATAAAATAAAAACTACAAAGGATTTCTTTAAATCTATTCTCTACATCATTAGACTTAGTGAAGCTTTTCAAATATACTTACTGCATATCTGTAAGTTTGTACTCAGTATCTATCATTGTTTTAATTAGAAATTATCAGAGGCTTTTTCTTGTAAAGATTTCAAAAGAGTTCCTTTTAAAATTCCTACATTGACAACATGACAAATTTAAAATTTAATATTGGTTAATATTTAAAACTGGCATAATGACAACAGCAGCTGTGAAGAGAGACAGAGCTCAGCTCTGGCTGTGATGTTTGAGGGTAGGTGGTGGGTAAGTGAGCCATCTTTGACCATGAGACATTTCATAGGAACTGTGTGCTGTCTCATTATTTGTCACAGCTTGAATAGACAGGTTCCAAGGTTAGTCTTAGTGCTTAGTCTATTTTGGATAAGGGTGCTAGCCACAAAGGTCTATCTGTATGTAGGCTGATGGCTATCATTACACCATCTATGATACAGAGCAACAAAATTCTACAAAGTAAATCCTTTCTGGCAGGCTTTCTTTGAGAAGGAGAGAAACCATCATTGCTTTCAGGGTAGGTTAGTAACACGGCCCACAGAAGAAAATGTAGGGCTTGTTCTCTGTTTTACTGATCTGCTATATAACCAGTCAACTTTTTTTTTTTTGGTCTTTTGGAGACAGGGTTTCCCTGTAGCCCCAGCTGTCCTGGAACTCACTATGTAGACCAGGCTGGCCTTGAACTCATAAAGATCCACCTGGCTCTGCCTCCAGAGTACTAGGATTAAAGGTGTGTGGCATCATGCCCAGCTCACAGGCAACGTTTTTAAATCAGTGTGTGTGTGTGTGTGTGTGTGTGTGTGCACATGGAGGCCCAAAGCTGCTGTCAGGAATCGTCCTCCATTGCTATTGCTCTTCCACCACATTCCTTGAGGCAGAGTCTCTCCAATAAGACCCAGAGCTCACTGATAGGACAGACATACTGCTTTGGGGATCCGTCTCCAAGTCTTCCGAAGCTGGAATTACAGACCAGCCGAGAGGCCCACCAGCGTTTCCCTGGGTTTCTGGAGACCCAACTCTGATCCTCACATTCATCTGGCAAGCACTTAACTGCTGAGCCAAATCCCCAGCCCCACAGTCAACCAGTTATAAATAAATGTGCTAATCAAAAATCAAATGCCAGGGACCTTGCTTAAAGATGATTCTTTCCTTAATTGCTCACAGTTATCTAATTGATCCATGCCACACAATCTAATGCAGGTGATCTTCATCCATTTAATGGATAAAAAGAACTGCAGGTGGAAATTCTTGGGAAGGTATAAAAACGAAGGAAACCCTTCCTCCGTGTTTGAATGCGTGTGAACACCTGCAGGTGTTTGTGCACACGGACACCAGGGGTCCGCACTGCTGTCTTTCTCAGTCCTGTTCTCCACCGTGTTTTGAAACAGGTCTCTGCTGAGCCTGCAACTTGCTGATTCAGCTAGCCTGCCTAGGTAGACCAGGGCTCCTCCAGTCTCTGGCTCCCCATCGCTAGTGTGTGTGGGAGACACGGTGGGCTTTTCCATAGGTTATGGGGAATTGAACTCAGGTCCTCATGCTTGCCTTGAAAGCACTTGGACCAATCCATCTCCCCAGCCCCCAGGAAGTCGCTTTAGGTATACAGTCACCACCCAATCTGAGTGATGGCAGGATGCCCCCTCTTTATACCCTCAGATGCACCCACTGGCCATCCATAGCAGGATTCCCAATTACTAGGGCATATAATTTTTGGAAGTTAAATAATAATACTGTATAGTCATTTCTGAATAAGATATGATAAAGAAACAAATTAACACCCATCTGGATAAAATCCTTTCTGTTCAGTTATTTCGAGTTGGGTTTTTGAAATGCTTAATGTGGTGGATTTTGTTAGGAATGAAGGTTATCGACTTGATCAACAATGAAGACGTTATAGGAATGATCTCATACAACAGTTTTGTGTGCTTCATGCATAGTATAATACTTTGAATCGCTGAAGCAACTCTATGAATTGGGCACTATCAGCCATCTCTATTTTACAGGTGAGGGATTGAAGCCCTGGAGGTCAAATCCCTTGTCTGTGTAAGCCAGAATCCAGGCAAAGTGGTGCTAAAGCCTATGTCCACTCTTACAAAGCTTCTCTGTGGGCTGGAGAGATGGCCTAGTGGTTAAGAGCGCCAACTGCTCTTGCAGAGGACCTGGGTTCGATCCCCAGCACCCAAACGGCAGCTGAGAACCGTCTGAAACTCCAATTCCAGGAGAACTCCACTTCCAGGAGAATCCGGCGACCTCTTCTGACCTCCGCAGCATTGCACGACATGGGTGCACAAACCTACATGCAGATAGTACATTCATACACATAAAATAAATAAATAAAATTAAAAAAATATTACAAAAAAAACCAAAGCTGCCCTGTAAAGTCCTCAGTGTTGGCAGCTTCCCTCATTAATTTGGGGTCTTCATGTGACTTAATTTTATGATAAACAGCAATGTTAGCTGGGCATGGTTGTGTACTGTTGTCTTCCCACTGAAGAGGCAAAAGCAGGAAGACTGCCACAAGTTTAAGGTCAGACTGGTTACATAGAGAGTGCTGGCTACCAGCTGGGGTTATATAGTAAGACCCTATTCAAGGGGGGGGCAATACTGAGTGTCATATGTGCTACTAATGAGCTGTTTCACTTGTCCACTGGACACATAAGACTTTCAAACTCATCCCTATCTTATGTAAGTGGTTATTTATCAAAGAAAGAAATAATATTACTCCTGAAATGAAAAACTCTTGGAAAAAAAGTATGCCCATGCTTGATAGAAAAGCATGGATCCTGACGACACTGCACCAGAATTCTTGACCCACCTACTACAGTGCTTGCCATGCCTGCTCCTTGGTTCAGGTTACACTTACTCATTCAGAGTTTTAGTGATGCACACTTATTTTTTTCTTTTAAATTAAAATATTAAAAAATTTATCATGGGGCTGGAGAGATGGCCTAGTGGTTAAGAGCGCCGACTGCTCTTGCAGAGGACCTGGGTTTGATCCCCAGCACCCACATGGTGGCTGAGAACCATCTTTAACATCCAGTTCCAGGGGAATCCAACACCCTCTTCTGACCTCCGAGCATTGCACAACATGGGTGCACAAACCTGCATGCAGACAGTACATTTATACACATAAAAATAAATAAAATTAAAAAAATTTCTCATATACTCTATTAAGTCTCATTATAGTTTCAAACATTTTTTGTTAATTCTTCTCCCCCCTCCACACCCTCCAAATTTCTGTTCCCCTTCATGTCATATGTGCCTTACTGCCCCCCCATGCCCTTTTTCAAATCCTTTTTCCCTTTTAGTGGTCCTTTTTTTTTTTTGGTCTTTTTGAGACAGGGTCTCCCTGTGGCCCCAGCTGCCCTGGAACTCCCTCTGTAGACCAGGCTGGCCTTGAACTCACAAAGATCCGCCTGCCTCTGCCTCCCAAGTGCTAGGATTAAAGGTGTGTGCCACCATGCCCGGCTTAGTGGTCTTCTTTCTAGTTTCGTAGTGTAACCCACTGGAACACTGGGTGGTCATCAGACCTAGGAATATTATAACCAAGGAGCCACGTTTAAGAGATGAATGTGATATTTGTTTTTCTAAGTTTGGGTTATTTTGCTTAATATTTTCTAGCTCTATCTATTTTCCTGCAAATTTATTGGTTTCATTTTTTACTGCTGAATAAAATTCCATTGTGTATGTACACCACAGTTCATTACTTACTCATCTACCAATGAACATCTAGGTCGGTTCCATTTCTTGCTATTATAATCATGCAGTAATAAATATAGATGCACAGTGATCCCTGATGTCCACTAGCCTTTTTTAAATTCTTTTTTTAAGTTTTATTTATTTTTGTATGTGTATGAGTGTATTGTCTGCATGTACGTTTGTGCACCCGTGTAGTGCAATGCTGCAGAGGTCAGAAGAGGGTGTTGGATTCCCCTAGGACTGGAGTTCTGGAATTGGAGTTACAGACAGTTCTCAGCCGCCATGTGGGTGCTGGGGATTGAACCCGGGTCCTCTGCAAGAGCAGTCGGTGCTCTTAACCACTAGGCTATCTCTCCAGCCCTCCACTAACTTTTAAGGATTGTAGTTGTACTGGGTCCTCATCTAGGACCCTGATTGGTTGCTGGCCCGTCTTGTGTATGTATTGGTCCTCCAACTGGAGTTCTGAATGTGAGAGGCTCTCGGCACCTCTGAGCCTGAGCTTGCTGTTTGCTGGGGTTGTGGCTCCTTCCTCTTCCTCTTCCTCCTCCTCCTCCTCCTCCTCCTCCTCCTCCTCCCACTGTTGTCTGAACTCCCATTCAGTGAAGGTCAGCTCAAAGTCCTCTCTGAGGAGGCTTTACTATATGCATCAGGCAAGAGTTACAGGTGTCTTCCATTGTACTGGAAGCTGTTAACTTAGGCCTGGGTCCCAGCACTAGTCTGTGCACTCTACTGGCCCGGAGTCTGATGGAGTTGGGGCCTTTGTATTAGCTACCTATGTAAAACATCAAAGATGATGCTAGATAGAGGTCAATGGTAGGACACCAAGTGGGTCATGAGTCAGTTCTGCCATTTTAATTCAAATGAGATGCTGATCATGTGCATAACTTCCATTAGAAAATGATTCCACTGAAGTAGAAGAAAAAAATCATGTAGATATATCTGATGTGTTACACATTTATTCCTTCCCCCCTTTTATATTTTGAGTAGGGAAGATATGAATATGGCACAAAATTCAAAGGACCGGAGATGGGGGACTGTGAAGAAAGGCACCCCTCACCTGCATCCTTCAACCTTGAGCCCCTTAAAAGGAGATATCACTGTTCAAGTTCCTACTATATCTTTCCAGAGCCAATTTTTGACACATACTGGCAAATACATAATACAATTATCTATCAATGTTTGCATATTGTTGAAACTATGTTATTCTTCTATCTCAGTGCACAAAGTTTGTTTATTAACAGATACATAGTATCGCATTCTGCTTCCAGAGCCATTTTAGACACATATAAATAAATATGGTCTAAAAATTCGTAAAAATCAGTCTCTGCTTATGAACAGAACATACTATCACATTCTACCAAGTTACCTTGATTTAAAAACAAAGCATCAGGCTGTGAAGACGGCAGGGGTAAAAGCCCCGGATGCTCACAGGTCATCTAGTCTAGAGCACACAATGGAAAAAGAGAGAGCCTTCTCAAGCAAATACACAAGTGGGGACCCACACCTTGACTTGTCCTGACTTTCATGCATGTGTCTGTGTGTCCATATTCACACACATGAATGCTCACACATACAAAATTATCTCTTAATAACAAGCAGGTGGTAACCTGCATTTTCTTTTACCATCAAAGGTACTGCAATATACCGGTAATTTAATATTGGTTAGTATACTTGTAGGATAAAGTAGATGTGAAATTGCAGGATTAACACACAGAGCTTAATATGCCAAGACAATTTCCACAAAGACTGAATCTAGTTTCACTCCTACTAGCGAGCCACGAAAACATCTACTTCTTTATTGGCCACTAAAAGGACTTTCTTTCCTGAGGTTCTCACGTGGAGAGCAGGAAAACTCTTCAAGCCTCATCCACTGGTCTAACTCAAAAAGGTTTCTTTCTTCCCTCCTTCCTTCCCTGTTGTAGCTTATTTATGCAGAAAGCTCAGAGGCCTTCACGATCCTCCTGAGGTAGATGGTACTGACACAAACACTGTTTTGAACCCAGACAGCTTAAGTAGCCTTTAGGATTATCTCTACTTGGCCTGAAAGTGGGAGATGCACCACTCCTGCAAATAATCTCTGAGCATCTATCTGCTCTGTACCAGGCAATGCTTGGTGGCTGAGGCTTGGAAAATGAGCAAATACATGAAAGTCCTTCTTTCCATTAACACTGTTTTATAATGGAAAGAGGCAGAGTGTGAACCACACACAAGTGTCATCTATGATGCATTCAACTGAGATGTCATGAAAAAAAGGAAGGAGAAAGAGGTATAGGAGTCACTCTGTGAAGGTGGCGAGGAAAAGGCCCGAGGATGTGACATTGATGTGGCAACTTCAAAAACTGTCTTCTTTCCTTCTATGAGTCTGAGGGGAGAGTAGTGCAGATCATAGAAAGGACACAGGCCTGGAGTTGAACGTGCTTAATGTGCCCCCAAAGCAGCAAGGATGACAGCTGGCTAGACCTAAGAGTGAAGGAAAGGGAGGAGCTGGTAGGGTCAAAGAGATCAGGGAATTTGACAGAACAGATAATCTAGGTTCTCCAAGTAAAATGGGAATGCCCACTGGAGTGTGTCAGAGGCTTACTTGGAACAAAGGGGGCCTAGTTGAGACTTCCTGCAAACCAGGTAAGGGAATTGATGGTTAAATTAGGCTGGTAGCCAAGGAGGTTGAGAAGCATCAGGATCTTGGTCTATTTTGAATGTGTAAGTACTATGGTTTGAACGTGGGTTATGAGACTCCCCCAAACTTCATATAAGCTTGGTCGTTATAGTGATAATGTAAGAGGTGGTTGAACCTCTAAGTATGGCCCAGTGGAGGGTAACTAGGTCACTGAAGGAATCAATGTCAGAGGGAATTAATGCTGGTCTTGGAATTAGTTCTTGCAAGAACAAGTTATTCTAGGACCAGCAAGATGGCTCAGTGGTGAAGGCATTTGCTTCCAAGTCTGGAGACCTGAATTCAACAGGTGGGAGGAGAGAACCCACTCCAGGAAGCTGATCTGTAACCTACACACACACCATGGCTGTGACCTCGACATGTGTACCATGGCCTGTGGGCATCCACACATATAAAACAAAAAACTTCTGCTATTGTGACAGCATCTGACAAGGCCTCATCATAGCCAAGCAGATGTGAGCATCAAACTCCTGCACCTCCAAAGCTGGGAGTAAAATAAACTTCCTTACACACTGGCCTATTGGAAAATAGACCATATGCGTATGTGTAACTAGCATCGTTTTCTGGAACAATTTCAAGGTCCTTGTCTTAAGCTGGAGCATGTGGTGGCCTTTATTTATCGAGGAAACATTGTAGGTGGAGCTGATGAGCTATATGTAGACTTGTGATTAACATAGCTTTAAAGGTCTCAGATGGCAGGGTCCTAAGGCCTTATGGCTGAAAAGCCTTGGGGTGCTTACAGGCAATTTCTTCCTACACACTCCTGGTCCAGATGAAACATGTTTTGACAAAATATATTAAATGCTCATAGTTTCCTGTGTTAAGTAGATAATCAAGCCACCAGGCAGAACCATATACACCTAAAAACCTTGAAAATGCAAAAGCTTGATCTCCTGTCTACCAGCAGATGAACTCTCGGAGGACTTGCTGTGCACCACGGAGCCAAATGGCTCAATTCTACACATGTGGGGTTATGGTGGTAGCAACAGGCCAGTTCCTGCACAATGCCAGGCTATCCTGGTTAAGATCACACCGGGGCCAATCTGAAACGCGGCTGATGGAAGAAGGTGAGCAGGCACTCACACCGGCAAAAAAAAAAAAAAAAAAAAAAATAAAAAGAATGCATCTACAACAGTCGGATCTGATGAAACAGCGCCTAAAATGGGACAATTGCAACAAAAGCAAGGAAAGGGGAAGGAAAACAAAACCAACACTTTAAGCCCGATTAGTGGGAGGATTAAAAAAAAGAACAGAAACTGATATGGAGGGATTGTTTGAAAGGCCAGGAAGAGACTGGGGGAATTTTTTTTTTTTTTTGTAACCATCCTAAACCTAATGCAATCAATTTGGCAAGAGCCAGATTGGCAAAAGCCCATCTCTCCCGCGCCTTGCCCTGCTCACAGGCCGGGTAACAGACTAGAAAGAAAAGCACCCATTGCTGGAGTAGAAGGCAAACTTGAAAACAAGTGAAGCGGAGGCCAGCCTGGGTGACTCAGAGCAGACACCGGGGCTGTCAGTTCCCCTGGCCGGGGGCACGGCGTCTGGCACATGTCAGGAAACTACCAGGCTCTGGAGGGAGACCGGAGCCTCACTGGGGCGCGTGCGTGAGCGTGCCACCCCGCCTGCCGCTCCCCTCCCGGCCACGCGCCCACCGCCCCGCCTCGGCGCCGAGCTCGTCCCTGCCCACCCCGCCCGGGGCCGGGCACGCGCGCCGCAAACAGCGCCCGGAGCCGCACGAGGCGAGCACCTGTCGGGCCCGGGCTCCGCGAGACTTTAGGACGCACGCCCAGCCGCCTGGGGGATGGGGGAGGCGCGTTCTCGCGAGGCTTGGGAAATTTCCCACGGCCCGTGTTGTGTCTGAGCAGAGCGTGGAAGGCAGTCGGATGGAGGTGTAGCATGAGAATCCGCGGCCCGCATTGGGCGCATGCGCAGTGCCGCGCGCGCAGATCCTGCGGCGCTCTAGGCGGGTTTCGGGCAGCCTAATCCGGTGTCCGGGTTTTGTGGCTCCCCGCGGGAGGCCGTGTCTGAGCTGGGAATCTCTAGGAAAGGAAAAGGGTGGGGAGGGGCGCGGGGAGGGCGGCAGGTAGGCAGGGGCGGGGCCGGGCTCTCAGGCCCGGCCGAGCGGGCAGCTGGCTCCCCGCGGCGTGTGTCGGCGGACTGTGCCCCGCGTGGTTAACCAAGCACTCCGTGCGCGTGGACATCGTGGGCTGCCCTCGCCGGGGGCCGAGCTCAGTGCACACCCCGGAGCGGCGGCTAGGCGGCTCGGTTCCCAGGGGTCTCGCGCGGAGGCCCGCAAAGCTGCAGGCCATGCCTGTCTCCCCACCTGCGTGGGCAGCGATGGGGAGAACGAATGGACACGGCCCCCGGCTGCTGCCAGGTCCCGACCTTGGCCCGCTCCAGTCGCCCCGGCACCTGACCCGAGATTAGCAATGAAGGCAGCGTCCAATGAGCGTCGGAATGAATGAAAGGGGCTGGGAACCCTCCGCGAGCGGGAAGCCACTCGGAGAACACCCACTCGGGGAGGCGTCGCGTCCAGGCCTGTGAACGCCCGCATTTTCCCAGGACCCCTCCTCCCGGGCCCTCGGCTCCGCCTCCTGACCCCTCCACTCCCTGTGCCCGTAGTAATCCCCTCCGGTGTTCCTCAGTCTCCACGTAGGTCCCCGAGGGCGCGTCCGAAAACCCGGAAAACCGGAGCACTCCCCATGGACCTCACGGAGGGCTCGCCCGCGGAGGAACGGCGTGCGCATGCTCCGTCATCGGGGTAGGTTTCCCGGCCGGGCAGCCAGCAGGATCCCCAGTCCGCGGGCGGCGCGAGGCGGCGGGCTCCAGGCGGCGGTGGCGGCGGCGAGTAGATAGGCAGCGCGGGGCCTGGGTGGAAGCGAGCCGCGAGGCTGAGGAAGGGGCGGGGGAGCGGAGCAGGGAAAGGCGTCGGGGAATCTCGCGAGGGTTGGAGTTTTGGCGAGAGTTTGTGGAAGATGGCGCCTGTTGTGACAGGGTAAGTCTGAGGGGGCAGCGGGCGCGGGGAACCGGGAAAGTTGCGGGCGTCGGGCTGCCTGCGGCGGCCGGCGTGTCCCGGCTTCGCGGCGTGCCGGCGCTCGTGAGGCGGCGGGCGCTCGCGCAGGGCGGTGCGCCGCTGTCGGGCGCCGCGGAGGAGCGGGCTCCAGGCGCGTGAGGCGGGCGGCGGCGAGGAGGCCAGCGGCTGAGGGCCGAGGGCGGCGGGGCCGGGGTGCGCGCGGGGTGGCGGGGTCGGGGTGCCGCACGCCCGCTGCTCGGTCCGTCTGCCGCCGACCTGCCGGCCCGCCGTGGACCCTGCGCAGCTTTGTTCCCCGTGGCCCGCGTCGCCCGCTCACGCGCCGCCGCTGCCCCGGCCCCGGGCGCTTTGTCTCTGCGCTGCCCCCCGCGACTCTGCCCCCGGCCCTTTGTTCCGCCGCCCGTGGGGCCGGCGCGCGCCGCGTCCCGGCCGGTCCCTGCCGAGCGCTGTCCTTCCTCCTCGCCTCTTTGTTGTGTCCCTCTGCTCGGCGCGAGTGACCTGCCCAGCCCGGCCGCGCATCCCCGCGCGTCTGCTGCCCCTGCCATTGTCTTCCTTCCGGGGAGCCCCTGTCCCCTCCGCCGGGCCCCGCGTCACCCCGAGGCCTCGTCTCCCACCCTGGGGCTCGCTCCTCGCGTCCCCGCCGGTGGGTTCATCCTCGGCCCGCGGCGTCGCGTCCGCTGCGCTGTCTCACCCGGGGACCTAGCCGCTGTTTCCAGCGCGGACTCCACGGTTTGTTTTTGTTTTGTTTTTGACTGGAAGATGCTCGGGGGTACTTGTTTCCTTCTTTCTCCTGGGGGCTCCGCGTCCGTTTCCCCTCTACCCCGTGTCCCTTTCTCTCGGGATTAAATCGTTTCCAGTTTTCTTCGCTGTCTCCCTGGGACCGTGATTGTTTTGCTTGGAAACAGGAGCCCTGGAAAATGATGCCGAGTCCTGGTGGTGATTGCTCCCCTCACACCCCCGTGCTCTGACGGTCTAGGCCAAGGGCGCCACGGAGCTCGGCATCTGGGTTTCTGAGGGTGGGTGGGAGGGGGTTTATGGTCCGACAGTTACATGTAGGCGCAAGACTTTTTTTTTTTTTTCTGTTGATGTTGGAGAATAGTTTCAGATGTCCACAATGGATGTTTATTTGGCGTGTGAGTAGGAGGGGAGTGATTTTGACGTTCATAACTTGTGAATGTTGGGGTGGAGAATTTTATCACTTTTCTGGAATCTTAGAGCTACAGTTTTGTTATTTTTTCCTACTAACTCGCGCTTTGTAAGAAGGAGACATCCCGCTTGGGAATTTGATTTAATGGTTTACTTTGGGAAAAGAAAAACTAAATTAGAGTTTAGCATTTACGATTTTTAGGATTTATTTTTACTTCTGTGGATTTGTAACATATCTATCCCATTGCGGAAGAGCGGAGTTTTGGTTGAATACTGCTTTTAGGATGTTTGTGGAATACATTAATTCCTGGCGGTCAAAAGCCCTAGCTTCTAGTTTAAAGGTACTTGTTTTCTGAAACAAACGCTGTCCGAGCTTTAAGCCGTTTTACTGTTATGGTAATGCTCAAACCTGGGGTTTTAGGTCTGGGGTGTGCTGGCCTGAATGCTTCTTGTGCTAGGAATAATTTTTTTTTTTTTAAACCAGGGTTGTTAATACGGAATAAAATTTTCAGGAATTGTTAGTTGATAACCATTTTGAGAAGAATGCTGGCACTTTGGAAAGTTGTTTTTTGTTTATTTTTTAAGTGGCGATTAGAATTAGGTTCAGAAATGGAAAACCATGCTTTGGGGATCAACACATGAAGCATTTTGTGAAAATTTGCGTCCTGAGATCATGTGTGTTCGGTAACCTTTCCTTGAAGTTAAATCAGGAGCATACTGATTCTGTAAACAAAGTGTAAATGCTGTGTAATGATGGAGCAGAGTTTGGTCTGACTTATGCATTTAAGACTAATCACAAGGACGTTGAGTTTTGCAGTTTGAGTTGTATTGTTTCTAATCATGTAAGACTTTTATTTCATGAAATTAAAACAATGCCTTTTAAGTTATATCAGAAAGCAGCATGCTTGGGTTATATGGGATGAACTGCGGCTGGGGAAGCATTCATTCTAAGTACTGAGTAGTACAACTTTAAATTTATTATATATTGTTTTAACATATTAAAAATATGAGGCTGGCTTGCAGTGTGTTTGGACTGGTTCTGTTATAGCCTTATAGACATTAAATCTTAAAATTGATGTAAAAGTTACTTTTTATACTATATGCACAGATTTTACCATTGTCTTTTAAATGAGCAAGATAAAAAACAAGGGAAAAGCAACTTTATGAGATTAGATAATCTTTGGCGTTGTGGATCAGTAAGGAGAGAATGGCTTTGTTTGAAAGTTCTTATGAATTTAAATTGTGAGGTTCAGTAATTTTTTAGAAATAAGACTTGGCAAGCCGTGCTTGGTGGCTTATGCCTTTAATCCTAGCACTAGGGAGGCAGAGGCAGGTGGATCTTTGTGAGTTCAAGGCCAACCTGGTCTACAGAGTGAGTTCCAGAACAGCTGGGTCTATAGGGAGACCCCGTCTCGAAAAAAGACCAAAAAACAAAACAACAACAACAAAAAAACCCAAGAAAGAAGACTTGGCTTTAAAGCGTTATTTTGCATCTTGCTTCCTCCTAATACTAAATTCATGTTATTTCAACTGGGGGCAGTATTTTCTCATGGATTGACTAAAAGTTGTTATTTTTGGCGTCTGGCTTTGTGATTATTTCCAAGTTATTCTACTTCCCTTGGGCCAGTTTCTTAACTCTAGTAAAATGGAACTGGAATAGCTAGCCACATCTGCATAGGATAGCTGTGCCTTAGAATTTGCAGGGCCGCTTTTTGCATGGAAGGTGTGGTTATGGTCAAGGAACTGTTGGTGAAGTAAACTGATGTAAAGTAGGTCATATTTTATAGAAAGTCAAGTAGGAGGTTGTGAACTAAGTTTTGGCAAGTTACAGGGGTGATAGTGGAATGAAAAGACCCCCAAGTATAATTTTTGTGATAAAACAGATACTTTTTCCTATAAATTTAGAGGGAGAGGTTCAAACAAAACAAATTAACAAGATAGTGTTTCTGTGTATTGTATAAGAGATTGAAGATCTGTGAAACTGAAGTGTAATAAAATTATGGGTTGCCTTTTATTGATTTCTTCATATATCTTTACATTTTTTTTTTACTTTGATTTTATGTCTGAGTGTATTGTTTGCATGTGTGTAAGTGCACTTGTGTTGTGCATTGCCCATGGAGATTCAGAAGAGGTTGTCAGATTCCCCTGGAACTGGAGTAATGGATGGTTGTTAGCTGCCATGTGGGTGCTGGGAATGGAATTTGGGTTCTCTGTAAGAGTAGTCAGTGCTTTTAACCACTGAACACTCTTTTGAGCCCTAGTAATATTTCTTAAATGATAGCGCAAAATATTTTCACTGGACCCAACGAAGGCTGTTAATAGTGACAGCTTATATATATATTGTAATACATATGTGTGTAGTATATAATATATAACATTACATGTGTAACATATATGACACACACATGCACACACACACATACATATTTTTTTCTTTTGGTCTTTTTGAGACAGGGTCTCCCCGTAGCCCCAGCTGTCCTGGAACTCACTCTGTAGACCAGGCTGGCCTTGAACTCACAGAGATCCACCTGCCTCTGCCTCCCAAGCAGTAAGAACATTTTCTAACCACCAGGGCCGTAATCTTCACCCTGGCTCTTGGTCTTAAGGAAGTGTTTTGTACTGTAGGTATTTATTGATGAAACCTGTTGCTTTTTATGCCTAACAGCTGATGTCAGGTGTCATCTGGTTCCCCAAACAAGGCTTCTGGCTCCTTCTCTCATCAACACTTCAGAACTGTCGAGACCGGGTTGCACCTTGCTGCCCAGGCCACAGATTCATGCTGTCAGTACTTCTCACCTGCATTACCACTGTTAACAGCCCCTTTGCTTCTAGATTCACCCCTAGATTCTCCAGGTCCCCATGGCTGCAGAGCAGTGTTTCTGAACTCCTAGTTTAAAAAGCTTTCAATGGCTCCCCCTGCAGCCATTTTTTTTTTTTTTTTTTTTTTGGTCTTTTAGAGACAGGGTCTCCCTGTAGCCCCAGCTGGCCTGGAACTCACTCTGTAGACCAAGTTGGCCTTGAACTCACAAAGATCTGCCTGCCTCTGCCTCCCAGGTGCTAGGATTAAGAAATGGCTCTTAGCCATTTCTTAAAGGGCAGAATAGCAGAGGGCTTTGAGCTCATGTTTAAGATTTGCCATGTGCTGGGTTCCAGTTCTATCTTTGGCAAAATTTAAATCTCTGTAACTTACCAGGCTGGCCTATCCTTGCCTCTTCCATTAATAGCAAGATAATTATTCCTAGTCCAAAGTGATGTTGTATTAAATGAAAAACATTTAATAGAATTCAAGGCACATACTCGGGCTTAAAATTTTTTTAATAGTATTTTTTTTATAAATTTATTTTATTTATTTATGTGTATGAATGTACTGCCTGCATGCAAGTTTGTGCACCCGTGTCCTGCAATGCCGCGGAGGTCAGAAGAGGGTGTCGGACTCCCCTGGAACTGGATTTCTCCTGGAATTGGAGTTTCAGATGGTTCTCGGCCGCCATGTGGGTGCTGGGGATCGAACCCGGGTCCTCTGTAAGAGCGGTCGGCGCTTTTAACCGCTAGGCCATCTCTACAGCCCTTAATAGTATTTCATGTAGGGTTCTCCATAAGTATTTCATAAATACCTTCTCCTACTAAATTGTTCTACCTTGATATTCATGTTTCTACATGGGCCCAGCAGTGTAATGCCTCCTTGAACTTGAAAATTAGATTATTATTCCAGGCTATGGTCAGAGGCTATTCTAATTAGCTCTGTCAGGCTAAGTTCCATACCTCTACTGTGTGTTATTAAAGGCTTGGTGTAATTCTCTTGGAAGTGTGTTATTACTGTAATGTAATTATCACATTCAAATGCTGTTAGTTCTTGGTGACAGATGCCATCTTCTTAATCATTTATATATTATACTCAGAAGAGTGCCCTGACCATAATTGAGAGTAAGCATATTCTCTCCTCACCCCATCAAAAGACTTAACAGTATTTTGAAACAGCAATGTAACGTGATTATATTTAGGCTAAATTTAATACATATAGTATCTTGTGTAGTGGATACTGGCATATCTCTTATGATTCTGTTAGGAAACAGTTGGTTTAAGTACCAAGAGAAATTGGTGTTTTCAGCCTCAGACTGTCAGATAGTACCTGAAAGCACAGTGAGGCTCTTAGACTTCTTAGATGATTAGAAAACACTGCCTTACATTGTTTGTCCAAAACTGCTAAGTCTGAATTTCTCTTTTATTTTATTTTATTTTATTTTATTTTTTTTGGTCTTTTTGAGACAGGGTCTCCCGGTAGCCCACGCTGTCCTGGAACTCACTCTGTAGACCAGGCTGGCCTTGAACTCACAAAGATTCACCTGCCTCTGCCTCCCAATCATTTTGTTTTTTATTGCTTATGAAATAGTTCTCAAAAGATATTTTCATTTTTATTTTCAGACAAAGTTTTGGCCTAAGGTAGTTTAGTTTTTAGTGCTTAGGACCTGAATTTGATCCCCCAAATCCATGCTATATTCCTAGTGCTGGAGAGGTGAAGATAGATGGATGGATCCCAGCTAGCCAGCCAGCCAGCCTAGCCTACTCTGTGAGTTCCAAGCCAGAGAGACCTGTCTCTAAACAAATAAAAGGTGGACAGTGCCTGAGAAATGACATCAGAGGTTGACACCACACACACACACACACACACACACACACACACACACGACTCACTTTTCTTTAGTCCAAGCTGGCCTCAAACTCATGATCCTCTTGAGTGCTGACATTATTAGGTGTGCATCACCATGTCCAGTCAGGTTCCATTATTTAAATGTTTTAAATACTTCTTGGATGCACAAAAAGTTCATTAAACTGTAGGATACTGTATACTTTTTTTCTTTTTCTTTTTGAGACAGGGTCTCCCTTTAGTCCCAGCTGGCCTGGAGCTTGCTCTGTAGACCAGGCTGCCCTTGAACTCACAGAGATCCGCCTGCCTCTGCCTTCCAGGTTCTAGGAGTAAAGACATGTACCACCATGCCCAGCTACTTGTTTTTCTTTTTTCTTTTCTTTTTTTTTTTTTTTTAAGCCATGCTCTAGAATTAAATTTTTGTGGTCTATAGGGAGACTTAATCTTTAAAATTTTTTTAAAATTTTATTTCTGTATGTGTATGAATGTACTGTCTGCATGCAAGTTTGTGCACCCGTGTCCTGCAATGCTGCGGAGGTCAGAAGAGGGTGTTGGATTCCCCTGGAACTGGAGTTCTCCTGGAATTGGAGTTTCAGACGGTTCTCGGCCACCATGTGGGTGCTGGGGATCGAACCCGGGTCCTTTGTAAGAGCGGTCGGTGCTCTTAACTGCTAGGCCATCTCTCCAGACCCAGGAGACATAATCTTTTGGAAAGATTACTTACTGCTAATTTATTGTCAAACTCTCTTATAAAATAAAAAATTACATTTGCATTTATCTGCCAGGGACATATTATCAAGTAAACTAAAATATATGAAATTATTAAGCTCAGATAAAACAAGTGTGATTTCTGAACAGTAAAAATATTTTATTTACATTGGTTTCATTGGCAGGGTTCAAACTATACTTTGTACTGCAGCCTGTGGTTTGTGGGTCATGTTTTAGGAAGGCAGCAGTGTGTTTAGTCAGTACTGCAACTCTTGAAATATGTGCTTTGGCATTTAGAGCAGATATATTTGGTAAATTAATGCTTTATCATGGATTTTGTCGTTAGGTTATACTCCCAACTTTTGGGGTCTACTTTTGCTGTTGGTGGTGGTGTTTTTGAGACAGAGTCTCCCTGTAGCCGCATCTGGCCTGGAACTCATGTGTAGACCAGGCTGGCCTTGAACTCACAGAGACAGACACCTCTCTCTGCCTCCTGAGATTAAAGGTGTACCCCACACCCAGCTAAGGGGGGTCTACTTTTTAAAAAGTTTTTTTATTTTTTATTTTATTTTTAATATGTGTATGTGTATCTGTGCACATGAGTACAAGCATGTGTATCTGTGCACATGAGTACAAGTGCCTGAGGATCCTCCAGAAGCTAGAGTTACAGGTGGTTGCTGGGAATTGAACTCAGGTCCTCTGGAAGAGCAGTATGAGCTCCTAACCTCTGAGCCATCTCTCCAGCCCCTGGTTGGGGGGTTGGGGGGTTGGGAAGTTGGGAAGTTGGGGAAATGGGAAGGGTGGGAGGGGTGGGAGGGGTGGGGTGGGCTGTCTACTGCTCTGCTATCTGCCTGGACAGCTATAACAGTGTAAGAATGCCAATGCCCAGCTGCTGCCATCTTTCAGACACTGTCCCCACCTCTGGATGGCACTTTGGGTCTGGTACAGGATCATGATGTTTCTCCTGCCTCCTTAGGCCTGCTGCTGCTTGGGTGAATGAAAAGATATCCCAGTGTCTGAAAAATACTTTGCAAACATGAAACAGACTTATTGGGGGGGCAGTGAAAGTGGTGCTGACTGCCCAGCTGTATTCATATTCGTGTATATGTGTTGGGTTGACAAAACGTGTAGAGGTAGGTGGACATAGCAGCTATTCAGTCAGATTGGGAAGGTTCCTGGCAGTTTTAGGAATATTTGCACTACTTTATTAAAAAAGGATTAGGGGCTGGAGAGATGGCCTAGCAGTTAAGAGCCCTGACTGCTCTTGCAGAAGACCCGGGTTGGATCCCCAGCACCCACATGGTGGCTGAGAACCGTCTGTAACTCCAATTCCAGGAGAATTCCAGTTCCAGGGGAATCTGACACCCTCTTCTGACCGCGGCATTGCACGACATGGGTGCACAAACCTGCATGCAGACAGTACATTCATACACATAAATAAATAAAAAAATAAAAAGAGGATTAGCACTTGGGAGGCAGAGACAAGTGGATCTCTGTGAGTTCAGGGCCAGCCTGGTCTACATAGTGAGTTCCAGGACAGCCAGAGGTATAAGGAGACCCTTTCTCAAAAAGACCAAAACAAAACAAAAAAAGAGGATTAGACTAATTCCACCTTGCTTTAGAGGAAATGCACCTGATGGGTGTGAAGCGCAGTGCACCAGGAAATTAAGTTGACTTTTTTTTTTTTGGTCTTTTTTTGGAGTCAGGGTCTCCCAGCTGCCCATATAGAGCATTGAATTTACAGAGATCCTCCTGCTTCTGCCTCTCAAGTGCTAGGATTAAAGGTGTGAGGCACTAAGCCCAGGTAAGCTTGGCTTTGTAATTCCTCTACCAAGATTCCCTTCTATATTCCTTTAGTGGTGTTAGAGATCATTTGCATTGTTGGTTAAATGATAGAATTGTAGTTTCTTATAAAAAGTTTAAGCAGGGCCGGGCGTGGTGGTGCATGCCTTTAATCCTGGCGGATCCTTGTGAGTTCAAGGCCAGCTTGGGCTACAGAGTGACCCTGTCTCAAAAAGACAAAAAAAAAAAAAAAAAAAAATTTAAGCAGGAAATCTATATCACTACAAAACTGCATTTTGTTTTAGAGATTTTATTATAGGATCAATTGTAAGAGTAGTTTCTCAAAGTTTAAGCAGGAAATGTGTATCATTACAAAACTTCTACTTTGTGTTTTAAAGATTTTTAATACAGAAGCAGCTTGCCTTATGACCTATAGAACCATGTGGTAGGGTTTTATAAGTTACAACTTATTTTTGGACACAGCTTAATTTACCCTAGAACATACTAGCTTCAGGTCAGTTTGCATTGGAACAGAGGTATTTGTTGCCTTTTCTGAACACTGCAAACACACTGAGGTCTTTTCTTCTGTATGCATACTTGTTCCAATCATATTTTTGATTTGAAGTGTGAGGAAAGTTTCTATGTAAGAAACTAGAGAATTCTGTTCAGAGTTCCTTGTGCTTACACTAGTTGAAGTAATGAAGAGTGGCTTCAGATGGTGAGTCTGGCCCTGCACTAGTGGCTCTCCTTCAGCACTGTTTAGTAATAATGTTCATTAAAGAAATGGTTGATCATTTACTAACAATCAGATTCTGTTATTGCCAGACTCATAAAGATGGCTAAGATGTGATTTGGTGGTAATTATAGTTTAAGAGAAATGATAAATGCTGGGTGACATATGGATAGTGTTGATGGAACACTGGTGTCAGTGATCATCTTCATTGAAGGCTATTCATAGGAAAGGTGTGTGTTAATAGGGAGTTTTAATTAAGCCAGGAAAATGGGGCTTTTTGAAGAACTTTGACTAAAACAGTATAAGAAGACATTTGATAGTGTTGATGTATTACATAAAGCAAGGGATATAAAATACCTTGGTCAGCTTGAGAAGTAGGTAGTGTTACATTTTTTTTTGTTTTGTTTTTGTTCCCACCTTTTGGACTGGAGCATTGAAAAGATAGTGAGAAGGGGATGTAATAGAAAGTAAGGTAGCCAGGCGTGGTGGCGCACACCTTTAATCCCAGCACTTGGGAGGCAGGGGCAAGTGGATCTCTGAGTTCAAGGCCAGCCTGGTCTACAGAGCGAGCTCCAGGCCAGCTGGGACTAAAAGGGAGACCCTGTCTCAAAAAGACAAAAAAAAAAAAAAGGTAGAAAAATCTTGAATGATTGAAACCTGAAAGATGAGGAAATCAGAAATGGGTCTGAGTAAAGTGAGCAGGGTTAAGAGAACCTGCACATCCAAACGCTTCGTCTATTTCAGCTAATGCCAATGTGCATATCCCTGAAGTTTTACAGTTTTATGTATTGATTATCTACCTGCCTAAACATTCTGTGAACTCCAAAAAGACTGAAGCCCCATTTTATTTCTCTTGAATAATTGCACAGCAAATACCATCTTCCAGAATGCTCCTTGGCTGGATGAATGGGTATGACTGGAACGGATTTAGTAATACATGCACTTGCCACTAGGTGGCACTTAGACTAGTTCTAAAGCTTGCCTTCTACAGATTGAGTTTTCTGTTTATGGCCCACATAGAAACTGACCCTCCTGTATTATAGTCTGTTCTGCCATTTCTGGACTGTACTGTTTGAAGCAGAATATGAAACATGTATCAAATGGAAAACCCTAACAGCTCCTGAGTGTCCTGTAGAGAGAACTGAAGGGTTTACAAGGAACCAAATATTCCACTTCTGAATATGCTTATGTGCTTAAGCCTGATGATCCTGTTGCAGCCAGTGTGGAGAGATGGCCTAGCGGTTAAGAGCGCCGACCGCTCTTATAGAGGACCGGGGTTCGATCCCCAGCACCCACATGGTGGCCGAAAGCCAGCCGTCTGAAACTCCAATTCCAGGAGAACTCCAGTTCCAGGAGAATCCGACACCCTCTTCTGACCTCCGCAGCATTGCACGACACGGTGCACAAACTTGCATGCAGACAGTACATTCATACACATACAGAAATAAAAAAAAAAAATTAAAAAAAAAAAGAGAATGCGGCAGTTTGTTTCCTAGAGGATTTGATGAAGTATGATCTGTACTGATGATGGCATGGTTCTGTCACCCTTCTCCTGTGCTGTACTCCAATTGTTGTAGTCTCTATATGTGGAATAACATTCCATACAATGGAATATCCTGAGTTACAGGTATGGTACACAGTATTAAATCCATTAGATTCAGGAAGCTTCAGAGCTAGAAAAGACCTTATTAATTGTATGTTCTAAAGTCCTTACTCCTTTAACAGGTATAGTCAGGTCAGCTAACTCACAGGTGGTTGCAGTGACTGAGTTTGTTTCTAGTTTGTTTGGGGAAACAGGGAGACATATGTTGGTCACTTAACTCTTTCTATATTTTGATGTGTCTCCTTCCTTCCTTTGTGGACCAAGAATGTCAATTCCCTCGCTCCCAGATTTGCCCTCATTGTGGTGCTTCTGCTCCACAGTCTCAGCTTTTCCTCCTTTGCTGTTTTCCTATTGTTTGAGGGGAGGTTGGGTTGGTGTTTTGTTTTGGTTTGAAACTGTGTCTCCTGTGTTAGCCTAAGCTGTCTTTGAATTCATTATGTACCCCACCCAGGCTGTCTGACCCAACTGCAGTCTTCCTGCCTCAGCCTCGCTAGTGCTGAGATTATGACCTGTACCACAGTATATACGGGAGCCTCTTTTGGAGCAAAGCTGTCCTCACTGCATCCCCTTTTAAACACCTACTGTGACTACACTGGTACTTCTGCTCATTCCTCACCTCTACTGCCTTAGTTTTGCTGCTGGCTTTATGCAGAGTCCCTGGAGAAGATGGAAGGACAGTGAGAAGAAAGATTTTTGCAAAGGGAGGAGAGGCCACAACTTGACATTTGTGACTTTCCAGGGTCCTCGAGGGCATGGTGGGTGGTAGATATTTGAAAGTTTTGTGTTTTGGGTTTTTTTTTTTTTGTCTTTTCATTTTAATTTTTTAATTTTTTGTTTTTAGGCAGGTGTTCTAGTTTGTCTTCCATTGCTGTGACAAAACACTCTAACCGAAACCAACTTGGGGAAGAAAGGGTTTATTCAGCTTACATCTCCTGGGTCACAGTTCATCACTTAGGGAGCCCAAGGCAGGAACTCGGGGCAGGAACCTGGAGGCAGGAGCTGAAGCACAGGCCATGGAGGAATGCTGTTCATTGGCTTACCCCTGGCGCATGCCCAGCCTGCCTTCTTATACGGTACACAACAACCTGCCCAGGGTGGCACCACTCATTGTGGGCTGGGCCCTCCCACACTGCTCGACCATCAAGACAATACTCCACAGACGTGGCCACAGGCCAATCCAATGGAGCCAATTCCCCATTTGAGGCTCCCTCAACCCAGGTGTGTCAAGTTGACACTAAAGCTATCCAGCACAATTGACCCCTTGTCAACTTGACACACAAAACACATCACTATTAAACCACCACCTTTCCAGTTCTTATCCCCAAAGTATGATGTTAACATTAATCACAACCTAAGACAGTACAACGTTAAAAGCCCCACAGTCCTTAAAATGTCCAAACGCTTAAAAGTTCACAGTCTATTAAAAGTCTTCTAACTGTGGGCTGCTGTAAAATCCAAAACAAGTATTGTCTTATTTCAAAGGGAAGAATCAGGCACACTCAAACAAAACCTAAGTCCAGCAAGTAGCTCAAAGCTGGACACCTGGGACTCACTCATCTTCTGGGCTCCAAAGGGTTTCGGCAGCTCCCTCTCTCCCACTCTGCCATCCGTGGCACACACAGCTCATCTCGCAGGCCCAGGCTGGCTCCATTCCACACCTGCCGCTGCTCTTGGTCATCCCACGGTCCCGGCATCTCCAAAAAGCTGGGGTCGCCACTGAAACTGAGGCAGCACCTTCACCAATGGCCTCTTCTGACCTCTCCTGGTGCACAGCCTCAGCTTCTCTCCATAACCCCTGCAATCCTGGGGTCTTCACTGCAACCGAGGTGCACTTCCACTAATGGTCTTTCCTGACCTCTCACAGTGCCAAGCCTCAGCTGCTCTCTGTGACCCCCTCAAATTTCAACACCAGAACCGTATAGGAGACTCTTATACACTACCAAGTCCTGCTTCTGGCTCGAGATGGAGGCTCAGGCCCCTTCTGGATCACAGCTTCTGTGTGCTGACCCTGAAGAAATTCTTCCCAGAAGAATCACCACAGTGATGCTACAGCTGATTCTTCAGCCCCAGCTGACCAGAACCCACAGATTAAACAGTCCTGATGATCTCTGCTTCCCTTTGAAACTTCACAAGCCAGGCCTCCATCATCTACAACTCTCTCAGCAAAACTGTTCCAAGTTCCACAGCAATGATCTTTAGGCATTCAATGATTTTTCTAGCCCAAAGTTCTAAACGCTTCCACAATCCTTCCCCAAAACACCAAGGTCAGGTCTGTCACAGCAATACCCCACTCTCTGGTACCATTTTCTGTCCTAGTTTGTCTTCCATTGCTGTGACAAAACACTGACCGACACCAACTTGGGGAGGAAAGGGTTTATTCAGCTTACATCTCCGGGTCACAGTTCATCACTTAGGGAGCCCAAGGCAGGAACTCAGAGCAGGAACTCCGGGCAGGAACCTGGAAGACAGGAGCTGAAGCACAGGCCATGGAGGAATGCTGTTTACTGGCTTGCTCCCCTGGCTCATGCCCAGCCTGCCTTCTTATATGGTACACAACAACCTGCCCAGGGTAGCACCACCCATAGTGGTCTGGGCCCTCCCACACTGCTCGACAATCAAGACAATACTCTACAGATGTGGCCACAGGCCAGTCCAATGGAGCCAATTCCCCAATTGAGGCTCCCTCAACCCAGGTGTGTCAAGTTGACACTAAAGCTATCCAGCAGAGCGGGGTTCCCTGTAGCCTCAGGTAGCTTGAACTTACTATGTAGACCAGACTGGCCTTGATTTTGATCTCACAGAGATTCGTCTGCCTCTGCCTCCCAAGTTCTGGGATCAAAGGTGTACACCACTACACTTGGACAGGTCATGGCTTTTAACTTGGTTCACACAGCTTTGCTTCTGCCTTTGCCCTTGTAGTCTGTGCCCTCTATGACAGGCTTGTGTTGTCTTTGGACTTGGACATTTCCCTGCTGCTACGGGAGGCTATGACAGTTTCAGGTATAAGTAAATGTGGTAGAATGTTTTAAGGAAAGGGAGATACTACTTTCTTTTAGATTGATATAAAAGTATATCTGTTTTTTAGAAACAGGTTCAAAGTTATATTTGATTAGTCCTTCTCCAAAGGTTCTCTGAAGTAGCATACTTTAAGCTATTTAACTTTTGTGTGATTAGGTGCTCTTGCTGTGCTGTTTCATTAGTATGTTTCTGCTTTGTTTTCAAGTGCCACCCCCAACAACAACAGAACCAACTTCTCTGCCTACACACCAATTTCAGATCTTGTTATTCATTTTGCCTTGAACAAAAATCACCAATTTGCTCTGCAGCTTGAATTTCCCCTTACAAAAATGTGTCGTGTCTTGTCTTTATGCTCTTACTGACCACAATGCAGTCCCTCCCGCCTGTACAGTCAGTCCCTCTTCTCTTTGGGATTCAATCTTCTATTGTTCCATATCTTGTTAATTTTTCTCTTCCTCTCTGTTTTATTCAGTATTTGAGATAGTGGCTACTGTAACTTTGGATGTTCAGATTATTTATTTATTTATTTATTTATTTATTTAATATTTATCTTTTTGAGGCAGAGTCTCCCTGTAGCCCCGGCTGGCCTGAAACTCACAATGTAGACCAGGCTGGCCTCGAACGCACAGAGATCCTCTGCCTCTGCCTCCCTAGTGTTGGGATTAAAGGTGGGTGCCACCATGCCCTGCTAGATCCAGATTTAAAAAATTCCTACTGGTTATTCTTCATGTCCACCAAACTTGTATTTTCCAAAGCAGCTTGTTTTATACACTGCCTACATGTGTATGTTAACAGTGCCTCTGTCCTCCCGTCCCCCCCCCCAACCCCCATGTCCATCTGCTGTCTGTTTCCTCATCTGTTTCCTCATTTCCTCCTCTCACTTTCTCAACTTTTGTTGACCTGATATGTTTCTTCTTCGAGGTATCTCTTACTTGATAGTCTGAGCATTTTCTTTTTGCTTACTGTAATACAGCTGTCTTATTCCTGAGGCTTGCCTCGCTCATCCCATTCTTAGATTGTCTGTCACAGTCTCCTCAACCCTCCCTTACCTTGCCTCCACCCCCAGTTCTTTTCATTCTTTGATCTGTGGCTCTTGGTGGTGTGTCTACCTCTTAGCATTTTGGGGGTTGTAGAATCTTCTCTGGATTTGGATTTTGCATCTTGTAAGAGACTATAAAATTATGCAGCTGCCACATCCATCTTGAAATTTTGTATTGTTTTGAAGAAGATATCACCAGACAGATAAGTATTACTTACGAGTTAAATCACTGTGAAATATATATATCAATATATATGTATCAGTTTCTTTCCATTACTTTTTTTTTTTTTGGCCCTCCCACTTTATTTATTTATTTATTATTATTATTATTTTTTTACTATTATTTTTTGATCTTTTGAGACAGGGTCTCTGTGTAGCTCCAGCTGGCCTGGAACTTACTATATAGACCAGGTTGGCCTCAAACTCAGAGATCTGAGTACTAGGATTAAATCTCTTGTGTTTCAGTAAGATTTTGGGGGAGCCTGTTATCAGAAAGAACATTGGGCTGAATCATTTTGTTCTCCACTGTTGGTTATGGTATGCCAAGGAGCTACAAAATGACCCTCGAACCATAAAGATGAAAGATGTCTACACGGAGAGAGTGACTCAGTATTCTCAGGGTTTTGTACTTTGGGGACTATTAATTACTTAATTACCTTTCTTTTCCTTTGAGGGGATGATATAGCCTAGAGTGCTTTAGACTCCCATGTGTTAGGGTACAGGCTCTCCCCACCTGCCTGCCCCACTACCAGTTCTGTTATCCTGGAGCACTTTTATCTAAAACTGTTTTATAAATGTCATCCAAAAGTCAGCAGCTGTGATGAGCCTCTATAAAGGCGCCTACACATTGTTGCAGTGATTTCTGTGTTGAATTCTTTTTTTTTGGGGCGGGGGATCTTTTTGAGACAGGGTCGCCTCTAATTCCTCAGCTGGTCTGGAGTTTGCTATGTAGGACCAGGCTGGCCTTGAACTCACAGAGTTCCGCCTGCCTCTGCCTCCCAAGCACTGGGATCAAAGGTGCGCACCCGGCTGTTTTTCTGAATTCTTTTTTTTTTTTTTAATATTTATTTATTTATTTTTATGTGTATGAATGTACTGTCTGCATGTAGGTTTGTGCACCTGTGTCGTGCAATGCCGCAGAGGTCAGAAGAGGGTGTTGGATTCCCCTGGAATTGGATTTACAGACAGTTCTTAGCCGCCAGGTGGGTGCTGGGGATTGAACCTGGATCCTCTGCAAGAGCAGTCCGTGCTCTTAACTGCTAGGCCATCTCTCCAGCCCCTCTCTGAATTCTTAAGGGTGAGTGTTGTTGTTTTTTTCCCCCAAGGGTGGGGATGAAACAAACCAAGCAAGCGTTTTAGTCTTGGTGATCTTTTGAAGGAATTTGGAACATTTATGCTTGATTATTTTAATTTTTTTCTCCAAACATACTACTCTGACATGTATGAGGGTAAATTGTAAGTTTAAGATATTTCATGAGCATTGTTTTGTCAGCAAATAATTTCTTTGTTCACTAAAAATTTTAATTCTTTTTAAATTTTATTTTATGTGTATGAGTATTTAGTATTCATGTTTGTAAGCCCATGGATGTCAGAAGAAGGCATCAGACTCCCCTGGAACTGGAGTTACAGATGGTTGGTAGAGTTATGTGGGTGCTGGGAACCCCTCCTAGGTCCTCAGAGCACCTATTGTTCTTAACTACAGAGCCCTTCATCAAATCTTTTTGCTTATTACTGTGTATAATAATATGGTGATTCTTGACCTATTTGTTTCTTTTGTACACAGCTGTAAAAGTTGGGTTATTAGAAGTAAATATTTTTGGTTGGGCATGGTGACACATGCCTTTGATGCCAGTACTTGGGAGGCAGAGACAGGCAGAGGCAGGCAGATCTCTGTGAGTTCAAGGCCAGCCTGGTCTATGTAGTGAGTTCCAGGACAGCTGGGGCTACAGGGGAGACTCTGTCCCAAGAAGACCAAAAAGAAGCAAACAAACAGAACTTTAATATTGTGTGAAATAGAGTTTGACCTACACACTTAGATACCACCTATACATATGAGAATTCTAAGAATCTTCTGTAGACATATACATAGACATATCATAGGTTAATATGTTAGTAGGTGGAATATAGCTTAAATCTGAACTCATCTAAGATAAGTTTCCTTTGTACTTTCTGTTTAATGACAAGCAAGTTTCCTCTATCTCGTATTCTGGGTTACCCACAGAGAGTACCAGGAATTGATCAGTGTCCAAGATCTGATCGGTAGGTCAATGGGTCCATCAAAACCTCTGCCCTCTGACTTGACTTTTTCTTTGTAGAGATTAAGGGATTAGTTCTTCTCCATGGCCTCAATGTGGATTANGCTCCAGCTGGCCTGGAACTCACTCTGTAGACCAGGCTGGCCTTGAACTCACAAAGATCCACCTGCCTCTGCCTCCCAAGTGCTAGGATTAAAGGCGTGCGCCACCACACCCGGCTGATATTTTCTATCAAAGTAAATTTACACACATACACACACCCTTTATATCAAGGTATTCACCATATCAAGAGGAAGGTCCCAAATTAAAAGAATACTAGGATTGATTTTGTTTTTTTCTTTTGAGATAGGCTTTTACTACACACCCCTGGCTGGTCTGAAACTTGCTATGGAGACCTTGAACTTGGGGAGTAGGCCTCCCCTTTAGGCCTCCTGAGTGTTGGAATCAAAGACGGCTACCATCATGCCTGGCAGAAGGTTTTAAAGATAGAATAGCAAGTTGAAAGAAACAGGAATCTCTATTTACCCTTTCCTCCAGAACATCGACACAGACACACACATATATGTGCACACAATTATTTATGAAGGTGTTAGACCTTATGTTTGCAAGCCTGTGAACTATTAATATATTTAAATTGTCATACTAGCTGGGTGTGGTGGCGCACGCCTTTAATCTTAGCACTTGGGAGGCAGAGGCAGGTGGATCTTTATGAGTTCAAGGCCAGCCTGGTCTACAGAGTGAGTTCCAGGACAGCTGGGGCTTCAGGGAGACCCTGTCTCGAAAAAGACCAAAATTAATAAATAAATAAATTGTCATGCTAAATTTACTTTCTTTGTAAAGTAATTGCTTAATATGTTTTCAGATTATAAAACATTAAGTATCAGTACCAAAGATACTCAGAAAATATCGGTTAAGTAAGAAAATATAGATTATAGTTAGCTAAATAAATATTTTTTTGGTCTTTTTGAGACAGGGTCTTCCTGTAGCCCCAGCTGGCCTGGAACTCGCTCCGTAGACCAGGCTGGCCTTGAACTCGCAGAGATCAACTTGCACCTGCTAGGATTAAAGGTGTATACCTCTACACCCTGCTCTTTTTTTGTGTATTCTTTGTCGAGGTTAAAGAACTTAAACTCTCAGTAACATATGTTCTTTCATTATGTGGGACATGTTTTCAGGAGAATTTTTAAATTCTTCATAGAAGTTAGAATTTTTGTGAATTGTAATTATTAGCCATATTTTTAGATAGAAAAGCATTCCTAGTGTTTCTGATTCAGTACCAAATTTTAGGAGAACAGATCTAGACTATCAGTGAGAATAATTAGCTAGAAAATATTAAAGGGGGTAGAAGTCCCTTTGTGTAACATTTAACCTTAATTTCTTGGCCAGTTTATATGAATGATTAAAGTTTAGGAACAGTTAAATTCTTTTCTTCCTTAGCTTTTGTGGTTGTTGTTGATGGCTGTAATCACCAGGGAAGTCAGACAGATGGCTTTCCTGCATTAGAGCCTAACAGTTCCTGCTGAACTTCATGTTTAGATTGGATGGTTTCCCAATTGTACCAACTCAGTGTACTTTGGAGTGCATACCTGGTAACAGAATCTGATACAGATACTAAGATGACTTGAGGAACTTAAGTGCTTCCCATAATTGGAGTTTTATATGGCTGTCATGTTCCAGGTTGGTTTTCTAATTACTAAGAACTGTTGTTTTTGTTTTTGTTTTTTTTTCCTTTTTTCCTTTTTGAGACAGGGTCTCCCTGTTGTAGCCCCAGCTGGCCTGGAGCTCACTACGTAGACCAAGCTGGCCTTGAATGCACAAAGATCTGTCTGCCTCTGCCTCTGCCTCCCAAGTGTTGGGATTAAAGGTGTACGCCACCATGTCTGGTCTGCTGAGTGCTTTATTTATTTATCTTTTTGTTGAGTGCTTTTAAAAAATTATTTTATGATCATGAGTGTATTGCCTGCATGCGTTTCAGTGCACCTGTGCTGTGCAGTGTCCCCAGAGGTCAGAAGAAGGCCTTGGGTCCCTTGGAAACGGAATCATGGAAGAACAACCAAATGGCTCTTAACTGCTGAGCGATCTCTCTCCAGCCCCTCGGAATACTTCTCTTATCACTGACCCTAAGATATTCTTTCTCGGCATTTGTCTTTTTAGGAATTCTTTTCCTTCCTTCCTTTCTCACCTTTGTGACTTTTCCTTTCTTCCTTTCTCAACTTTTTGACTTTAATTACACCTTTTTTTTTTCTTCTTAAGATGGGTCTTTCTGGGGCTGCTGGAGAGATGGTTCAGCAGTAAAGAGCACTGACTGCTCTTGCTGAGGACCCAGGGTTGATTACCAGCACCCACATAGTGGCTAACAACCATCAGTAACTCCAGTTCTAGGGGATCCAGCACCCTCTTCCAACCTCTGCAGGTATAGCATGACACGGGTACACCTACCTACATGCAGGCAATACACTTATACACATAAAATTAATAATAATAATAATGATAATAAGATGGGTCTTCCTGTGTAGCCTTGGGTGGACAGTAAGTTCAGGATCCTCCTGCCTTTGCATCCCAAGTACTGAGATTATAGGCATATGCTACCACCTCCACTTAGTCATGACAGTACTGGAAAATTTATGATAGAATTAAGATAAGTTTCATTGTGCTGGGGAGATTTTTCAGAGAATATAGTTGTTCTATGGCTTATTACAAAATTGTGTTTCTAGGTTCATGGTGAGACTGTGGTGGAAATTTTACTTGTTATTTATTTTTCCCCATTTTTAAATGTGCTTGTTTTTCATCTTTGATGGGAAATTAGAAAGAAAACATCAATAGGAATTTGGGGTATACATACATATTTTGCTCCTAAATTAAGAAAATTAACAATTATCAAGATCCTGAAACCTTTTTACTCTGTCCCTGAAGTAGCAGGAAATGTTCAGTCTATTTTTTTTTTTTTTGACTCCTTTCCTAATGATACCTAAGAACACTACAGTATGGAAGAGAAGTTGTAATTTGGGAAGAGAGTAGGATTTTGTTTCTCTCATAAAACTTAACTAGTTGGGCAAGTCCAAGGAGTGAATTAGGGTTATAGAACTCTTAAAATTCTGACAAGAAGGAAAAACAATTCTGATACTTCACCTGTATTTCAAAGGGGTAGTAGGTAGTAGTTATTGGGATAAGATGGCACTGAGGTAAATAAACAGAGACGTTCAGTTAGTTTTGGGAGAAGTGTTGGGTCAATGACCAAGAGCTTGAGTTGAGTTAAAGGCAAGGGAGCTAGATGAATGTATCCTGCGGCCAGTTACATATGGGGTTCCAGCCCAAGAAAGGTAAAGATTGGAAAAACAGACTTGGGTTTGGAGCGATGGCTCAGCGGTTAAGAGCACCAACTGCTCTTGCAGAGGACCTGGGTTTGATCCCCAGCACCCACATGCTGGCTAAGAATTGTCTTTAACTCTAGTTTCAGGGAAACCCTCTTTTGACCTCTGCGGCATTGCACAACGTGGGTGCATCAACCTACATGCAGATAGTACAGTCATACACATAAAAAAGAAAAAAATTAAATAAGAAAACAAAAGTAATAGATAAAAAAACTTAAAAGAATAAACTACAACTTATTAAAAAAAAAAAAACAGACTTAGCCGGGTGTGAGGCAGAGGCAGGCAGATCTTTGTGAGTTCAAGGCCAGCCTGGTCTACAGAGTAAGTTCCAGGACAGCTGGGACTACAGGGAGACCCTGTCTTGAAAAGACCAAAAGAAAAACAGACTTGAAGAAGCTTATATTAGACCTATCTCTATTGGAGCAGAAATAGATGTGGAGGCATCTGAGTTTAAGGAAGGAGTAGAAGCTGGTAGAAGAAAAGTGGGAATAAGATTAGAACAAAACACCCTATAGCCTGTAGTGAGTCTAGCAGTGCAGACGGTGCTAAGAGTGTCTTTTAGGTGAAAGACATTCAGGAAATAACTATGGAGAGGATTGAAGTTAAGAATGTATTTTCCGGGGCTGGAGAGATAGCCTAGCAGTTAAGAGCACCGACGCTCTTGCAGAGGACCCGGGTTCGATCCCCAGCACCCACATGGCGGCTGAGAACCGTCTGTAACTCCAATTCCAGGAGAACTCCAGTTCCAGGGGAATCTGAGACCCTCTTCTGACCTCCGCGGCATTGCACGACACAGGTGCACAGACCTGCATGCAAACAATACATTCATACACATACAAAAATAAATAATAAAAAAAAAAAAGAATGTATTTTCCTACAGATAGTTAAAGAATGTATTTTCTGGGCTGGAGAGATGGCCTAGCAGTTAAGAGTGCCTACTGCTCTTGCAGAGGACCCGGGTTCGATCCCCAGCACCCACATGGTGGCAGAAAACCGTCTTTAACTCCAGTTCCAGGGGAGTCCACCTTCTTCTGACCTCTGCGGCATTGCACGACACCTACATGCAGACAGTACATTCATACACATAAAAAAAAAAAAACAAAACAAAAAACGAATGTATTTTCCTATAGATATTTCCTTAGAAATTTTTCATTACTAAAGGTGCGGTATATTAGAAAATACATCTGTACTACCAACTTTGTGGCCGATTTTTCACATGAGATATAGTCTTGACTTTAACTCTTGCTAGTAAGAAAAAATATTCCTCTAGAAATACTGTACTAATTCCAGGGTCACATTAGCTCTGGTTTTATATTATCATCAGATCTTTTAGGGCATAATGTATGTACAGTGAATGATTATCGATAGTCAGTATGTCTATTTTTAAAAGTCATTTTGGCTATTTCTGCCCTTCACTGAGATGGTGACATTTCGAGGAAGGGACCTTAAAGAAACTAAGGTCAGGAGTTTTGTGTATGTGTATCGAAAGAACATTCTAATATGAAGAAACATCAGATAGACCCTGAGGCAATGGGTGCCTGGATTAGATGGTTTGTGAAGTAAGGATAGGAATCAAAGGTTTTTCCTTGGGTTTTGGCCCAAGTTACACAGGTTTTTTTTTTTTTTTTGTGTGTGTGTCTTTTCGAGACAGGGTCTCCCTGTAGCCCCAGCTGTCCTGGAACTCACTCTGTAGACCAGGCTGGCCTTGAACTCACAAAGATCCACCTGCCTCTGCCTCCCAAGTGCTAAGATTAAAGGCGTGCACCACCACGCCCTGCAGGACAGGTTTTTTTTAATGAGATACTGGGGTGAGCATGTATGTCAGTGAATGGTTTTGCCTGGTGATGTACATGAAGATGTCAGCCACTCAACTCTGTAAGAAACATGAGTTTGACTAGTATTTACTCCTTAATTAATTAGAAAGAGAAGAATCTTCATGGAGTAATATGTTTTATACATTAATCTTGGATTACTTGAGTAGATTACTTAAATATTTTACTATCACTGCACAATATATGTCACCATCCTGTTGATTAAATGGTGGTGCAGGGTGTTGTGGCACATGCCTTTAATCTCAGCAGAGGCAGGCGGATCTCTTGTGAGTTCAAGGCCAGCCTGGTCTACAAAGTGAGTTCCAGGGGGCTGGAGAGATAGCCTAGCAGTTAAGAGCACCGACTGCTCTTGCAGAGGACCCAGGTTCAATCCCCAGTGCCCACATGGCGGCTAAGAACCGTCTGTAACTCCAATTCCAAGAGAACTCCAGGAGAATCAGAGGAACTCAGGGGAATCTGAGACCCTCTTCTTCTTCTGAGGCATTGCACGACACGGGTGCACAGACCTACATGCAGACAGTACATTCATACACATACAAAAATAAATAAAATTAAAAAAAAACAAAAACAAAAAAACCAAAAAACAAACAAAAAAACAAAGTGAGTTCCAGGACATGGTGCTTCAGGGAGACCCTGTTTTGAAAAGAAAAGGTAAATGGTGGCATTGTGTAGACCAGCCAATACACACAGGAGGCACGGCAGTACCGAGACTATTTAGATAGGGAAGGGGAGTTAGAGGATTATAAATCGAAGGTAGTATTAAGACTAATGGGGGAAAATAGAGACATTACTGACCATATACTTAGAACTTTCAGGCATTATTCGAGTCGGTTTGTTTAAAAAATGCTTTGTTTTGAACAGTTAACACTCACGTGTGAAGTACAAAGGTTGACTTTGCGGGTCTTCCTCTGTTGCTTTCCACCTTATTTTTTAAAATAGGATCTCTCACCAAACCTAGAGTTTGCCATTTCAGCTAGACAAGACTAAGCAAGCCTCCACACTCCTCCTGTTTCTGCCTCCCCTAGTTCTGGGGTTACAAATATGGGCTGCTGAGCCAAACTCACAGGAGAACTGGGTATCCAAACGCAGGTCCTCATGCTTATGTATCAAGCACTTTACCTACCTTGCCCTCTTCCAAGCTGCATGAGCTCTCTGATTTATAGTACGTTTATGTATTTGAATGCATGATGTGTGCTCTAGGCCCCTTTGGCTTGATTTTAATTGTAGGTTCTGGATAGGTCACTCTGTATGTAGTATTAACTTTTCTTCTGTTGAGAGAAGACAGGTGCTAAGGACTGCTTTGGTATATATGAGTTTCTTTTGCCTACTTTGTCTAGGGTCACAGTAAATTAATCTTCATTTATCTGAGCTATTTTAAATTTAGAGTAGCATTGATCTCTATTCCTGAATTTGTGTCTTTATTTTAACGCACATTATTATCTTTGTCAAGTTAGAGTTTGCCTCACTGTCTTTGTCTACTGGGGCTGTCAAAGCAAAACATCATGAACTGAGTGAATGGTCCATGACCAACAGAAACTTGTCATAGTTGCAAAGTCTGGGAAGCTTGGAGTCAAAGAGCTAGAGCAAATTAAATGTGTCTAGTGAAGGCTGTTTCTGTTTTTTATTTTTTTATTTTTTATTTTATTTATTTCTGTACGTGTATTGATGTACTGTCTGCGTGCAGGTTTGTGCACCCATGTCGTGCAATGCTGCGGAGGTCAGAAGAGGGTGTCAGATTCCCCTGGAACTGGAGTTCTCCTCGAATTGGAGTTTCAGACGGTTCTCAGCCGCCATGTGGGTGCTGGGGATCGAACCCGGGTCCTCTGCAAGAGCGGTCAGCGCTCTTAACCGCTAGGCCATCTCTCCAGCCCCTGTTTGTTTTTTAAAAGCCATGCCTACAGTGAAAAGTCTCTAGTGCAGCTTCTCTTTTAAACATACTAATCCTGTTCATGAGAGCACTATCCTCAAGATGACCTCTCAACACCTCCTCCCCCACCCCCCACTGCCTTGTGGGTTTGTAGGGAGCTATGTATGATTAAAATTTGTGTGTCAGTAACAAACCTTGAATTCTAGAAGAATTATGCACTGAACGTAACAAGCCTTATGAGATGAAAAGTACTGGAGCAAATTATTCAAAATCCATGCAACTGTGGCTGGCCTTATGGAATCTACTACAATCCCAGTGAGAAAGAGTGTCGTTTATATCTTGAATTACAATCAGTCTTCATCTCTAGCTTTCTTCTAAGTCATGGAAAGGTACTGATTTGAAGATGCTGTTTTCATTAAAATTAAAAACTAGTGCTGGGGATCTAGTCAGTGGTATAGTGCTTGTCTAACAGGCCTGGATTCAACCCACTGGAAAAGAAAAGTTAGGAAGTTTTCCCATATCCATGATACAGACAGACTATATCTCCTGGTTCCTTGAGACTGGCTTATTCTGCTTACTGTGATATCTTCATGATTGATCCATGTTTGTAGTCTGTGTAACAATGGCCATCCTTTAAAGGTCAAAGAGTATTCCTTTGCATAGAGGTGTCACTGTTTTTAATCCTTTCCTTTTTTTGTGCAGATTTGGGCTGTGTATACTCAGTTGTTTTGCTTATTTGTCTCGAGTGGGTATTGGTTATTTTTAGTGTGGTAGATTGCCTTATTGAATAGTGATAAGCCATAAACTTGTATAGATAAAACTGTACTCTTGTATAGATTCATTGTTGGAAAATAATACCTATTGTCTCATGGTAATTATGGAAGATCTTAATATACAGTTCAGATATCTTGACTGTTGGAAAAGTAACCTAATATGGGTATCCTGGTGGTAAACATCATTATGGTCAGAGGCATTGTGCAGTTAGCTGGGTTTGGAAGACCTGGAAGTTGTTTTCTTGTTTGTTTGAAGATCTGGAAGTTTTTTTTTTTCTTTTTTGAGACACAGTCTCCCTGTAGCCCAGCTGTCCTTGAACTCACAAAGATCTGCCTGCCTCTGCCTCCCAAGTCCTAGGATTAAAGGCGTGCCACGCCCGGTGAAGACCTGGAAGTTTTAATATATACTTAGTTATTGTGAGGATATCTCTGATGAAGAAACTTGAGTGAACTGAGTCTTATCAAAAGGGGATGGGTTTGCCACTAAGTTAGTATTGCAGGTGTCAGTGTGAGGCTCTTACAACCAGCTGGCTAGGTGCTAATGATCTAAGTTAAGGTGAAAATAATCAGGTGAGAAAAGCTGTCAGGGAAGTCCTTTTTATTTCAGATTTGTTGCTGTCTAGAAGTCACTCATTTTCAGCGGACTCTGCAAGTCAGTGGACTCTACAAGTCAGTGTTCAGCAGAATTAAGCTTGTACCTAAATTGGAAATATTTTATTTCTGTTAATCTGTTCTAATTGCTATTCTAGCTTAGCAAATGATGTTTTGAGACTCAAGATGAGGTTTTTCTTGCTATTCTTTTGCTTTTATCGCACACTCATGAAATGCTGACATTGAAAAGCATGAGATAGTGAGAATCTAAAACAGCATCTCTGAAAGCTGTCCCTGGAGAAGCAGTCCCTGGAGATTCTAAAGAAGTTCTTCCCGCCTGGGCTTTCAGCTTATTTCTTTTTCTCAGCCTTGTCTTAGAAAAATCAGCTCGTAGAAGGAAGTTGATAATTTTTTCTTTTTTCTTTTTGAGACAGGGTCTCTCTGTAGCCCCAGGGGTCCTGGAACTTGCTATGTAGACCATGGCCTTGAACTCACAGATACCCTGCCTGCCTGTGCCTCCCAAGTGCTGGGATTAAAGGGCTGCACCACTATGTCCAGCTGGAATGTGATCATTTAAATGAGAAGTTTAGCTTGTGGGAAACAGTCCATAAAGGTTACTTTTGAATTTATTAATAATTTCTGATCTATGGTTTGAGGCAGACATTTTGATTACTGACTTTAAGTGAAATTTCCTTGTTTTACCTATTTGACTGTGGAATATTAAATTAGCCTATAAAATATAGTGGTAAATCAGTCAATCCCAGAATGTGTGGGATTTCTCCTTGAAAGCAAATAAATAACAGCTCTCTCACAGACACCAGCTGGGCATTCCATTCTCCCATTACTTTAGTTCTGAGGGTAGTACCAGCCAAGCCTGGTGGTGCAGGCCTGTAGTCCAGGAGGCTGAGGCACAAAGATTGCAAGTTCAAGGTTTGCCTGGGCTACAGAGTTTAAGGCCAGCCCTTGACAATTTACTGATTCCTTGACTAAATACTTTTGTTTTTTGGTCCTTTTGAGACAGGGTCTCCTTGTAGCCACAGCTGTCCTGCCAGACCAGGCTGGCCTTGAACTACTCACTGAGATACACCTGCCTCTGCCTCTTGAGTACTGGGATTAAAGGCCTACACTATTATGCTTGGCTTCAAGACTTGTTTTAAAGAAGAGGTCTGGCCATAGCTCATTGGTAGAGAACTTGGCCTGGTGTGCCCTAGGTTCAATTCCCCAGTACTGCAAGTTTTTGGTGAGTGGTTTTTGGTGATGATGATTTCCTTGCTTAGGCATAGACAGCTATGTCAAGTTGTGATTGGACAAAAAGACCATGAGCAAACACTAATCAGACTGAGTCTGAAAGCTCAGCAAGTCAGCTTGGACTCTTGTTCCTCTGCATAGCATTTGCTTTTCCTGGCTGTGGGACAGGACAATCCTTTCTTGATGTGGAGGCTTACGTTGCACCAACAAATAACATAGGTTAGAGATTTCCTCATTTCCAGCTTTGAAACTCAAAGTTGGGAAGAGAAATTCTGTTTTTTGTTTTTTGTTTTTGTTTTGTGGCTTGTTTGGAGGAATAGGAACAGGTGGATGAGGGTAGGAAGTCATTTTGCAGTTTGAGACCTTCTGAGCCCTAAAACATTCAGTATTATAACAAAAGACTTTTAAAAATTTTTTTATTTTTTTGTGTGTATGAATGTTGTACTGTCTGCATGTAGGTTTGTGCACCCGAGTCCTGCAGTGCCTCGGAGGTCAGAAGAGGGTGTCGGATTCCCCTGGAACTGGAGTTAAAGATGGTTCTCAGCCGCCATGTGGGTGCTGGGGATTGAACCCGGGTCCTCTGCATGAGCAGTTGGTGCTCTTAACCACTAGGCCATCCTTCTTAGGGCCCCAACAAAAGACTTTTTACATTTGTTGCTCTAGATCTGCTTCATGAGCCAAGGGAAAAAGGCCAGATGCTTTCACCTTACTGTTTTAGTACTTTAGGAAACAACTGGGGTCATGGGGGTTATAAGGTGGAAACTATGTATAAAAACCAAAAAGTATATGTCATAATATCTGTGCTTATGATTTTCCCAACTATTTATAATTTGCCTTTTATTTAGCACTAGGTTATAGATGGCAAAGGATACATAACTAAATTATCAAAAAAATTTTAATTAGCAAAATTAAAGTACTTAATGAGTGCTTTTGTATGATCAGTTTTGTAAAATCCATCTTTAACCAAGAACTAAACAACTAACTGCAAGCAAAACTGCCTTATGCTGTGTGGTCAGTTTTGATAGGCTATAGTGAGTTCTTTTAGAGTGCCTGAACATAAGATAATTTATTATGTCCACTCTCCAAAGCTTTGCTCCAGTGTGTCAGCAAATTTTGTTAAATTTGTCTTAACACACACAAAAGAAACTTGCTCTTCTGTCCTTGGAAGAAGCCTGCATCTTCCACTGTGGTGTTTGTTAAACTAGCCCCCCAACTGGTCTTCTGTTTGTTCTTTGCGTCTTACCATCTTTCTCAGCACAACAGCCACAATCACCTTATCTAGTAAGATCTTGATCTTGTTCTGTTCAAAATGTGTGGTAAAAGCCCAAGACCTACATGATCTGTGGCCTCTCCCACAACATGCATGCGTTTGTATTCATACTTAGTCTGTGTTGTCTCTTGTGCATACTTCTACATCTTCTCATCTCCCAGACCTCTGTTCATAGCCCTGTCCTGCAGTCACTGTTTCAGCCACACTGATCTTGTTGATGAAGCTTGTTTTTTGCTGCAGGGCACTTGAACACTGCCAGCTCTTTCAGATTTTTTCCTAACTCAGAATATTACCACCCGAGGGCTGGATTAATGTGCTCATCTTCACCTGTCCTTTCACTCTTTATTTTGCCATAGGATTCACCACTGTCTGGCATTCTAATTACACTGGAAGCTGGAATCTGCCAAGGGTTGTGGTCTGACATACACATGAGGTGTCCTGGTGTTTGAAGAGCTGGCACAGATGTGCAGCTCCATTTTGAATACTGAATTAATCAAGACAGAATGAGCTATCCAGAGTTTAGATAATGAGTGTAAAACATATGCATTATTAGGCAGATATTTTGATCTTAGAATTTGACATTAGCAGAAACTCAAATTTTTGGTGCTGTCAGAGGAGGGTGTCGGATTCCCCTGGAACTGGAGTTAAAGATGGTTCTCAGCCGCCATGTGGGTGCTGGGGATTGAACCCGGGTCCTCTGCAAGAGCAGTGGGCGCTCTTAACCGCTAGGCCATCTCTCTAGCCCCAACAAAAGACTTTTTACATTTGTTGCTCTAGATCTGCTTCATGAGCCAAGGGAAAAAGGCCAGATGCTTTCACCTTACTGTTTTAGTACTTTAGGAAACAACTGGGGTCATGGGGGTTATAAGGTGGAAACTATGTATAAAAACCAAAAAGTATATGTCATAATATCTGTGCTTATGATTTTCCCAACTATTTATAATTTGCCTTTTATTTAGCACTAGGTTATAGATGGCAAAGGATACATAACTAAATTATCAAAAAAATTTTAATTAGCAAAATTAAAGTACTTAATGAGTGCTTTTGTATGATCAGTTTTGTAAAATCCATCTTTAACCAAGAACTAAACAACTAACTGCAAGCAAAACTGCCTTATGCTGTGTGGTCAGTTTTGATAGGCTATAGTGAGTTCTTTTAGAGTGCCTGAACATAAGATAATTTATTATGTCCACTCTCCAAAGCTTTGCTCCAGTGTGTCAGCAAATTTTGTTAAATTTGTCTTAACACACACAAAAGAAACTTGCTCTTCTGTCCTTGGAAGAAGCCTGCATCTTCCACTGTGGTGTTTGTTAAACTAGCCCCCCAACTGGTCTTCTGTTTGTTCTTTGCGTCTTACCATCTTTCTCAGCACAACAGCCACAATCACCTTATCTAGTAAGATCTTGATCTTGTTCTGTTCAAAATGTGTGGTAAAAGCCCAAGACCTACATGATCTGTGGCCTCTCCCACAACATGCATGCGTTTGTATTCATACTTAGTCTGTGTTGTCTCTTGTGCATACTTCTACATCTTCTCATCTCCCAGACCTCTGTTCATAGCCCTGTCCTGCAGTCACTGTTTCAGCCACACTGATCTTGTTGATGAAGCTTGTTTTTTGCTGCAGGGCACTTGAACACTGCCAGCTCTTTCAGATTTTTTCCTAACTCAGAATATTACCACCCGAGGGCTGGATTAATGTGCTCATCTTCACCTGTCCTTTCACTCTTTATTTTGCCATAGGATTCACCACTGTCTGGCATTCTAATTACACTGGAAGCTGGAATCTGCCAAGGGTTGTGGTCTGACATACACATGAGGTGTCCTGGTGTTTGAAGAGCTGGCACAGATGTGCAGCTCCATTTTGAATACTGAATTAATCAAGACAGAATGAGCTATCCAGAGTTTAGATAATGAGTGTAAAACATATGCATTATTAGGCAGATATTTTGATCTTAGAATTTGACATTAGCAGAAACTCAAATTTAATTGGTGCTGTCAGAGTCAATAACTTTATGGTCAGTCACTGGTCTGGTAGGGAGCACTTCAGACACCTTCACAGATACTTTCTTGTGAGTCATTAGTTTGTTGCTGGTATTATCTACATAGAATTGTACTTTTGCTCCACCAGAATTCATACATCCAGTAAGTTCTAACGTGTAACTCACAAGTTTAGAGCTTGATGACCATGTTCTTTATTACTTGTGACCCGTAATTGCTGAAGTCACTAAAAGTTGGGTCTTTTAAAACAAAAAGAAACCCATATAGCTAAAAGAGAAAGGAAATGACAGAAACTTAGTTCACCAGTAAACCATTTTTTTTTTACTTATTTTTTATTTACTATGTTTTTATTATATTTTAAGGGATTCACAATATAAGAGCACAGTTGTTTTCAGATCACATTGACATTGCTCAGTTTGGCATACAATTAGGTAATTGGTGCTAGCATCCACAGATGAGGGATACCATTCGTTGTTTTTCTGGGACTGTGTTACTTCACTCAGCATGATATCTTCTAGCTCCAACCATTTACCTGCAAAGCTCATGATGTCTTCTTTCTTTACTGCTCACTCAGCATGATATCTTCTAGCTCCAACCATTTACCTGCAAAGCTCATGATGTCGTCTTTCTTTACTGCTGCATAGAACTCCATTGTGTAGATGTACCACATTTTCTCTATCCACTTGTCAGTTGAGGGGCACTTGGGTTGGTTCCACCTCCTTGCTATTGTGAAGAGAGCTGCAATAAACATGGCTGTGCATGTATCTCTGCAGTAAGATGAGTCTTGTTGGGTACATGCCCAGTAGTGGTATGGCTGGTTCAGGTGACAAGTTCATTTCAAGTCTTCCAAGGGTTCTCCACATTGCTTTCCATAGTTTACATTCCAAACAGCAGTGGATGAATGTTCCCTTTTTTCCCCACAACCACTCCAGCACTTGGTATCATCTGTTTTCTTGACCCTAGCCAGTCTTATTGGAGTAAGATGATATCTTAAAGTGGTTTTGATGAACACTTCTTTTTTTTCTTTTGTAGCTAATTTTATTTTTATTCTCATATTAATAACATGATGGATAAAAGAAAAAACTTTTAAACTCTCCTTTAAGTATGACTAAATTGAGACTCAAGCCAACTCACATAGCTATGACATGCTAGAGTTTCAACTGGAATCCAGGTCTGTCTCACACTTGAGTCCACACTCTTAAACCTTACTGTTGGTATTTGCAACTTTGGTCGTAGGTTATAGGTTTCTAGGTTGGTTGGTGCGTTGGTTGATTGGTTTGCTTCTCTTTAGATCTTTGTGTTTCAGCTACGTGTCTTACACTCCTAGGAAGCTGTAACTATGTCTTATTCAAATGGTTTGGGTGTAACCTTTATTTGAGGCTTGATCCCTAAGGTTCACCTCCTAGAAGCTTGATCCCTTCAGAAGGGATTATTGCCTTTCTTGAGTGTCTTCCTTTCCATGAAAGCAGGCTGTTAAGAAGAGACTGGCTTTCCCATGTGCCTTTTCTGTACTTGGCTGCATACCTTTCTGCCTTTTTTTTTTTTTAACATTTTTTTTTTAATTGATGCTTTGTGCATTTCATACATCATTTTCCAATTCAGTTCAGGCATATTTCCCTTTCCCTTCCCCCCCACCCCCACCCCATCCCAGATCATGCATTCTGCCATAACTGTCCTGCATCTTTCAGTTTTTTTCATTTTTTTAGCTATAAGTGATAATCCATGAGTACAAGCATCCTTCATGTAAAACCAATTTGCAGGCTGTTGTGCCCAAACCCCCACAGCCCCACCATCCAGCAGGGGGTGAGGGGTTGTATGTTCAATCAAATTGATCAAATCAGTGTCCAGACTACATTGCTGTAGTTTCACCATTCACCCCAATCGCAGCCCTTACATTCTACCACACCCCCCTCTTACGCAGATTGTTCCCTAGGCTTAGAAAAGGGGCACAGGTGGATGAGAGATGAACACTTAAGGTGCTTCTCAACCATCTCTAATTCCTCACTTGTGAAGTATCTGTTCAGTTCTTTGCTCCATTTATTGAGTGGGTCATTTGTTTTCTTTCTGTTTCTTTTAGTGTACAGAAGCATTTGAGTTTAATGAGGTCCCATTTGTCAATTGTTGACCTTAATTCTTGCACAGCTGCTGTCTGATTTAGGAAGTGTTTTCCTACGCCTATGTCTTGTAGTCTGCTGCCAACTTTTTCTTCTGTCGCCTTCAGAGTTTGGGGTTTCACATTGAGGTCTTTGATCCATCTGGAGTTGACTTTTGTACAGGGCGAGAGGTAGGGGTTTAATTTCATTCTTCTACAGGTGGTGACCCAGTTTTGCCAACACCACTTGCTGAAAATACTGTCCTTTCTCCATTATGTCTTCTTGGCCCCCTTGTCAAATATGAGACGGCTGAAATTGTATGTGCTCAAGTTTGGATCTTCGGTTTTGTTCCATTGGTCAACAGGTCTGTTTTTGTGCCAGTACCAGACTGTTTTTATGACTATAGCCCTGTAGTATAGTTTGAAATCTGGTATAGAGATCCCCCCTGTATTGCTCTTTTCACTCAGGGTTACTTTGGCTATTCTGGGTCTTTTGTTTAACCAAATGAAATTAAGGACTTTTTTCCAAGCCTGTGAAGAAACTCTTGGGGATTTTGATTGGGATTGCATTAAATCTACACAAGAGTTTGGGTAGAACGGACATTTTTACTATATTAATTTTCCCAATCCATGAGCATGGGAGGTTTTTCCATCTTCTGATGTCTTCAATTTCTTTCTTTAAGGGTTTAAAATTTTTGTTGTAGAGATCTTTGGTGTCTTTGGTTAGCTTTGTTCCTAGGTGTTTTGTTTTTGAGGCTATTGTGAGTGGGAAGGTCTTCTTGAATTCCTTCTTTAGTTGCTTGTTGTTGTTGTAAAGAAAGGCTACTGATTTTTCTAGGTTAATTTTGTATCCTGCCCTTTACTGAAGCTCAGTTATTTTTAGGAGTTTACTGGTGGAGTTTTTAGCATTCCTTAAGTAAACAATCATATCATCAGCCAAAAGGGGGTAGCTTGACTTCCTCTTTTCCAATAAGTACTCCTTTAATTTCCTTTTCTTGCTTTATTGCTCTAGCAAGTGTTTCAAGCACTATAATGAAGAGGAGTGGTGATAGGGGGCAGTCTTGCCGAGTTCCTACCTTTAAAGGGAGTGCTTCTATTGTTTCCCCATTTAGGATGATATTGGCTGTGGGTTTCCTGTATATGGCTTTGATTACATTTGAGGAATGATCACTCCAATCCAATTCCCTCTAGGACTTTAAGCATGAAGGGATGCTGGATTTTGTCAAAGGCTTTTTCCGTGTCAATTGAGACGATGGTGTGGTTTTTGTCTTTCAGTCCATTTATATGCTTGATGATATTTATTGATTTTCATATGTTGAACCATCCCTGTATCTCTGGTATGAATCCAACTTGGTCATGATGGATGATCTTCTTGATGTGGGTCTGTATGAAATTTGCCAGTATCACCATTTTTAATAAGTATATACATTCAAAGCACCAGGAACAGCCAGGCGTGGTGGTGCACACGTTAATCCTAGTACTCTGGAGGCAGAGGCAGGGGATCTTTGTGAGTTCAAGGCCAGCCTCGTCTACAGAGTGAGTTCCAGGACAGCTGGGGCTACAGGGAGACCCAGTCTCGAAAAGACAAAAAGAAAAATAAAAAAAGCACCAGGAACATAAGAGCACCTGATTCTGGGTGTGTAACACTTCTTACCTACTTCCTTCTGATCCTTTTGGTGTCCTAAAGAGCAAAAGCAGCTTCTCTCAGTTGTTCCGTTGTTACTGAGTTTGTGGTGGTGTTGATGAGGTAATGTTTCCCCAGCCCTCTCACAAGAGCCATTCCTGAATATTTACTTTGGCTTATGTTTAACAGATACTTGTGCCTGCTGTGTTTAGAGCACATAGCATATACCGAACATCATGTATCATGTGTTGGGAATAGTGTGCGACATTTCTAGTATACACTTGGTGTATACTAGAGCTTGTTATACTCCAGGCTGTGGTTAAACAACAGGTTTAACCTGTTGTTAATAAAGACAAAAGGAAGATGTAAAAACTGGCATGGAAATGTGTTTCTATGTCTCCATCAAAAGGTCAAGGCGAAGTAGAATGTTGTGTAGATGTTTGCATGGCGCTTTTCATACTTACTAATTTTATAACTTAAAGAGTAGTTGAGGGTAAGACTTTCTGGTGAACATTCCTGTTATATATAGTTCATGATTTTGTACTTAATGTTTTTACAGTTTTACCTAAGGCCTGCTGCTCGTATTGGTGACTTTGCTTATGAGATAGTCTCACTATGTAGCTCTAGCTAGCCTCAACTCAAACCGTTTAGATCAGGCTGGCCTTCAACTTGGGTCTGCCTCTCTGCCTCCATTGCTAGGATTAAAAGCCTGGACCATTAAGCCCAGCCTGGGTGAAGATACTTTAAAATGAAGTTTTAAGTTTCTTATTGTAACACATTTTTAGCCCTGGATTGTAATAATTCTGCAAAATTGTTTCAGCAGTTAAAAAAAGTATCATGGTTTCTTGTTGGAATCATCTAATTTGTTACTAAACATTAACCTAGTTTAGTTTATTACTCCTGCAGTTAGTTTTGGAATATCATAGTGGATGGTTTTTATTCATAGTTTAAAGTTAATTCTGGAAGGTCTGTCAGTGTCCTTGTTCTTTTAGCTTAGTCTTTATTTGGAAACACTGGGAAGAGCTGTCCATTTGCTGTTGTCTTGACTGTCACAGAACCTGGGTGCCTGTCTTCTGCCTAAGCTAATGAATGACTTCTCCTGCTGGGATAGGACTTGTGGCCGTTCATTGACCAAGACAAAGTTGAGCAAATGTGACAGTGCATCCGTTAAAAAGAAAATACATTTCATAGTCAATTTTGTTTGGACAACTTAAAAAAAAAATTTTTTTTTTTTTTTTTTTTTTTTGTCTTTTCAAGACAGTTTCCCTATAGCCCTAGCTGGCCTGAAATTCACAAGGTTGGCCTTGAACTCACAGAGATCCACCTGCCTCTGCCTCCCGAGTGCTGGGATTCACCTGGCAAAACCAATGTAGTTAAAGGCAACCATAAAAGATTATCAAATCCATAATTTCATGAGAAAGTTGGATTTCATTTATAGGAGCCAAATGACATTTCTAATTGGATTAAGTATTATACCCAATTATCCTCGTGGCTTATTGCGTACACTGTATAGTCACTTAAAAGCTATTTGTTGTATTGCTTTGAGTTATAAAAGTGATCAAGTTTTGCATGAGAAGCACTTACATAAGGTTCTTGCCACATCAGCCAGATTGAGAAATAAGTTAATGCATTTGACTTGATTTCTTCGAGTTGCTTCTGGAAGAAAAGTTATGGTCCTGTATGGGTTTTATGTTTGAGCATTGTGATCATGCATCTGCCTGCCTACTTCAGTATCTTTGTGGTGTCAGTAGCTAACTTGGTATCTCCGAGCTCCAGTCTCTTCCCCTGTCAAAGGAGGTAGATGAAGATGAGATCAAATGACAGTGTTTAGCTTGTATAGGAATAGCAGATGTTGCCCCCCCCATCACCCTGTGATATGATATTGTGCAGCAGTGCTGTAGAAGAAAGTCTGAAATTCCAGCCAGTGGATCCAAGATCTAGTTCTTTGATTTTACTACAGTGTGTTCTTTGGATCAGTCACTTGAGTACAGACTCTGTGTCCTGTAAAACGGGTTCTGAGGGCTGGAGAGATGGCCTAGCAGTTAAGAGTGCTGACTGCTCTTGCAGAGGACCTGGGTTTGATCCCCAGCACCCACATGTGGCGGCTGAGAACAGTCTTTAATTCCAGTTCCAGGGGAGTCCGACACCCTCTTCTGACCTCCGAGGCATTGCACGACAGGGGTGCACAAACCCACATGCAGACAGTAAAAAAAAACCGGGTTCTGAAAATTGAGTGATACAGTAAGTCCTTTAGATCTGGGCTAATTTTAGTTTCCAGTTGACTTCTGTCTTTGCTTGCCAGTGGTTACATTTTTTTCTGTGTAGAGGAAGTACTGTTTCAGAGCATTAACTTGGTATCCTGTGTTGAAGGTACATTTAACTTGCAAGAGCAGGTGTAGGAAACAATGTGGTGTTCTTCCAGGAGGGGAGCACAGGCACATTCACACTCACACATACATACATGTGCACAACTTGATTTAAGCAGGATTGGGGGGACAGGAATGTGATAAAGTCATCAGTTTTAAAAGATGGTTGTGGCTGCTGGCAGGGTGTTAATGGACATTGTACCTTGGTTCTGTTCACCATTTTTTGCTCCAGTGTTTGTAGCCCTCTAGCACTGTCAGCTTCTGTAGACAGATCTCCCTTTCTAACCTATGTTTCTCACAACCTACAGAAATTTAAGTCTTAGGACTGTGTCATCTTTTGACACAGGACTTGAAATAGTCTTATCGGCGGGCGGAAAAAAAAAAAAAAGAAATAGTCTTCTATCATTTGACTTCTTTTTGAAGCGGTTAAGTCTCACTTTGTTTTTAGCACAGATTCTAGCTCTGTTCCATTCTTTGTGTGTTGATCTCTTCAGCTAGTTCATGCCCCCAGGGGAGAAAAGTTTGTGTGTGGGGTTTTGTTTTTTTTCTCCCTTTTTTTGCAATGGCTTCTTCTGTAGCTCCAGCTGGTCTGGAACTTACTGTGTAGACCAGGCTGGCCTGGAACTCGGAGAGATCACCTGCCTCTGTCTCCCTAGTGCTGGGATTAGAGATGTGCATCACCATGCCCGGTGGAAGCTTTCTTTTTTATGTGGCTTAATAAAGTTTCCTGATCTGCATCCTAAACTAATTATAATTGCTTTTTGGTGGGAAATGTATGTACATTTGGTAAGTTATTTTACTTTGTGCAGCTCTAGTATTTCTTTTCTTGGAACAAAGATTGTGGGTTCTTATTAGCTATAAAAACATAGTACTACATGAATTTATTATGGAGTAATTTTAATGCTTTTTTTTTAAAGAACGGTTTGGCAGGGTGAAAAGAGGGACAGGTGCCTGGCAGGGCCCCATGGGGCAGCAGTGAGATCCTTCTGTAGAAACAGACATTCCTCAGATCTTAGAGTATACATGACTTCTGTGATCAAGCCCAATCTCAACCCATGCAAGCAGACAAATTATTTTTCATGTACCTGGCTGTTGTAATTCAGTTCAGTTCTGATACTTCCTACCTCGAGAGAGCATCAGACTAAGGTTCAGGATACAGTCCTGAAGGCAGCTCCCTTCCCTTCAGATGCCAGGCACAAGTCCTATTTGTTTCACCTGTGCTTCTGATAGACCATCTATAAACTAGAGTTCCCACAGTCCTCTCCTATTAGTATGCTAGAGCATCTCACAGGACTGGGCAACACTCAATTTGTGTTTACTTTCTATTAAAAGTTTGTTACAGGGGCTGGAGGAATGGCCTAGCAGTTAAGAGCACCCACCGCTCTTGCAGAGGACCCGGGTTCGATCCCCAGCACCCACATGGCGGCTGAGAACCGTCTGTAACTCCAATTCCTGGAGAATTCCAGTTCCAGGGGAATCTGACGCCCTCTTCTGACCTCCTCGGCATTGCATGACATGGGTTCACAGACTTGCATGCAGACAGTACATTCATACACATAAAAAAAAAAATAAAATAAAAAAAAAGTATATTACAAAGAGTACTGATGAACATCAGATGAAGAGATGTATAGGCAAGGGATGCAAGAAGCAGCAGTGAGACACTGGTTTGTGGGGTTATAGGAGAAAGCACTGCAAAGCAAGGGCTGGCACTTGAATCTTTTGAAATGACTTTGACATAGTAGTGGCAGTGGACTCCTTGATTTTCTTAGTCATGGCAGCAGTTAACAGTACACAGACCAACATGTAAGTCCTTATTTTTTTTGTTTCTGTTTTTAAGTCATTGAAATTATGAGACTATCAGTCATATGGAAGCATTATAGTTTTTCGGAACCATTATCTCAAAAGGAAAGGAGAATGATACAAATACATGGGCTGAGGTGCAATGATACATGTGCAATGATACAAATACATTTTGAGGTGCATCGAAGTGTTCCAAGCTGTGACTTACCTTAACATGTTCTTGAAGTAACATGGCGTGGATTAAAAGGTATGCTTTAGTAATCTCTCAGTAACCCCAGTCATGGATAGAACCAACACAATTCTGTAGTTTTTGCATATTTTAAGATACTTTAATATTTAGATTGCATATATATATATATATATATATATATATATATTTATTTCACAAGCTTTGTGACTTGACTTCCTTTTGGACATCAGTTTATAGAAAGCTCAAAGGGGGTCTGGAGAGATAGCCTAGCGGTTAAGAGCACTGACTGCTCTTGCAGGGTTCAATCCCCAGCACCCACATGGCGGCTAAGAACTGTCTGTAACTCCAATTCCAGGAGAACTCCAGTTCCAGGGGAATCTGAGACCTTCTTCTGACCTCCGTGGCATTGCATGACACGGATGCACAAACCTACATGCAGACAGTGCACTCATACACATACACATACACATACAAAAACAAAATTAAAAAAAAAACCAAAAAAAAAACATTTAGAAAGCTCAAGGATAGATGCTTTCCTTGGGTTTTAATTGTAAAGGGCTATGATTTCTAGTTTGAATAGTTGACAGATTAGTCATTTATCTTAGTATCTTTATGATTTGCATCACATATTCTGCATCATGTCATTTCACGGTAGCCAAAATAGGAAAAAAAAAAAAATTGGATAAATTCTTCATTTGGGTCATTAATGTGACCAAACAAAATGAGTCTTCAGACCATTTATAGTATAGTGCCTTTTGTGAAAATTTTCACTTAGAGGCAGATAAATGATTTTTTTTAAATTAGTAGTGTGACTTCAATATATCTATGCAGCTAATCATGTGTTTGTAGTATTGGGTCTTATAATTAATTACTTGTGATTCCCAGGAGTAATTCTAGGCTTTGTGGTACCCACTTAGCCATCAAAAATCTTATTGGCTTTTATGTTCATAAAATTTTATTTGCATGATGTAAAAGTTATTTCATTATTATTATTTATTTTTTTACTTTTTATTTTTCTGTGTATGAATGTACTGTCTGCATGCAGGTTTGTGCACCCGTGTCGTGCAATGCGGTGGAAGTCAGAAGAGGGTATCAGATTCCCCTGGAACTGGAGTCAAAGACAGTTCTCAGCCACCATGTGGGTGCTGGGGATCGAACCCGGGTCCTCTGCAAGAGCAGTCCGTGCTTTTAACCGCTAGGCCATCTCTCCAGCCCAAGTTATTTCATTATTTAAAATCTTAGCAACCTAAATTTTGTGCTGTGGTTGCTACTAAATTTAATTTTTATACATTAGAAGTGAACCAGTTAATTGGCAATATACTGAATTTGTTAATGCTCTATGAGGTTTACATTTCTATATGTTTTCAACAGTGAAGGGAAGTATGTTAGACGGACAGTTGAGAAGGGTGAGTCATAGATAATAGGTGCATAGGAATAGAGGTTCATTCATACTCTATGATTTTATTTTATTTATTTATTTATTTATTTATTTATTTATTTATTTATTTATTTATTTATTTATTTGTGTGTTTTCGAGACAGGGTCTCCCTGTAGCCCCAGCTGTCCTGGAACTCACTCTGTAGACCAGGCTGGCCTTGAACTCACAAAGATCCGCCTGCCTCTGCCTCCTGAGTGCTAGGATTAAAGGCGTGCGCCACCACGCCCGGCTCATACTCTATGATTTTTAATCCGGCTGTCTTATACGAGGAACTTTTGGCATGTTGGTAGCTAAGTTATTAGTGAATTTAGTTGTTAAAGCCAGGGGCGGGGGGGGGGGAGACTTTTAAATTAAAGTCTGGTCTGTAAAGACAGTGATCAAATCATATTCCAAGATATTAGCCTGGGCAATTGTTCATTTCAACCCAGAATTTTCATGTCTGATGGCAAACAGTAAGCCTCTCTCTTCTATAAAGATGAGCTCTAACATAACACTTTCAAGATGGTTTTCAGTATATTGTTTACAAAGATCATTTATCCATGAAACTTTCTACCTCAAGTTTAAATTGTATTTCTGGATTGCACTCAGGCCTCCATTTGTTTTGTTTGAAGTGCAGAGAGAATTTTAGTTTGCTGTGAACGTTGGCAATTTTTATTCTTGTTGGAAGAATGACAGCTCTGTACTTAAGAACTTCAGAGCCATTTGACGTAAATATCATACCTGGTTAGTTTATTTTGTTATTTTCACAGGTTGTGAGAATAACCTGGAAAATATAAACGCATATGTTAATTTACATAACTATAATTTATATACTTGATAGATACATGATCGTATGCAGGATTGGGCATATAGGAAGCAGTGGAAGATTTGAGAGTGGTAGTGACAGTGGTTATTCTGTGTGAAATTAGAATTCTTGAGGTAACATTTTCTAACCTATCCTGATTCTTTCATGTATTTCTGATTTTTTTTTTTCTAGAGCAAAGTGGGCAGTCATTGATTGACATTTTTATTATTTATTTAATTTTGTTCTTTTTTTGAGACAGGGTCTCCCTGTAGCTCCAGCTGGCCTGAAACTCATAATATAGACCAGGCTGGCCTTGAACTCACAGAGATCCGCCTGCTTCTGCCTCCCAAGTGCTGGGATTAAAAGTGTGTACCACCACATCCAGCTGATTTTGCCTTTTTAAAAAAATTTTTTATTTTCTTGGTCTTTTTATCGAGACAGGGTCTCTCTGTAGCCCCACCTGTCCTGGAACTCTCTCTGTAGACCAGGCTGGCCTTGAACTCACAAGGATCCGCCTGCCTCTGGCTCCCAAGTGCTAGGATCAAAGGTGTGTGCCACCATGCCAGGCTGCTGATTTGCCTTTTTTAATTTGAGGCACCCCCCTCTCCCTGAAAATTGGCTCTTTGCTAGGGTAACTCTAAAGTTGTGTTTTTCAAATTGCAAGCATCAATGTGTTTATTAGTAGGTCATAATAGTCAGTTTAATGGGTTATATCCATCATTTAAAAAATGTCTTAGGAAAAAAAGTCTTATGGTAAGAAAATAAAAGTTACCAAATAAAGGAAAGTGTGGATTATTTCTTAAATTGTATTTCAGGTTTTTTTTTTTTTTTTTTGGCGTTTTTTGAGACAGAGACTCCCTGTAGTCCCAGCTGTCCTGGAACTCACTATGTAGACCAAGTTGCCCTTGAACTCCCAGAGATCTGCCTGTCTCTACCTCCCGAGTGCTGGGATTACAGGCGTGCTCCACTAGGCCTGGCTTGGTTTCGGTTTTTTAAAAGATTAAAATAGAGAAAACATATATAAACTTAAGTGGTTTTTTTGTTTGTTTTTGTTATTATTGTTAGCTCTAGGCATATTCTTTTATAGTCACCAAATTCCTTTGCACTAGTTTTACATTGTCCTACCTCACTGGAAAGAAGTGACCAGTTCAGTTACCTGCGGCTTCTAGTGGTATATCACACTCTCTGTCTGACTTGCGTGGATCCCTCCTATCTTTTTTATATAAGGAGATCAGGAAAGTTACTACAGGAGTGTGTTCAAAGCAGAAGAGAATAGGAAAATAGTCCAGCAGTGGTTCTTTTTTTTTTTTTTTTAAATTTATTTATTCTTGTATGTGTGTGAATGTACTGTCTGCATTTAGGTTTGTGCACCCGTGTCCTGCAATGCCACAGAGGTCAGAAGAGGGTGTCAGATTCCCCTGGAACTGGAGTTAAAGACGGTTCTCAGCAGCCATGTGGGTGCTGGGAATCGAACCCGGGTCCTCTGCAAGAGCAGTTGGCGCTCTTAATCACTAAGCCATCTCCAGCCCCCAGCAGTGGTTCTTGAATGTCAGCCAAGGCTGTTTTACCAGGTAACATTATGCCATGTGCCTTCCCTGCTTCTGAATAAACTCATAGGTCAGTGTTTTCAAATTTCTAGCAATAACACATTCTGGAGTTAGTAGAGAATGTGTTGATGAGAGGAAAACTTCGTGGATTCATGTCCCTCCTCCTGCCTTCTGAGAGCCAACTGGTGTTACCAGAGTTGGAAGCAGCAAGCATCTTTACGTATTAACCCCTATTCTCTTGTTAAACTTTTCTTTCTTGGGTATGTATAGGTATTAGACTGTCTAGGTCTAGTAATGACCAGCTGGGAAGCTGCATGAAAGCCAGTCTTGTCAATCCCTGTCACCAAATTGATGTCAACTCCTTGGTTTTCAGGTATCTCAGACAGAAGTTACCAGGTCCACCATCTCTTATATCTGATGAAAGGGTGTAGTTAATTTATAAAGCCTGGTTTTAGTTGCTTTATTTTTTTTTTTTACTGTCTACCTTGATAAATACCTATTTTTTTATTTTTATTTTTATTTTTTAGTCTTTTTTGAGACAGGGTCTCCCTGTAGCCCCAGCTGTCCTGGAACTCACTGTGTAGACCAGGCTGGCTTGAACTCACAGAGTTCTTCCTGCCTCTGCCTCCCAAGTGCTGGGATTAAAGAGTGCTGGGATTAATGGAACTAAAGGCGTGTACCACCACTCCTGGCACACTTCAGTTTTTTCTTTTTTTTTAAATCATTAAATTTTATGAACAAACTTTGTACATTTTAATACATGTGGAATTTTACATCTAGGTAAAATAACACATTCAAAGTTTACCATTTAAACAAATTGTTACAGAATAATAACTGTGGGTTAAATAAGTAAAATAAACCACACTGATTTTTTAAATTATCTACAAAAGTTTTTACTGTTTTAAAAATCCCCCTGAACATGTAAAAATAATTTTACCTATCAATTAAACCTACTAATTAGAAATATTACAAATCAAAAAAAATCAATGTTATCTTATGGATTTTTCACATTACAAAACAGATTCACAAACTGTATTTATAGAAATAAGGTAAGAACTGTGCAATGTTTGACCAAGAGACATATTGTAGAATTAACAGTTTTTAAGGTACCATTGTCCTGTCATGGGATAATAGACTGTATTCTTACTGGCCTTTTTGATTTACAAATAGAATGACCAGATAGACCATCTTATTTTGAAAGAAACTATCTTAATCTCTATAGATTTGTCATCACTGAATTTTTGTGAGTGGGTTACTGGTAGGTCTAAAGGTTGTGAAGTCTTCTTTGTTAGTATACTGACATGACAGTTGATCCTTGCTAGCTGTTTTACATTAATTAGCTTTGAAATGCTTTGAAATAGTGCCCTAGCATTCTCACTCCACAGGCTTGGAAATAGAAGTTAAAGAATAACTGAAAGCACCAGGGAAGCTTGGGCGTTGTGTGGGGGCGCAAAACTTGGAAGCCTTGTGGCTGTTCTGTATTTGAATGAGGCGAGCGTGAGTGGCTGGGACTTCTTGAGGGTAGCGGCCCAGACTAGTAGGATTAATTTTTGAGATTTACCAGAACTGAACCAAGGCACCAGTGAGTGTCTTAGTGTATTTTTAATGTTTTCATATTTTGTGTATTTCAGTCAGTTTAATGTGACGAATTCAAGCTTATAATATTGTCAGTTTGCCTCTATGTACATGTCTTCATAAAAGCAGGCAGGTACAATTCAAGATGCCTTTTGTGTGTGCCATGCTCATTGTGGAAATAGGTTGCCATTTTCTTCATTGGGTTACTTATAATTTAATCTAGATTTGACTAATACTTAGAGCCATTACCACACTCAGATTTTTCTGATTTATTTAACCTTACAGTATTCATATTTTCTGGTTGGATTACTATAATATGTGATCCGTAGTTTTCATTTGCTGCTAAATACTTCATTGATTAATAAAGTGCCTTTTTTTTTTTTTTAAACTGAAACATTAAACAAAACCCTATATGCTAGGTGGTTGGAATAATGGGAAAAGCAAAGGGTAGCACATAGCTTATGCCCTAGGACGTGCCTTTTTTATTTCTGTGTGCAGCTCATTGTCTTAGTATGATTGATGTGTGCGTAAAGTAGAGGAAAGCCCTCCCTTGTAAGTTAGAAACATTGAAACTTAGGTAAGAGCATATGTAGAGAGAAATTCTTCTCTGTTGCTTTTCTGTTTACCAGAAGCCAGTTTAGGACAACATGAGAGGGTAAGTGGCAGTGAGAGCTTCATCTTATCTTAAGGAATCAAGGGATAGAAATAAACAGTGGCCTTTAAAGAATTGCTTGTGGTTGCAAAGAGTGATGGAAGAGGCCTGGAATACTGTAGAGCAGAGAGACTACACATGTCCTTAGGGATCATTCATGTGTACAAGTTGGTAAGAGAAGAAATATTAAGAATTAAGTAGCTATGAGCTGAGTATGGTGGCCCATGCCTTTAACCTCAGCATTGGGAGGGAGAGGCAGAGGCAGATGGATCTCTTGAGATAGATGGATACCAGCCTGGTCCATATAATGAATTCCAGGTGAGCTGTGACTACAGGGAGATCCAAAAAAAGTTATAATGAAGTTTATTCCTAAAGAAAAGCTATTTTATTATATTTTATTGGCATGGGTGTTGTTGCCTGCATATATGTAAGCATACACATTTCATACAATGCCCGTGAAGGCCAGAACTGGTTGTTAAAGCCACCATGTGGTTGCTGGGAACTGAACCTGGGTCCTATGGAAGAGCAAGCCATTGTTCTTAAACACTGAGCCATATCTCTAGCTTCTGTTCTATTTTTTGAATAAATAAATTTGAGTAAGTTAACTAACATCACCTTTGCTTTTTGCATAACAAACTTAGAAGACTATAGAGTAGCAGATAAATAACATAGCATGAATAGAGCAAAAAGTTTAGTCTATGCCAAGTGGAGGCATTATTTTCAGTTTTCTCAGTGCTACCTCAGTTAATGTACTGAAGCACGCCTGCTGAGCTATATGCCAGTCACTGGAAATAGGGGCTATGAGGAATACATTATGTAGGGAATCAAATTTGTAGACCAGGAAGCAAGTCTCAGATCTACCTCAGGTACTACTGTTTTGTCACGGTAAGTATCTGATGGTTGTGGAATATGGTACAATGCAAAGTAGAACAGCTTGTGGTCAGATCTTGAACCATCATCTCCTGAACCACAGCTGTGCCCTTTTTCAGCTTATTTTCCTTTCAGAACTGCACGGCCCTCTTGAGGCTTGTGTGAGCAAGTGTAAGCTCCTGGGGCCGATCCTCCATGTAAACAGTGCACGGAAGGCAGACGGCTGATGGCTCAGACGCACTTTGGCAGAAAGCTGTTCTTTAACCTCTGAATTGTGCTTAAGACCACTTCTCCATCATGGGTTGTCCTTTACCACAGATGTACATTTGTTCATAATGTGGCATGTGATGACAGAAAACATAATTATTTATAACTTAACAGATCTAATATTGCTGGGCGTGGTGGTGCACACTTTAATCCTAGCTCTTGGGAGCCAGAGGCAGGAGGATCTTTGTGAGTTCAAGGCCAGCCTGGTCTACAGAGCGAGTTCCAGGACAAGCTGGGGTGGCTACAAGGAGACCTGTCTCAAAAAGACCAAAAAAAAAAAAAAAAAGATCTAATATTGTTTAGGGTATTAAATACAAATAAGTCTCCTTTCTTGTGCAGTAGTGTTACAGGGAAGGCTTAGGAGTCTGTTCATAAGTTCTCACCATTTTGTTTTACTTTATTGAATATTTTCTCTTATAATTCATATGTAAGGTATCATCCTCAAAATGTCTTTAAAAATAGGAATTTCCCTTCCCCTTCTCTACTCCATAAGGGCAGGCTTCTTGGTTGAAATACCTTAAACTCTTCAATGTCTTTCGACTCTGCATTGGACCCTATATTAGCTGTTGTCTTAGGTTAGCTTTGCCCTGGTCTAAAAGTCGTTCTCAATTAATTAAAATACAAATACCCCTCTACTTTTACTTACAAAGTGGATACTGGGGCCTGGAGAGATGGGTCACTGATTAAGAATAATTGGTGCTCTTGCAGAGGACCTGGTTTGGTTCCCAGCACCCACAGGGCACCAGACAAATGTCCTAACTTAGGTTCCAGGGGACCTGACACCCTCTTCTGCCCTCTGTGGGCACTGCATACATGCGATGCACTTACATACATGAAGGGAAAATGCTCATACATTGAAAAAACAAATAACTTATAGTTGACTGTGGTGGTGCACACCTTTGGGAGTCAGAGAAAGGTGGGTCTCCGTGGGTTCAAGGCTAGCTTGGTCCACATACCAATTTCCAGACCAGCCAGTGTTACACAGTGAGACCCTGTCTCAGAACAACAAAAAGCATATAGGTATAGATATAAAGGGGATACCTCCTGATAAGCCATAAAAAAATCCTAAGTCAGAAGTGCTTGTCATTGTAGCATAACACAACATTAAACAGTATAGGTTGCTTAGCTTCATGATCTAAGTTGTCTGGGAACTGCGGCTTTCTGCTATTGCCTAGCATCTCAAGAGAATACTCTCCAGGCCCTACTGTCCTTTATAAAACTAGTAAAAAGAAAATGAATGTCTTGTCAACCCTGTTGGCATTTGAGTGTCCAGAACTGAACTGCAGTGAATATTTTGTCAGTCTTAATGCAGACTGTGAGGAAAATACGAACATGGACCTTGCAGTTAATGGGAACCTGGTTAGGGTAGCTCCTGAGCTGGTTTCCTTTCTGTATACTGATAATGACACCACTTTCAAGATTGGTGTGGGAAGAGGTGAGATAGTCATGCCTGTGCCCTAACATTGCTTGTAGTGGCTTTGAGTGTAGTGTGCTCCATGCAGGTAAGGGACCATGCTTCTTGTTTGTTGTTGGATGTTGCAGTCAAGTAAGTATCTGGTGCAGTGCCTGCCACACCAGAGGCATTTAAATGTATGTTGAATGGTGAAAGAAGACAGCAACCAAAATCTGGGAGAATAATTTTCCATTTTCTCTCCTTTCTGATCTCAAACCTAGATAAAGGAAGTAAGTTTTAAAATCAATAGTAGAATTATTCTGAATCCTAATACATACTAAGCATAGTTCCATGAGTAAATTATTAATTGCTGATTTTTATAAAATGTGGTTTACCAAACATAGGACCACAGTTAATGACAATTTTCTACCTAGTAATAGTAAGAAGAAAACAGTGTTGGAATGGCCACACTAAGATTGATTAACTAATTTATTGTTTTGTGTTTGTGCTTGTCTGATAGGGTTACATATGGGTGTCATGGGGCTAAGGTGTGGGGTCCAGGAATTGAGCTAGGGTGGCCAGACTTCTGAGGCAAGCACCTTTACCCACTGAGCTGTCCTGCCTGGACCAGGATATAGAAGATGGAGATGGAAGAGGCTGACCAAAATGCCAGGACTAAAATCTTGAATGTTATCTTTGACTTTTTCATAGAGTATTTGGCTTAATATAAAGTATATCTTTCTGCCGGGCATGGTGGTGCATGCCTTTAATCCCAGCACTTAGGAGGGAGAGGCAGGCAGATCTTTGTGAGTTCAAGGCCATCCTGGTCTACACAGTGATTTCCAGAACAGCTGGGGCCACAGGGAGACCTTGTCTCCAAAAAAAAGTGTATCTTCCTAAATGGTTTCAGCAGAGGACCAGAAATTGCCAGTTCTATAATATAAATATGAATAAAAAATATGAAGACACTCATACCATATAGTCCAAAAAAGGATTTGAATACCAAGCATGTATTTAAAAAAGCTTAAAAAATATACATGTGTGGGGCTGCTGACCCCATCATTGGACAGGCTGAAGAGGGCACACATGGGGCTGATGGCCCTGCCACCAAGCATGCAGCTTCAGGACTGATGGGCCCATCGCCAAACACGTGGTTGCAGAACTCCTGGCTCCCACAACCAAACGGGCTGAAGAGCCAGCTGTGGGGTTGATGACCCCATAACCAAGCAATAGCAGTAACAGCCCAGGGATCACGTCAGGTGGTACAAATCTGTGAGATCTGTTTATTTCTACACAGCCAGTAGCTTAAATAGGTTGCATGACATCACCTCCCAGTGGCCAATCTTAGACCTCCATACCATCACACGTCATTCCAACTGGTGGGGTGTATTCAGAAAAGGGAAGTGCTGACAAGCAAGCCTACTCTGACTTCTGAGCATGTGCTGGTAGAAAACAGGACATGCCCTACATTTTTCCCCCTGCCTAGTATGTGGTAACCAGATTGCTAGCCTGCATATGCTCAAAATAAGACTGAGCCCAGGATTGCTGTCCCATATACATGTGTACATATACATTTCTAAATTACAGTGATATACCAGTGGAAAATATACAGATCACGAATGTATAATAGAGTTCCTTTTTACAAGGTGAATGTTTATTTGTAACCACTGCATAGAGGAAGCAGTCTCGAGCCAGTGAAATGTCATAATAGGTAAAAGTGCTCTCCATCAAGCTTGATATTGGAGTTCACTCCCCAGGACTCACATGGTGGAAGGATTCATGCAAGTTTTCCTTTGACTTGCACATGTGTGCCATGGCATGTGTGTGGAAGTCAGAGGACAACCTTGGAGTCAGTATCTGCCGTATATATGGGCAGAAACTTCTGGTATCAAGTTCAGGTCATCAGACTTGGCAACAAACGCCTTTACTACCTGAGCTGTCTAATCTTGTCAGGCCTGGTTTGAGTTCTTACTGAGTGCTAGTAATATTTTGTTTTGAGGGTGTTGACTTAAAGAATCCAGCTTTAAAATTAGAAGGATTTGGCCCAATTGTTAGTTTCTTCAACTGGTAGTTACATACTTTTGTGTACTTAATTCTGTGGGGCCTAGAATTTACTCTTCTGAGACTTGGCCTACATTTCTTTCACTTCCCTCCTCACTAAAATTCTCTGTCTGGTGAGGTGGTGCATGCCTGTAGTCCCAGTACTCAGGAGGGAGAGGCATGTGGGCCTCTTTGAAATTGAGGCCAGCCTGGTCTACATAGGAAGGTCCAGTCTTAAAGAGAAAATCTCGTAGGCTGCTCCTTCTGTTTTAATATTCTCGGAGATCTGACTAGTCTCATGCCCAACTCTTGTTTGTGTATCCTGAATAGCATTTACAACCTAACTGGACCCATTCAGACTATGTGCTAAATGTTGCATGTAGTTTTGAGTAGAGACCTTGGAGAACAGGTTAAGAAACCTGCATATGGTTCTACCCTGTAGAATTTTGAGTTTCATTTTTTTAAAAATTTTTTTTTTTTATTTATTTTTGTATGTGTACGAATGTATTGTTTGCATGCAGGTCTGTGCACCCGTGTCGTGCAATGCCGCGGAGGTCAGAAGAGGGTCTCAGATTCCCCTGGAACTGGAGTTCTCCTGGAATTGGAGTTACAGACGGTTCTCAGCCGCCATGTGGGTGCTGGGGATCGAACCCGGGTCCTCTGCAAGAGCGTCGGTGCTCTTAACCGCTAGGCTATCTCTCCAGCCCCTGAGTTTCATTTTAAGAAGGCAAAAAAAGAATGTTTCTTCTGCTAGTGTATCAAAGAACATTCAGAAGGTTTAGAGAGGTTTCAGTAATTCTGATAGTCTGGTTTCTCTCTTGGAATAAATTTTTAAGTGACTCTCAAGTTTCAGAAATTACTGTATTTAATGGGAGTAAAGGGTTTTCATTGCTTATGATTTGAGGTGTGAAACATAAAGAAGGGAAGTGTATCTGCCTCATGTATGCAAGCCACGTTTTATGATCCTGTGGATTTCCACAGAAGGTAGATAGTGCTGAACACTGCACATGCAGCTTACCACATAGCTAAGTCACAGAGTGTGCTTCTTGTTAGGACTCACCAATTCTAAGTACTTGTTTTTGATTATGTGTATATGTGGGGAATATGTCCAGGTGCCTTCAAAGGCCAGAAGAGGGCATCAGATCCTTTGGAGCTGGAGTTACAGGTAGTTGTGGCTGCTCAATTGTGGGTGGGACCTCAACTTCGGACTCTTGGAAGGCAGTCAAGTGCTCTTTCTTAACTGCTGAGCCATCTCTCCAGTCCCCTAGCTATAGGTTCTATGACAAACTTCACTTCGCCATCCTGTTCCTTTTATATTTTTGTCATGTTGGTAATCAAAATCATTCATCTTTGTGAACTTAGATTCTTTAGTTTTAGAAGTTGTGTGTCTTATTTTGTAAGTTACTGGGGAGCCTGTTGCCTGATCTGGTAGGTACTTTTCCTCAGCACCTCAAAGCTGCGTCTCAGGATCCTTTCCAAGCCATAGTTTAAGGCAAAGCTGAGAGAGGGGGGGGGGGGAGGAGGGGGGGGGGGAGGGAGAATGAATATATATCCATAATGTAAAATTTGCATTTTACCCAATTTAACTGTACTGTCAAGTGGCATTAAATATATTCCCGCCATCATGCATCCACTGTCCATCTGTAGAACTTAAGCTAATCCAGCTTTGAAACTGCATTCATTTAATAATAACTGCATTTTCTCTGCATGTGTTCAGCTCTTTGTTATGAGACTATTTATTTGTGACTATGGAGAATCATTGGCTTTGGAGTCAGACCTAAACTCACTCTCCTGTCTACCACTTCTTAGCTTGGGCTCCCACTTGCTCCATTTCCCTTTTCTCATTTTAGGGATTCCTTCTTTGGTGAGAGCTAAGATGCCCAGCAAAGGCCATCTCTGTACTTGATTCGCAGTGGTGAGTCGGTGGCTCCCCTCACTGGTGCAGATGGCTTGTTCCTTTCTTTGTCATTAATCTGATACCTGGTTTTGCATACCTAGATAGCAGTTATAGCATCGTGATAGAAAGAATTTCAAGTCTTTACTGTCTTAAGATGTACTTTATAGATGTTGTTATATTCAATCTGTGTACCTATTTACCAGATGTGTTTCCTGATCAGAGCCATGCCTGTTACTGACAGCTGCCACTCTGTTCTCTGAATCAGATTGCTCTCTAGGTACTGTATGAATACTATCTGCTAGTTCTGTATTTTCTTTTTTTTTTTCTTTTTTTTTTTTTTTTTTTTGTCTTTTTGAGACAGGGTCCTCCCTGTATCCCCAGCTGTCCTGAAACTGTGTAGACCAGGCTGGTCTTGAACTCACAAAGATCCGCCTGTCTCTGCCTCCCGAGTGCTAGGATTAAAGGCGTGTGCCACCACGCCCGGCTAGTTCTGTATTTTCAAGATTCATCCATGTTGGATGTGAAAGTATTACCTTCCTTTTAGGCTGAATAATATCTCATTCCACAAACTTTTTTTTGCTTATCCACCTAATTGTCAATAGATATGTAAATTTTCTCCACCTTTGGGCTGTTAAGAACGGTGTTCATAGCAGTGATCATGAGTATACAACTATATATCTGAGTCCTTGCTGTCACTGGATTCATATATGTGGCCAGGAGTGTTTTTATTTATTTCTTTTTATTTTATTTTTTTCTGAATCATGCAGTTCTGTGCAGCAGGTGCAGTATTTTACATTCCTACCAGTGGTTGGTTAGTGGGTTTTTTTTTTTTTTTACTACTGTCCTAATGGGTATAAAGTGGTATCTTATTGTGCTTTTAATTTGTTGTATTTCTAGTGAGATAGAATGTATTTTCATGAGTATATTGCTCATTTGTATATCTTGGTTAGAGAAATGCCAATATGTCCTTTTTTTATTCAGCTTTTTGTTGTTGAGTTGTAAGAATTCTGGGTGTTAATCCCTTATCAGGAGTGATAACTGGTTTTAAAACCAATATAAAAACATGCTTGTTTTGAAGGTTCCACTATAGTTCCATTGTACTACATCAATAGAACCCCCTACTCCTTTTATGTTTAATACTTACTTGGTGCTAGGCACCTGTGCCAGTTCTTTTCCTATGCCAGCGCTTTGAAATTTTTTTGTCCGGTTTTTTTTTTTTTTGAGAGAGGGTCTCACTGTCAGCATAGGTGGCCTGGAACTCACCATGTAGACCAGGCTGGCCTTGAACTCATGGAGATCTTCCTGCCTCTGCTGGGATCAAAGGCATGCACCACCACACCCTGCCAACCTTTTGGGTTTTTGTAAAAATGCTATGTGGAAGTCTTTTCATCTGTGGTTTCATTTGTAGAAAATGAAGTAGAATTGAGTAGCCAAGTCACACAGTTAGTTGGCATTAAAGTTGGAATTTGGACTTAAGCAACTTTGCTCTTGATCAGTGTACTTGACACAGCACCAACCCCTGATCTACTTCCTGTGCCTCTTAGGTGGCACTGAGCCCTGCCACACTCTCCCATACAGGTTATCTTTCTTTTCGCCACAGAGTAAGGCGATAGGTAGGAAAAGGCAACAACAGATGGCCGCCAGTGAAGAACAGAGCTAGGGAGGTTTCTGAAGAAGTTGCTAGCAGAGCCTCTTTAATGTTCTTTATGTTGCATTATATTTCCCTTTGTGGAAGTGTAGGTTTTCCTTAAATAAGAGCTTGCATGATTCTTTGAGTCTGGCAAATATTTTTTTTATTTATTATTTTTTTATGAGTGTACTGTGTGCATGTAGGTTGGTGCACCTGTGTTGTGCAGTGCTGCGGAGGTCAGAAGAGGGTGTCAGATTCCCCTGGAACTAGAGTTAAAGATGGTTCTTAGCCACCATGTGGGTTCTGGGAATTGAACCTGGGTCCTCTGCAAGAGTAGTTGGTGCTCTTAACCACTGAGCCATCTCTCCAGCCCCTGGCAAATATTTTTTGTAAATAGTTGAGAATACATTTCATTTTGCTGTGTATCCAGCCAAACTGAAGAAGTGTGTATATGTGGGAAGGGGGGTCTCATATTGTATATTATATAGAGCAAATATGTGTGTGTGTGTGTGTGTGTGTAGAGAGAGAGACGCAGAATTTTTATTGATGACTACCATTATCACTGATAATTGTGTGTAGGTTATGTGCATATGTATTACATATATACTTAGAGAAGGATTAAAAATGTGCACGCATTCAAAATTGATGCATCAACACTTTTGTATACGTATAGACATAATGGAATCTGCTCTCAGCTAGTGTGGATTCCTCATTATTCATGGTAGATTTGAAAATTCTTCTATGGATACAGATGATGCTTCATTTGAACTAGTTAAGAGTCTAAAAACAAAACAAAAACCCAGATTATGCAACTGGGTCAGGTTCTTTGTTTTATTTTGTCAACCATTTCACAGTTTGAATTTGTTCCTCATGTCTGGATTCAGGTCCTGCATTTTTAATCATACTGTTATTAATATAATATTGTTGCTACTGCTTCTGCTTTTCTTTTTTTGAGACGGTTTCCCTGTAGCCCCAGCTGGCCTGGGACTTACTATGTAGACCAGGTTGGCCTTGGAACTCACAGAGTCCCACCTGCCTCTGCCTTCAGAGTGCTGGGATTAAAGACAAGGACCATCACATCCAGCAAAATATTGTTTCTTAATTAATGCATTATATTTAGTGGTATTTTGTGTACTTTTGTCTCCTTGTCCCATTCAGTCCCTTTCTTGCTTTGGGGAGGAGAGTTTCTGGTGGTGAAATCTAGGACCTTCATATCTGCTAAGCCCACACCCTTCCCTGAGCTACACCCTGAGTCCCATTCAGTGATACATACAGTTGGAATAGTTTGCCTAGAGTGTGATTGCACTTCTTTTTGAGGCTACAGATTTAAAAGATTTTCATTATGAGACCATACTTAAAATTTTTTTTTAATTGCCAATGATTTTCACTAAATATCGTGCTAGAGATCCCCAAACTTAGTCTAGCATTAGAGATCTCTAAAAAGCTAGATGCAGAGGGAGCAGGTGGGGTGATGGTCTTCATCTTCATCTTTTATATCTTTTCTGCTCTTCTGCTGATTTATATAAATTGCTAGTAGACTGTTTAAGATAATATTTTCTTTTTTTCATTAGGAAGAACAAACATAAGAGGAGCTTTAAAAATCAAGAAAAAAGTGATTTTTCAAATGTTTCTACATAGTATGCATGATAGGAAAGGGTTTCTTCCCTTGAGAGGCCCTACTACAAGCTTGCCTATCTTTGACATCTGCCATAGGGGACATTTGATCTGTTAGGAATGTTCACAATAAATAACGGCAGTCCAGGAGAACACATCCTGCCTTGGTTGTCTTGATCACAGTCACCAGAATCACTGGTTACATCTAGCCAAATTCTAGCAGCATCAGTAGTAAATGTGCCTCTTAAGGTAAGACCAAGTTCCAAACAAGCTTGAAAAAGGATGACTTGCTGGTTTCTTTTGGTGGCACTTGGGAATACCAGGCAAGCATTCTACCACTGAACTGTACCCCTAGCTCCCATGGAGCGTCTTGGTCAAAGGAGGTTTAATAGGCTGTTTTCCATAATGATAGATGGAAAATGAGTAAACTTCTAAAGGTAAATTACATGTTGTATTAGGGTTCTCTAAAGAAACTAAAGAAACAGAATCAATAGAACGAATATATAGCTATATACAGATTTATTGATTTGCTCACGTGACAGAGTTCAAGGTTTCCAACAATAGCCGTGCCACACTGGAGAAGCTGAGAATCCAGAGAACTGCTCAGTCCGCAAAGGCTGGATGTCTCAATAGTCCCAGTCTGGTGCTGAAGGCCTAATGGATTCCAGGAGATCTGCCAGTCTCAGTACATGCTGGGATCCAAAGGGTTGATAACAGCAGCAAGACAAACTCACCAGTAAGAGAGAGGCAAGCCGCAGGAAAAAGCCACCAGCTCCCTCTGCCTTTTATACTGTCTGCCGGCAGAAGGTAATGCCTACATTTAGGGTGAGCCATCCGGCTTGACGTAGTCCAGTTTGAAGATCTTTTTTTCTCTTATTTGTTCATCCCTAGTCCAGTCAAGTTGACACCCAGGATTAAATATCACACATATTTACTTAAAAAAAGTGTTTTCTGACCTGGGGATATGGCTCAATTGGTAGAGTGCTTATCTAGCATGCACGAGGCACTGTCCACATGACCTCAATACGGAATAAAACCACTTGTGGAAGGAAAGATGCTGTTAGAGTTATCAACTGCTTCATGAGTTGGAGGCCAGCCTCTGGGGCACATGAGACCCCATTCCAAAAGTTAGAAAATGACCTCTTTATACTCAAGTACTACACTTAAGTTGCTAAAATTTTGTTTTTGTAACTTATTGGATGAACATGTTAATGAGCCTCATTGTCTATTTGTCCTAATTGTACATAAGTTGGTGGTGCTTATTCATTGATGTATGTATACACCTGCACTTGATATTTAGTAGGTACTCAGTAAGCAGTCAATGAAGGACAGATCTGGAACGAACACCTGTTGTTCATTAGCATTAGTTACCAAGTACCGTCCCTGTACATTTACTTTATATATGTTTTGCCTACATGTATGTATATGACCTACACTTGTGTTTAGTGCCCGGGGAGACCAGAAGAGGGAATTGGATCCTGGTAACTGGAGTTACAGACAGTTATGATTCCTCTGCGAGAACAGCAAGTGCTCTTTACCCTGGACATCTGTATAGCTCACCCTTCCTCCTTTTTTTTTTTTTTTTTGGTCATTTTAAGATAGGGTTTCCCTGTAGCCCCAGCTGACCTAGAACTCAATGTGTAGACCAGCTGGCCTTGAACTCACAGAAATCTGCCTCCCAAGTGCTGGGATTAAAAAGAAAAATTATTTTTGCCTGGGTGTGTGATAAACACTTTTAATCCCAGTACTCAGGAGGCAGAGGCAGGAGGATCTTGGTGAGTTCAAAGCCAGCCGGTCTACATAATGAGTTCCAGGCCAGCTGGGACTATAGGGAGACCAATAATAATAATAATAATAATAATAATAATAATAATAATAAATTTTTAATCTCATTTCAACATTAAGCAGAAAATTTGTGAAACATAGAAAAATGGAATTACCTTAAGCTCTATGACCCACTGGTAGAGGTTTTCCCTGTGTTTTGTTCCTGCTTTTCAATCTGTTACGTGTTCTCAAAATCAGTTTTAGTATTGTTAGACAGTATTCTAGGTAGAGTGGACGGAGGTTTGTCTTTGTCTTAGCAGTGTAATTCTTAAATTTTTCTGTATGTAAAAAGTTTTTTGCACCTCCCCCCCTTATGTTTGAATTAGATTTTGGTTTTCTTGTGGGAATTGTCTTTTGGACAGGAAAAAACATTGTTAAATTTGTGGTCATACATTTCCTTTAACATATTGGTAAATAGGAAAGTAGGGGAATTGGTGTGAGAGGAAGCACTGCCATGCTATTTATTCCCCAAGTGGAAAGGAAGTATGCACCAATGTAATGGTGTGTGCAGGTGTCTCCATCTTGGAAATTCGAATGGGTTAGAGGCTGTTCTAATTTGCTTTCATTGCTGCAATAAAATACTGACCAAAACCAGCTTGGGGAGGAAAGGGTTTATTTCACCTTACACTTACAAGGCACAGTGCATCTTTGAAGAAAGTCAGGCAGGATCTCCAGGGAGGACCCTAGAGTCAGGAGCTGAAGTGGAGACTATGAAGAAATGCTGCTTACTGCCCCTCCCCCACTTTGCTTGCTCAGCTAGTTTTCTTACATACAACCAACTCCTCACAACTGAGGATGACAACTCCCACAGTGGGTTGGCCCTCTTATATCAATTTACAGTTAAGAAAATGTCTCACAGGCATGCCCACAGACCAGTCTGATGGAGGAAATTCCACAGATGAGATTCCCTCTTCCCAGGTTTGTGTCAAGTCCTCAGAAAGCTAAGCACCACAGAGCCCTGTACACAAACGCATTAGTATTAAACTGTAACCATAACCTTTCTTTTGTTTATCCCCTCGAGCTCATGCTAATATCATAACATAAAACATAGTACAGCTTTAGGGCTGGAGAGGTGGCCTAGCGGTTAAGAGCGCCGACCGCTCTTACAGAGGACCCAGGTTCGATCCCCAGCACCCACATGGCGGCCAAGAACCATCTGAAACTCCAATTCCAGGAGAACTCCAGTTCCAGGGAAATCCGAGACCCTCTTCTGACCTCCGCTGCATTGCACGACACGGGTGCACAGACCTGCATGCAGACAGTACATTCATACACATACAGAAATAAAAAAAAAAAATTAAAAAAAAACATAGTACAGCTTTAGAAGTCCCACAATCTTAAGTTGGGGATGGTGGCACATGCCTTTAATTCCCAGCATTTGGGAGGCAGAGGCAGGTGGATCTCTGTGAGTTCAAGGCCATCGTGGTCTACAATAGTGAGTTCCAGGCCAGCTGGGGCTACAGGGAAACCTTGTATCCTCCCTCTCCCCTCAAAAAATTGAATTTTAAAAGTCTGGTTTCAGCTGGGCGTGGTGGCACATGCCTTTAATCCCAGCACTCAGGAGGCAGAGGCAGGTGGATTGCTGTGAGTTCAAGGCCAGCCTGGTCTACAGAGCAAGTTTCAGGCCAGCTGGGGCTACAGGGAGACTCTGCCCCCCCCCCAAAAAAAAAAGTCTGGTTTAATCTTTAGCTTCAGGCTCTCGTAAAATTCAAAATAAATCACATATTTTCTTATTCCAGCGGTGGAGAATCAGGGCATAGTTATAATCAAATCAAAGCAAACCCAAACTCCAACAGTATGAAACCACAGTGTTAAAGTTCTGGGTTTAACTCATGATCTTCTGGGCTCCAAAGGGCTTCTGTGATCTCACTTCTGTGGCTTTGCCATCCCCAGTGCACACCACTACTTTTTCATGTCTGCTGCTCTTTTAATGGTCTTCTTAGCATCTCTACCATGTTGGGATCTTCATTGTCATCAGTAGCTTCCTGGTCTCTGCAGGGACTTCAACCCTGCCATATGATGTTAAGGGTCAGCTTCTCTCTGACCTCTTCAGTCGGGTTTCTGCTATAACTAACTTAACAGTAGTCTAAATTGGGGCTGGAGAGATAGCTCAGTGGTTAAGAGCACTGGCTGCTCTTGCAGAGATCTGGGGTTCAGTTTCCTAGCACCACCTGGTGGCTAACAGCCTTCTACAACTTCAGTTCTGGGGTGGTCCAATGCCCTCTTCTGGCCACTGCATGGCATGGGTGCAGGCAAAATACTCATACGCTTGGAATAAAATAAAATTATAAAAAACAGTGTAAATTGGACTGGAGATATGGCTCAGTTGGTAGAGTGCTTGCTTGCCTAGCATATATGAAGCCAGCTGGTCCCAGTAACACATACAGCTAGGTGTGCTGGTACATGTCTGTAATCCTAGCACTTGGGAGGAACAGAAAATCAGGTCATTCTCAGCTGCATAGTGAATTTGAGGCTATTCTGGTCTACAAGAGACTCTACATGTGACCTTTAGAGATAGTTAACGTGAACTAAGGCATGCATTCTTGAACTTTTTTCAGAAAGCCTTTTTTTTTTTTTTTTTTTTTTTTTTT